>NKZJ01000108.1:346-489783 GCA_002370135.1 Metschnikowia kipukae
AATCAAACCCGTACATCCCTAAGATCAACCCGTACATCCCTAAGATCAACCCGTACATCCCTAAGATCCCTAAGATCAACCCGTACATCCCTAAGATCAACCCGTACATCCCTAAGATCAACCCGTACATCCCTAAGATCAACCCGTACATCCCTAAGATCAAACCCGTACATCCCTAAGATCAACCCGTACATCCCTAAGAGATCAAACCCGTACATCCCTAAGATCAAACCCGTACATCCCTAAGATCAACCCGTACATCCCTAAGATCAACCCGTACATCCCTAAAACTTTCGGCTCTGAAAGTTTATCTTCAGCCTCGGACGAAAAAATTTCCAGAACATTCATGGCAGCCTCAGCACTGCAAACTTCTTCTTTGCCATCATATCCCAACTCAACAAATATCCCTATTTATGAAGGTAGTGGGAACACCCTAAATTTAGCAACATTTATGGCAGTATTTCCCTTCTTGGCCATCTTTGTTTAGAAATTGACCTACTTAAAGTTTTTGTTAAACATGTTTGAAAGGAAGAACTCCCTTCAATACTTGTCGGTCTCCCCAAGTGTTAAAACATTCTCTGAGTCTGTGGAGTAGTTTCCAGTATATCAGTCTATCTCATCACAGAGGTAAACATGCTCATGGCTGATTGGACCAATTGTTAGCTGCGGTCGCTTTTCTACACGTCGAATTTACTTATCATAATTCGTTTCATTCATAGATTTAAGCCTCGACCACCTTCAATGCAATGCTGGTGCCTCCAGTGCAGTCCTTGTTGGACAATGACAACTTGTCGCCGCCAGAAGGACATGCATTCCAACCGGTGTTTCCGTCATGTGCCAAGTAACCATCCTTAATGGAGAAACCAGTAGTTGCTGGTTGACGGCCAAATGGTGCCACATCTCCCAATTCACCAGTGTTCAGATCCAAGTTGATACCTCTACCATTTTGGTCAACCAAGGTGGTTTGGTCAAAAGTCAACTGCAAGTCTTCTCCCTCAGAACCTCCAACAGAGAAGACATGAGGGTGGCTTTCGACCTTCTTAATAGCAGAGTTCTGCACATTGGAGCCAGAGTGAATGGCAATGAGGCCAAATTTCTTCGAGGTGGTGGTTTCGGAAGAGCTCTTGGTCTCAGTACTTTCGGCCTTCACAGTGGCGGTCTTGGTAGTCTTGGATGTTTGTGTGGTGCTTGCTTCTTTCTTGTCTGGAGTCACGTCATCGACCTTCTTGGAGTCCATGATTCTGATGGCAATACCAGTAAATGCGTTGTCGGTTCTGTCAAATGCAAGTCTGTTGTCTGCAACTCCAAAACCAGAGTCCAGGTCGTGTGCAAGATAGTTGTCCTTGATGGAGTATCCCTTTTGAGCCTCGTCAGACAATGTAACATATTTGTCGCTGCCAATGTTAACATACTTTTTGGATACAGAGTCAATCAAGGAACCATCATCGTTCAAAACTAATTTCAAAGTTGTCTTACCGTTTGGGACAACATTTGATCCATCTGCACCCAACAGAGCATATTGGTATTGGGAGCCGGATCTGATGATGGTAGGGCTGATGGATTGGCCTGCAAGAGCAGTGGCGAGAATGGTCAAAAATGGCAAGTATTGCATTGTAAGATTTGCTTGTGTAAAGTTCTTACTCTACTTATTGTAAGTTAATATTGATGAAGATTTTTGCAATGGTGTCTGATCCTTTGACTTATATAGTTTGATTTTGCAGCCATGGATGGTAAGTGCTAAAAATAACGCGCGGTAAAAATAGCATCTCAGCTCATTTATAAGCGATGCGCAGTGATGTAATGGTCATCAGTCGCTAAGTGCATGGCAAATTAAGGAACCCCACACTAAAATGAATTTTTAAGCACAAAGCCTCAAATTTACGGTGTAAGCCACAATCGTGAAATCTTTATTAACGAGAACTCATGCCTCTCTGCCGAATAAGCCACGACTCCAATATCGAACTGGGTTTATTGCAGTTACGAGTGCATTACCTAGTGTGAAACAACGATGACTGTGATTAAGTCACTTAAACCGACAGACGCACATTTCTCAATGCAAGGGGTCACTTTTTCTGGAACTTTGAATGACAAATTTTCTATGAATGCCGCCTTATTGCATGCTGCAGACGGAACAATATTCAGAATTAGAAACATGGGTGACTGAAGCTCTGAATATGGCTTGTTAGCCTTAAGATAAACTAGAGCTTTGATCAAAAAGGCTGATCACATTCAGATACATGTGCGGGAGTGAGTCTGATTACTTCGGTTTAGTGAAGTCACTACGTGGCCATATGATCGAAGTCACTGCTAATGTTATTTTCTGTTGACAACAGATATGTATTCTTGAGTATCAGCTACAGTACATAATTGCATGAAAAAGCATTGATCATCATTGCGCCACCGCCAAATTGAATGCAGCAAGGTGCAGTGAGCGGCACATTGTCTCGAAAACTCAAGCCTTGAGATTTCATCGTAATTTAGCGAAATCATGCATCACGCCTATGAGTAAAAAGACCAAAGCTAATAAAAGCAAACTAAAAATTTTCGAAGCTTGAAATTCACAGGAGCCCAATCATTTAATGGGCTTGAACATAAGCGAATTTGCCTCTTTGATCATATCGATAGCGCCTCTCAGACTCTCATTGAGTTCAAATGGGGTCAAAGCAAATTCTTGCAAAGCACCGCGCCCCCCTGCAGTTTCAACATCTTGATACGTAGCTCTTCCTCTATGATTAGTCTCTGCTTCTTCTAAAGGAAATCCTGGGAAATCTGGCGGGGTATATCCCTTGAGGAATGATTCTCTTTGAAGCCAAGCATACTTAACGTTAATATCACATAATGGGGCAGATGGGATATACATCACAGAAGAATCGTGGGTGCCTTGGTGTACGGGGTCCACCGAGTGTATGCAGTCGCAATGCCAGTAGACCATGTCACCTGGTTGAACACGAGGAACTGACACCATAACAGAGGACAAGTCCAACTCGGGGTGCGTCTTGTCACTGAATTCCTGGCCCTTTCCTGGAAAGGCGCCTGGGAACACCTTGTCCATGCGAAGATTGTCACTGTCATCGAAAAACGGTTTAAGCATCCAGTATGCTGTAACCTCTTTGATCAAAGGAGCGAAAAGAATAGTGCCTTCTTTGGGAGCAATTTCAGACATGGCCAACCAGCCCTGGAACAGTCTGAAAATGTTGCAATTTCCATTGGAGTCATACTTGGCCATGTCCACACCGATGCGGTGGGTGGCATCGTAAGGGTCAAAATCCTCCCATCTACCCTCAAAAATAGGAGTGTAGCACTGTCTGTATTCCTTATCTTCCCACCTCTCGATTGAACCCCCATTAGCATGCGGTCCAAGAGCAAACATAGCATCTCCGGGGTCACGGATGCGCAACCTGTCGGCATACATGACGTTTTGATCCAAGGCGATTTTGGCGTCTTGCTCTGCATGCCATAATTGGTTCATGAAAAGCTGCGTTTTCCTGAGTTGGGGGTTTGATCTGGCACGAATTTGAGACTTGGACCAGTACAATTCGTACACCACTTTGTTATCCTTTGGGAACCCTTTGGTCTGGGGGTTTGCAGCCACATACTCGAGAACATCAGTCTTCATCTTAATAGCCTCCTCTTTTGGCACGACGTTTTTAATCACAGCACATCCGCGTTTCTTAATCTCTTGTCTCTGAGATTCGCTCATTTGCGAAAGGTCGCTGTAGTCTACCTGGGGAATTATCTGAGAACCTTTTTCCTTGATTTCCTTGATACCTTGTGCCAAAGAAGATTTTAAGCGAAGCCATGAATCCTTGAGAGCTTCAGGATCTTTTATGAGGTCATGCTTTACTTGCACTAATGTTTCGTCTAACTCATTAGTGCAGCCACTGAAGGAGCTAAAAGCAGAGGATATATCACCCGTAGGTCTCACCTTGGCTTTGGACACGTCACAAGAAATGTATTCGGGAGTAGGATTGACTGTCATTTTGAGTTAGAATAATGTTAGAGAACTATGTCAAGACATCCTGAAGCATGGTTGGGGTCTTTATATTTCTGTCAAAGTTCGCGTAAAGATGGGGTACATGATCTGACCTGCGCGGATATGCCCGATTGGGTATGCCGCCCGCGCACCAATGCGGTATGCCGCCCGTGCACCAATGCGGTATGCCGCCCGGGCCCATCACAACTTCGGCACGAATGACATAAGACACACGGTGCCACCTAATGTCCTTTTCCATCACCACCTTTCCAGCAAAGAGGCGAGAGGTACGTCTTACAGTCTTAAATTTAGGTTGTCGCTAACATACAGAGATCTATCAGGGCATGTATCAGATGCCGCAAGCTCAGACGCAAGTGCGTAGTTGACGGTTCAGCATCTTGCTGTAATACTTGCATAGAGAAACTGACGGCCTGCAAGTGGCCACATTCTGAAACAGACGTGGTAATAAAAAAGACTCCTGGCAGAAGTTTTGAGGAGGAATCTGTTTTTGCTCGTATGTTCAAGGACAAAGACCACACCAAACCACAGTTTGTATGCTCCACGCAGCCATTGGCTCTGCTTCTCAGCAGAGACTCGTTTTTATGTTTTGATGGCGATTCGTATGGCCTCTACTATCCCTGGAGAAGCCACAAAATGTCCACCGAAGAGGTGGATCCGCAGTATCGAAAGTATCTCGTCAGCAAAGGCGCCTACCAAGTGCCGCCCATACAGGAACAGCGAGGTCTTATCAGACTCTATCTCGATAATCTCTATGCACTCTATCCGATAATCGAGAGAGACATCTTGAGTCGTTTTCAAGAATTGCCACTTCTTCTTCTCAATGCGCTTTTCCTTGCCGCTATTCGTTTTGATACCAGCTTGGGACCCGGCGAAATTCGAGACCGCCTTGGCCAGATCTTTGAGCGGTGCAAACTCCTAGAAACCATAGAGCAAAACAAGGTTGTTCTTATCCAATCCTACGTGTTGTTGCTGATCCACGAAGAGGGTATGGAGGGCATGACATCCTCCAAAGAATATATTGCCAAAGCCTGCAACTTGTGTGGCGAGCTTGCAATAACAAATATGGGTGGGGACCGGGGAGAAAGTGCCTCTATGCCGGAAAACACCGTCAATGAGCTGAATTACTCCAAGAACTTGCTCACCCGAATCTTCTGGACCACCTTCTGTTGTGACCGCATGGTCTCGGCAACTAGCGGCCGTGAAATGATCTTCAATCGCTCGGATTTGATAGTGGATGACATTGCATTGCACCATTTTGATGCATGCCCTCAGCAATCTGCAGACTTTGCAGTATTCAGCTCGTGGCTCTCCATCTCTTTGTTCATCGAGCGGATCCAGGCTGCGTTATACCGCCCGCCAAAGAATAGAACTGTGGACCCAGGCCTTCATGGAGACCTTATGTTTTGGAGAGCGCCAATTCTTGTTGAGAACGAACATACAAAGAGAATCTTGGGCTTTCTCGAAATTGCTCACTGCTATGCCAGTCTTCTCTTTTTGCGTTGCGAAATTGATTCCATTTCTCTCCTACTTGGCGACGCTGGCATGGAATCTTTCGACAAAGGCCAGATGAGCAAAGTGCTGGAAATCAAGCAAATTTCCCAAAAGGCTCTCGGCTTGCTTCAGACATCACAAGTTCTCGCCCACAACGTGCTAGTGGTCCACGTTGTCTTGCACGTGATTGCTTTGGCGCAATTTGAAGCCAAGCTTTCTTCTGATGTGTCGAATCTGAGCGCAGACTTCGATGAATATCACAGAGCGGTAGCGAGTCAGGCTATTGGCCAGCTCAACACGCTCAAAAACTACTGGTGGTTTGCGAGTACGGCATTGGTGCTTTGTCAAACTATATTTGAGGTGTGAAATGAAGAGTGAGATAGTGTCTGGAGCTTGGGGATCTTGTCGATAATCCGGCTTTATTGCCCAAATACTGGAAGAAGGAAAGCGTGTGCACGCACGTAAGAGTTTTCTTTTGAAGCAACACCGGCAAAGCAACAATACCATCCACATAATGCGGCAAGGATGACAAAGATTCCCCCAGACTGCAACAACTTTGTGTTTCCAGTGAAATAATAGGCTGCAAGCAACCAAAAACCAATGTCCAAGGTGAAGAAAAGGCCCATGAAAAAGAGCGTGGACTTCAAAGTGCACAACAACATCAAGAAGGTGAAGATGCCCCAGCCACATAGATAGAATCCAATTGCATTGTTGAGCTGCACAGCATCGTCCCCATAAGCCGATATTATGCCGAAAGCTGGAGTGTTTATGGCGCCAAAAGACATCCAGAAGCCAAACCCAAAGCTGCACAAGACTGTGCCAGCAAAGCAGTTTCCGAGGTACAACTCCCACATGCCGGCAAACCCTTGAACAACTCCGCCATAGAAGTAGCAGAGGGAAACGGCGACATTTGGCGTTGCAATTCCTTGGGCACCAGCCAAATACAAACCTAAAACAAAAGCGCTGGTTGCAAATGCCGAGAGGCCCACGGCTGCCGCGTTTCCATATTTTTGTGGCCTTGGCTTGGCGTATCTTTCTGATTGCATGGTGCCGCCGAAAGCAGTCATGAGCTCATGCTTGTAATAACGCTTTCCGCTGAGAATCACAAATTCTCCTCCGTCCCCAGTCACCTGCACATGGCCAAGGTCTTCGTGGGAATATCTACCTTTTTCATCTTCTGACGAGTTCATGGTCAATGTTTAAAAATCAAGAAAAGATTGGTCTGTTAAATTAAGAAAAATTGGACTGTTGAATCAAGGTAATATCGGTCTGGCTCGAATCGATGTTGAGATTTAAGATAAAATAAAAGACTTAGGTTGATAACCGGGCTGACTTGGGTGCTAAGAATTCTCAACGATCTGGTTCTGAAGCTAGATGTATTCTTTATATGCGCTAGTTATGTGGGGTAGCTAGAGCGCAGCCAGAAATGTTGCGGCCTTAGGGTTTAAGATGCGGACATGCGCGAAGAGTCCGAAGGGTCCCAAAATCCGGTTCTGCAGGCCAGCCGTAAAGAGGGCATAAAGCAAAGCAGCAAATGTGTCTCAATCACATTGATCTAACCTGAAACAAGAATTTTAGCTTGGTGCTCGGCGCCTTGCCCATTTGCCATGAAATAGGCCTTTTTTCTTCGATTTGAATGCATAGCGGGGCCAAGGCCTTCTCCGCGATATCCTACATACTCCGCGATATCCTGAATATAAGAGCGGCTGACCTGCCTTTCGGCGTTTGCACCACCGGCCCCAAATTCCTCGAGGACCACACTGAACAATGTTGTACGCGTCGAGAGAAAAGGGGAAATACCGTTTGCGTCGAGAGAAATTAAACTATCAGTGCTCCGCCAATTAATCAGTTGCGCCTGCATATATGTACGCAGATGCAGCTCATTTGTCACATTAGGGCCTGGAATCGCTTTAGGTAATTTCTTCACTTCACTCAAGCATTAAAGTGTCGAGTTGAACTGCCATTTTCGTGTTGCAATTCTGGGAAGAGGTGTTAGTGTGCCATCAAAATGATTTATCTAGCTGCTCGGCTAAACTCTAAGTCGTGGTTCAAAAAATTGACGCGTGGGCAATTTTCAAGAAATCAAAGTTCAAAGTTTAATTTGTTGATTCTAGCAATCACTTAGCAAATTTTCTCCTGTTCAGCATCTGAGGCAAATTCTCTCTTTTTTAAAAGGCATTCTCTCCTGCTCATCAAGCAAGCTCCGGATAATATTTCTAGCAAATATGGTGTTATAAAACAGATTTTGAAACAACACAGTCCTATTAGCTGGCACGAATAATCCCGACAAAGAAAAGAACAATTCCCCGAAACTCGTTACTTAAAAAAAAGATGTTTTGATGGAATTTTAAGTGACGTTCACGATTTGTCTTTCCACACAATCAAATTACCAATTCTTTTTAGTAAGGTGATTCATAAACATGAGACATAATTGTTGAATCAATCATTTTGCTCTGCCAGCATAAACACTCTTGGTTCCACTTCCAGCTTATTCCAAGAAAATTACCGGTATGACACCTTGAAGGACCGCGACTCGGAATCAATTATTCCGGATCCACGTTGGTATGCTATCGTACATGTGAAACAAGGACTCGGAAACGCCACATCGCAAGTTCTGCAATCTCACATAATGAGGCGCTCTTTACGAGGAGCGACCGTGCATGTGGATGCGCCTCCCAGCCGTGTCATTCGTTGCTAAAGAACACGATGCTGCACGCTCAACGAACATTGTTTTTTCCGTAAATACATGCACTCCGCATGAGCACAATGCACCCGCATTGGATGCAGCATTCCTGTGTGTTGGTTCGGTAAGGCTACGAACGAAGGAGACAAATCCGGAATGTGACAATTTGTTCTCCCAATTCCTAGCACAAAGCTCCGAACCAACACACAATAATTTTGGGTAATTTAGGAGTTGCACCTATCCAAAGTGCTAGAACTATGCTTGTGCTTGGCTAGTTTTTCCGAGACTGGTGCCATTATGTGAGGCGTGGGGCTGAAGTGCCTACGCCCTGCACTGTAACGTATGTTTCTTCATACGCATTTCAGACGTCGCGAACGTTGTTGAATTAACGAAGCCGTGGGATGGGCATGTTTAAGAAAGCGATTTATAGAATTAGGGTTAGTCGTTGGTAGTCCCTGAAAGTGTTACCTTCCGAACTCAGACAAATGATGTTGCGCTGCCAAGTTTTGCCTAAAATAGAGTATTCCCCAAGATCTGATAAGCAACCCCACACGAGGAACAAAATAGGTCTTGCTTTAGACAAGCACCTGAAAGTGGGGTAATGATGCTTTGGGGCGCGCCAGTAAAATAAATGATCATCTTGAGCATTATGGAATACGCGGTACTGCATAAGTGGTGTGGTACACGAGCAGGTACTGCCTAAAGAGTAAAAACCCGCAATTTCTCTCGATATAACCATTACAAGTATGTACATAAAAAGTACCACCCCAAGTTTGCGTAATCGTAGCACCAAGACAAAAACCACCTATACCACTGGATTTCCCACCCATTGTAATGCCCAACAACCTGCAAATAAGCCTCGCCCCGGAAAATGCCGCATCTTTGACGCCTCAGATTCGTGCATGATGTGGATCAACTTTTCTCCGGCAGACAGCCGTATGCCGTCCTCGGATTATTTTTACACTAATTTTCCCCGACTTGAACGCTGCGCCCAAAATCAGGATTTGGGCCCAATAAAATATATCTTGGCAGCAATCTGAAAAAGATCTGAGTATCTAGAGAATAGGTTGGCTACTTGTTGGCGGCTTATGTAACTTTAAGCCTTGAGTGACTAGTTCAGAAACAACATTACCCCGACAGATTAGACCGAAGATTGGGGTACATGTTTACGGCTGAATAGTATGTGCGAATTTGCGGAGAATCTGTGTTTTATCGCATAGTAAGTCATGCATACGAAACACAACCTGTATGTAGACCACGTATTTAATGGGGTAGGGCTGATGTTTGCAGGACTTGGCTTTCATGTACAGGACGTCTTACCCACCAGCCAATGAGTGCGCGCATCCGCGAAAGGCACCAGCTCTTGTGTGGACTCCCGCATATTTTCGACGCGTCGTAAATGTGGAGCCAGGTGCAGACTAAGATATCTAGTACAGCAGCCACGTTCAGCAGCCTGACACGGCAATAATGGGCGCCAAAGAATTTCCTATAAATATCGGTCGAACCCCAGCTCAACTCTCTTTCTCTTCACAATTCTCAAATACATTTTCTCTAATACAACTTCTTAATAATGGGTTTGGAAGATAATCGCTTCATTGCCAAGTACCTCAATGTGGGGGAAAAGAAGGCCGGTTCGTCCTCCATGGGTATCTTCGTTGGTGCCTTTGCCGCCTTGGGTGGTATTCTTTTCGGATACGACACTGGTACCATTTCCGGTGTCATGGCCATGCCTTATGTCTTGAAACATTACCCAGCTAACGGTTCTTCTTTTACCGCCAGCGAATCTTCTTTGATTGTTTCGATCTTATCCGCCGGTACCTTTTTCGGTTCCGTCTTGGCTCCTTTGATCAACGACACCTTGGGTAGACGTTGGTGTCTTATTATTGCTTCTCTTGTTATTTTCAATGTTGGTGCTGCTTTGCAAACTGCCTCCCACTCCATTCCTTTGCTTTTGGGAGGTAGAGTGATTGCTGGTTTTGGTGTTGGATTGATTTCTTCCACCATTCCTTTGTACCAATCTGAGGCCCTTCCAAAATGGATTAGAGGTGCCATTGTCGCTTGCTACCAGTGGGCTATCACCATTGGTATTTTCTTGGCTGCTTGCTTCAACCAGGGCTCCAAGCACCTTGACAGCTCTGCTTCCTACAGAATTCCTTTGGGTCTCCAGATTATCTGGGGTTTGCTTTTGGGTGTTGGTATGATCTTCTTGCCAGAAACCCCAAGATTCTACATCTCTAAGCAAAAGAACGACAAGGCTGCTGAGTCCTTGTCCAGATTGAGAAAGCTCCCTATCGACCACCCAGACTTGATTGAGGAGTTGGAGGACATCAAGGCTGCATACATTTACGAGACCGAATTCGGCAAGTCGTCTTGGTCCCAGGTTATTTCTCGCAAGAACCACCAGTTGAAGAAATTGAGCACCGGTGTCGCCATGCAAGCTTTCCAGCAATTGACCGGTGTTAACTTCATCTTTTACTTCGGTACCACTTTTTTCACAAGAGCCGGTGTTGACGGTTTCACCACCTCCTTGGCCACCAACATTGTCAACGTTTTCTCTACCATTCCTGGTATCATCGGTGTTGAAATCATGGGAAGAAGAAACATCTTATTGACTGGTGCTGCAGGTATGTCTCTTTCGCAACTCATTATTGCCATTGTCGGAGTTGCCACCAAAGCTGATGCCGCTCAAAAGGTTCTTGTTGCTTTCTCGTGTATTTTCATTGCTTTCTTCGCTGCCACTTGGGGTCCTACTGCATGGGTTGTGTGCGGAGAGATTTTCCCATTGAGAACCAGAGCCAAGTCTATTGCCCTCTGTACTGCTTCTAACTGGTTGTGGAACTGGGCTATTGCTTACGCTACTCCATACATGGTGGATGAGGACAAGGGTAACTTGGGCTCCAATGTGTTTTTCATTTGGGGAGGCTGCAACTTGGTGTGTTTC
Organism: Metschnikowia kipukae; assembly: GCA_002370135.1. Lineage (NCBI taxonomy): Eukaryota > Fungi > Ascomycota > Pichiomycetes > Serinales > Metschnikowiaceae > Metschnikowia > Metschnikowia kipukae. The sequence continues at coordinate 11,456 of NKZJ01000108.1, forward strand.
CTTTTCGCCTGGGCTCTTATCTACGAGACCAAGGGTCTTACCTTGGAACAAGTCGACGAGTTGTACGAAGTTGTTCCACACGCCTGGAAATCCCAAGGCTTTGTCCCAAGTGCGCATGCTTTCAGAGAAGAAGCTGGTCTTGCTCCTGTTGCTACCACGGACAAAATGAATTTGAAGGCCGAGGCTGTCTCTGTCGAGGAGGCCTCTGTCTAAATCTTATAAATATTTTGCCTCAACGAATGAACGTAATGCTTCAATAAATTTTAATGCTTTAATGAAAGTAAATTCTTAATTGAATGAAGTATTGTCACATTTTGTATTTGACTATTCTTGGTCAGTGGCCATGGCCAATATGGTATATGCAGTAGCTACAGCCGCATTGACACATGCTTGTATGCAGACGCGCATCCGTCAGACCTGAATTGTTTATACAATGCTAACAAAAACAATGTTGCAGAATTCAGTGATTAACATCTTTTTTCTGTTTCAAAATTTTTCCTGCTTCAAACTTTTTCTGTCCCAAACTTTTTTCGTTTCATCACATGTCATTTGACTTGTCTCTCTCAAACTTCGTCACGTGCAACTAATTAGCAGTGGCCTAGACGTTTGTGATTCTACCCCGTCTCAAATGCTTTCATCTTGTAGACCATACAACTCAAATCCCATTTATCTAAAAATATAAACCAGTCAAAACTGCTGTAAATCTGTTGCCTGTGTAGCACACGTTCATACTCTTTATCTATATAATCTCATAATATTCATTGGATGCAGTACCGCGACCTATCAAAGGATTTAAGAGAGAACCAGTCCATGACGCTGTGTTGAATTATAGCTGCTTCAAATTAAAGAAGCCTGTCCGTTTTCCAAGAAATTTTAAGGAATTCACTGTTTTCTCTTTGACCGTTGATCGGAAGCCTTTTTGGAAGAGTCACATGCATTGCAGGGCCCTCGTCGTCTGGTGCTTCTTGCTACCTTTAACTCTACTGGCCATTGCCAAGCCATCTCTGGCACCCATTGAAGTGGGAAAAAACACAATCATTGACTTTCTTTCCAGTGATGTTCAGTACTCCTACTTTCTTCGGCATCTTCAGAAGTTGGGGCTTGTACCTACTATCAATGCAATGGAAAATGTTACGGTATTTGCCCCTATCAACCTGGCTTTCATCGACTCCAACTTGGCTCTCAACGATACTCCTGAGTCGGTGTTGCGGTACTTCACCAACCAGAGGTTTCGGGTGTCATACTTGAAAAACGAGACAGTGCTTCTCGACTCCCTCTATACCACTAAACGGAGTGGTGGAACGAATCGCTCGTTTCCTTTGAAGATCTCACGTGGCCAGCTGCTGCCGTGGAGCAAGAAAGATTCCGTTTACATGTTGAATGACTTTGCAGAAATCATAGACTCCGATGATTATGCAAAGCATCAGCGTTCGTTTGTTCAGACCATCGACCGCTTGATTCCATCCACTTTCTCCATCTGTGACTTCTTGCTTGACCTACATCCCGAAACCTCGGAAATAAATGGCCATTCCATAAGTATCATGAAGCTGATCTTTCGCCTGGCTTTCTCGCATACTTCAAAGTCACTGAAGCACATAACATGCCAGCAATTCCTTGCAAACGTCTCTACCATTCTCCTTCCCTCTGATGCATATTTGTATGCATCTCTCCTGGATCTTGAGCGTCAATATTACACGGCAATAGACTTTGGACTAAACAACACGGATTTCTATCCGACGAAAAACGCCGTCAAAGAGCTCACCAGCGACATCTTAACACTCATTCTGAGCATCTTAATGCCTGATTTTATCGGAGGAATAAACGGGACCAACTGCTCACACTCGGCTATCGGCGACCAAAGCCCTTACTCGTTTCTGTATGATGCATCCCACGATACATTAATCGTGAACGGTCATTTACACAGCCAGTCGGGTTCAACTTCGCTCACCTTAAATGATGGCATTGTTCATTTGTTTGATAACAACGTTTCTCGTACCAACTTTACTGGTCACAGGGGCCAGCCTGCAGACTTTTTCAATGCTTTGAATGTCTCAAGAACTCCCATATTTGCAAGAAAGGCTCTCTATGCCATGCATTATTCTCAACTTGTTGAAGAGATACACTTTAGAAAGATGGGTGATCTCATTGATGCTGATGCTACAAATCAAACTATATTGGTGGACTTCCTGGATCGAGACGACTTTAATGATGAGGAATACCTTGATTTAAAATTCAAGCATACTGACCAGTCCGACGACGATGATGTGATTTCCACTGCATCTTTTTCCAACAGGCAACAAATGAAGTACAAGTTCTTATCGGGAGCTGTTGATTTTGAGAATGAACTATCCCCCGAGACGCCTATAATTCACAAGATGTCTGATTCCAAGCTATGTCTGAAGAGAAGGATTGGCTCTTGCTATAAGGTTAAGGTTACTGGTTCCTTTGAGAAAGATACAGTGAAAGTGTACTTCAACTCTAAGCCTGTTATGGGCCCTCCTGTCAAAGCTGCTTTATCCAACACACTATATGTGTCAGAGTCGGACTTCCTCCCCCCTGTTTCACTAAAAGCAGCTTTGGGAGAACTTATATCTGAGGAGTCAATGAAGCATCGTCTCAATCATATCATTGTCAACAGGGATTCGTGTTTAGCGACATTGGAGATTTTGCATCAACTCAAACTATCACACTTGGATGACAATCATAAGGGCTACACCATCTTTCTTCCCTGCGGCCAGACCGTGTGGGATGGGGGGCAGGTCCCAGGTAATCCTAGATATTCATCTTGGAACAGTCTTGGGTTGATATTGAAGTATTTGAAAAACAATGAGTCATTGTTTAAGAATCTTGTGAAGGGAATTTTTCTCGAGGACTTAATTTATTCGAATTTCGGGCTAGAAGACGAAGAGGAACTGAAAATGAGGGTCAAAACCTTACGTGGGGATTATTATGACATTTCGGAAACTTATCAAAGTGGGGATAATAACCACATTATCAGCGTGAACAATACGGCCCTATCAGTGCCTTTAAACTCGGATGTATTCTTTGATCAGGGAGTGATTCACATAACGGAAAACGTTTTGCTACCAGAGGACTTCACTGTACCTCTTGCTGATCTAGTAGCATCGTCACAGGACTTCTCTGATGGACCATTCTCGTTTTTGGAGTTTATCGAAAGGCTTGGCAAACTTCCCAAATTGGACCACCCTGACCTTCTGCATAAATCCAACGTTTCTTTCCTCGTGCCATCGATTGATCTGTTGCAGTCATCCAATATCAGCGCAGAATTCAATAGGCTCGTTGAGTTCATGCAGATACACACCTTACCGAACGAAGAAGCTCACAAGTTGGTTGATTGTTTACTACACCCTGGTCTGAACACAAGCCATAATATTCAGACTAACAAAGCGAGGGGCAAGTTCAGATGCGCCACGAGTCCCACTACAGGGAAAACATTTCTTACTTTGGAGAGTCCTCTCAATTCTTTTGAAACTTTTGCAAGGAAAATGCAGGTAAGGGTTCTCAATTTTGGATGCTCGAACATGAAAGATAGCAATTCCAGTTGCGTCTTCGCTCTTGATAGACCCATCGAGGTAACTTGGTTTGATCCCTCGAACAACTTCTTACACGTGCACATTGGCTGGATCAGTGTGGGAGTAGGCGTGATCATCGGTATCATACTTTTCGGCTTTTTCACTACCACAGTGGCATTATGCCTCTCTAGATCTCTGAAAAAGAAGGCGTTTGAGGAGAATAACTTTAAACCAATTGAGCCAACTTACATGAGAGTAACCTCCAGTGAGGACTTGGCACCAAGCAACTACGATAATGGATATGAGACAGATGATGACATGCAACGAGAAGAGAGTGACAGTTTGCTACCCTCAAGGGGGGATAGGGCTCTCCCCAAGTACGGTTCCATGTCCCCAATGGCGCCGCCAAGCGCACCACGGAAAATACAAGGCCAGGGTCTTATTCGGACAATCAACCGTGATCGGCATTTACCCTGATTTTAATATGCATAGAAAATACTGAAAGTTTCTCCGGCTTGGAAGGCTGTTAAAAGCTTGCCTTCTGATATGAACCCCAGATTGCGGCACCTGCAGAATAGTAGATGATCGTTTCGCAGTCCCCAATTCACACGTAATTCTTGATACGGCTATAAAAAGCATTTGAGGACATCCACTACACCGTCGTTAACTCGCCTTATATCAGCAAAAAATGTCAGACAGCATACCCTTAAACATTCAAAACACGTACCCACGACTGTTGCCCGCACAGGTCTCTGACCACGACTCACAAGATTCAAACCAGGATATGACCGACTCCCCCAATTTGATGTCCCAAAATAATGGTTTCACTTTCCAAGCGGGACAGGCAAACTCTACAAACGAAAGTTTCCGATCCCGTGAGATAAGTCAGCAACTCAGCGATTTGCTGGAGCAACAAGCAAACCAATCCGAGCTACCAAGGGAAGTCAACAATAGTGGTCCTTCTGACGAGTCAGACCAAAAACTGATTTATATTGGCAACGTTGACTACGAAGCTACTGAACAAGAGCTTGAAGAACATTTTCTGGTCTGTGGTACTGTGGAAAGGGTAAGTATTATGAAGAATAAATTGTCGGGAGCTCCAAAGGGCTTTGCGTATATGGAATTCGCCCTGCAGGAGAGTGCCCAACTGGCGGTTACTCATCTTGACAAGTCCATTCTAAGAGACAGAGAATTGAAGGTAAATTTGAAAAGGACAAATGTTCCAGGGATGTCACTAAATGAACGCGGTTCTATGAGGGGAAGAGCAAGAGGAAGAGGGAGGGGAGTGCAAAGGGGTATGTTACGTGGGAGAGGCCGAGGCATGTTCCGGGGACCTATGCGGGGCCGGGGAAACATGCGAGGAATGTCTGGTCGATTTGCGCCATATTGATTGATATTATAATGAAACACGAGAGAACAGTTGCAAAAAAAAAATCACTGGTTACACTTTTTGACAAGCTCCGATACCTCGTGAATTCCGTCCTGTGCCAATCCCTCAACCACGCCGGCGCAGTTCTCCTGAGACATGTCCTGCTCAAACTTGAACTTGCACAGAGACTCGTCGATCTCGATTCGGAGCCCGGTGATTGCCTTTTGCATTAACTTCAAGTAATTTTCGGGAGCGTCGGAGACTTTCCATGGGCACGCTTTCGACTTCTCCTGCTGGTCAGTCAAGTTGTTTAGCTGCGTCCTAACAAAGTCAAAGTCATTGATAATTTGCAGTTTTCCATAAACATGAAGGGCCGCAAAATCCCATGTGGGAACGAATTTATGCGTGACCTTCTTCTCGGGGTAGTAAGAAGGCGAGATGTATGAGTCGTGAGACTGGAAAATCACCAAAACCCGATCGTTCAGCGTCAAGGAGGGTATTTGGTGGTTCTTCTTGGAAATGTGAGCGTGCAAATACTTCTTTCCTGTTTCCTTGTCAGTGTGCAAATAAAACGGAATGTGGTTCGCAATTATCGAGCCGTCCTCATCCGTTGTCACCACTGTACCCAATGGGTATTTATGGATAAGCTCTTCTCTGGTCTCCCATGACTGGATGTCATATTTCTTTGGAATATACATTGTGGATCACGTTTGACGGGCAATGAGTGTTCAAACGGGACTTTTGCAGCACAAAGTCAGCTTTTATCTAAGAATTTCCTATTTTCACGCCATCATTTTCGGGACCCTTGGTTATATAAGGCTTTGGAGCTCCGCTAACAGAGATCGAATCGGGCAAGTGGATGCGCGCATTAGTCACTCATTATGAGCACTCCCAATTGGTCGAGCTGCACTAGAACCGCCAACTCGCGCGGTATGGCTGGCTTTTATGACTGAGGTCGAAATATACTTCTTGCTCTGGTGTGTTCATGCGCGCGCTATTGACTCTGATAGTACTTGTTCCAAAAGGTTGACGCGATCCGCCACTATCTGACGTTCTCGTATCAGTGCGCCTTATCAGTCCTGAAATTTCCACTCCACATTTGAGAATCGCATAAATTCAACAACGCTGGAACTGGCCCCACTTATATTCTTGATCATCCCCAGCAAATTCAATGACTCGAATTCTCGTCACCGGCGCGTCTGGCTTCATTGCCCAGCACATCGTCAAGCTCCTCGTGTCAAAACACTATCACGTAGTGGGCACAGTCCGCCTGGCAGAAAAAGGGGAAAAACTCAAGACCAACTTGGACAATGTGGCTAGCGGTCTTTTTGAGTACGCTATAGTTCCGGATGTATCAACACCTGGGGTTTTCGATCCGATTTTTGATAAATACAGTGACATCTCCATTGTGCTTCACACCGCTTCGCCTTTCTTCTACGACACCACGGACCCTGAAACTGATCTTGTCCTTCCAGCAATCAACGGCACCAGAAGTGTTTTGGAGTCAATTAAGAAACTGGTGGACAACGGCAATTCTGCCATCAAGCGATTGGTGATCACCTCCAGCGACGCTGCGATTTACTCCGCTGAGGATGAGCAAAACTCGGCTCTCTCTTTTGACGAGACTTCGTGGAACAACATATCATACGAGGAAGCTATCAAGGATCCCATCAGCGCGTACTACGGCGCCAAGTCGTTTGCTGAGAAGTTGGCTTGGGAATACTACAGGAACAACCCTAAGTTTCCGGTATTGTCTACCGTTAATCCTGTCTATGTGTTTGGGCCCCAGGCGTTTTCCAATGAAGTCTCGGACAAACTCAACACGTCCAACGAGATGGTACACGCATTAATCAAGATGAAACCGGAAGATGCTTTCGAGAATGACAAAGGTGGGTTCATTGACGTCAGAGACGTGGCGCATGCACATTTGGCGGCTTTCGAAAGCCAGAACACCCAGGAGAAACGTCTTTACATGACCAATGGGAAGTTCAGCGTCCAAATGATGCTTGATGTGATCAATGACAAGTTTTCTGGCCTCTCTTGTCCCCAAGGTAAACCTGGCTCCGGTCCCGCGGATGTCAGCACATTGGCGAAGACAAACAACCAAGCCACAAGGAAGATTTTGGGCACGGAGTTCTTATCATTAGAGCAGTGTGTGACTGACATAGTGAGTCAGCTCTTGGAGTACAGACAAAATAAGCTCTAAAGGAAATGGCCCACTATACTTGAGTCCTCACCAGTTCAATACCAATGTGGCCCTAACATGGTCTGGACATTGTGATATGAGACAATGTGCCAATTTGGACAATTGATGCCTGCGTATCAGAGACAATACCACACGAGTTCTCTCGAATACGTTTATTGTGGATTTCGAAGCGCTCATTGGGCCACTACACGGTGCACGGGTAAGATCCCATTTCGCTTAGTCAAATGTGGGCCAGGCCGTGTAGGTGTGGAGCATACCACAACGGTCCGGAATGATAATATGCAGTGCAGCGCATCGAATAAAAGTGAATCTGCATGTCTTTTGATCTCTGCTGCGATTTAATCCAATGAGAGCACGCACAAATGTAAGCGTTTGAGTTATGTGCAGGGATGCCCCAAAGCGCGCCTGGACTTTGGCTCTTACTTTACTGATATGCTAGTCCGAGATGCGTATATTATAGTCTCGCGAACAATACATTTCATCCCTGTTCTTTTTTTCCCATCTTTGCACTAGAACACCTTTCTTCTTGAAGTAGATTTGCCGTTCACACCATTTGAACATTTCCCCTAGGCATTACGTGAATCCCCGACTCGGCTTTTGTCTCTACACACACCAGCAAGCGGATTCTCGTCTACTTTTGAGATTTTACTCCCTGATCTTGCATCAACCTCAACGCTACACAAGCGCCCACTTACTACCGAAAACCGATCAGAAAACAAAGAGAACGCATCCATCTCGACATGTTGGTTACTCTTAAAAACGCTGTTGCCAAACTCCTCCAGCCCTCCGCTGAAGACGAAGAGTTGAGAAGGGCCGAGCGCTTAATTGAAAGCAACCAGATTCCATACGGTTCAACGGAATCAGGTTCCGACAGAGCACGAGAAGCTGCTTCGGAAGAAGCCATTCTCAGTGCCGTCAAAAACGCTGGAAACAGCGACTCCTCCGATGAGGATGAGTCGAGTGGGTTCATTCAATCCTTCGACCCTCGTGTCATGAGTGATATCATCATTGGTCTTTCCGACGGATTGACTGTTCCATTTGCATTGACCGCCGGATTGTCATCATTGGGTTCTTCTAAACTCGTCATCACCGGAGGTATGGCCGAATTAGTGTCGGGCGCCATTTCTATGGGTTTGGGTGGATACTTGGCAGCCAAGAGTGAAATGGACTACTACAAGAGTGAAGTTAAGAAGGAGAAGTTGCAATTTTTCAAAAAGCCAGAGATGATCAACCAAGAGGCTGCCGAAATCATGCTTGAATTGGGCGCCAGTGAGGACACCATTGCCTCGTTCTTGAGAGACTTGGACGCTTCTCCAAAAGACCTTATTGACTTTGTCATTCGGTTCGGAAAGGGCTTGGAGGAGCCTGCTGAGGGAAGAGAGTTGACGTCGGCCTTGACCATCGGCTCTGGCTACTTCCTTGGTGGTTTTATTCCTCTACTCCCTTATTTCTTCTGCAACGTGGTCAAAACAGGACTCATTGTCTCTGTGCTTGTCATGGCGCTCACTTTGTTTGTGTTCGGATTTGTCAAGACCTCTGTGTCTTTGGGAGAGGACTGCGGTACATTCAAAAAAGTCACTGAAGGTTTCCAAATGGTCATTATCGGCTCTGTTGCTGCCGGTGCCGCATGGACTTTGGTTTACTTCATTGAATAGAATCATTCGGCTCACAAATCTCAACCTCGAAGTATAATAGAAGTGAGGGTGGGTAAGTGATACGCACACGGACTGTGTCTCTAATCCGATGCATCCACATTCCTTGCCAATGGCCTCGCCAGCGGCAAGACAAACAATCTTGCTAACTACATATCTAATCGTAACTTAAATGTCAGCAGTAGTCTGGGCCAAATCTACGCAGCGCAAAAATCCGTACACCAGAAAAGTTTGCCCTCCAAATCTCAGTCGCACATAGTACTCCCAGCACCACACCAATGCCTTTTAAACCTGCTGATATTATCTCCCGTATTGCAATTCCCGTGGGAGTTGCCATTACTCTTGGGCAGTCAGCTATCTACGACGTGGAAGGCGGAAAAAGAGCCGTGATTTTCGACAGATTGAACGGTGTGCAGCCAAATGTCATTGGAGAGGGAACTCATTTTGTGATCCCCTGGTTGCAGAAGGCAATCATTTACGATGTCCGGACAAAGCCAAAAACCATTGCAACGACCACCGGCTCCAAGGATTTGCAGAACGTTTCTTTGACCTTGAGGGTTTTGCACCGGCCTGAAGTCTTGAAGTTGCCTACCATTTACCAAACGCTCGGATTGGACTACGACGAGAGAGTCTTGCCCGCTATTGGAAACGAGGTGTTGAAGAGTTGTGTTGCGCAGTTTGATGCCGCCGAGCTCATCACGCAGAGAGAAGTTGTTTCTGCCCGGATCCGCCAAGAACTTTCAAGAAGAGCCAATGAGTTTAACATACGTTTGGAAGATGTTTCCATCACACATATGGCTTTCGGTACCGAATTTACAAAGGCCGTCGAACAGAAGCAAATTGCTCAACAGGATGCCGAGAGAGCCAAGTACTTGGTCGACAGAGCTGAGCAGGAGAGAAAGGCTGCAGTCATTCGTGCCGAGGGAGAAGCCGAGGCCGCCGAGACGGTCTCCAAAGCTTTGGCCAAGGCCGGAGACGGTTTGTTGAAGATCAGACGTTTGGATGCCTCCAAAGAAATTGCCCAAACGTTGGCTCTGTCTCCCAACGTGTCTTACTTGCCCTCCGGCAAAGCTGGCGACGAAGGCAAAAACAGTTTGTTGTTGAACGTGGGCCGTTGAGACGGGATCTTTGTATATAACTAGATGAATAATGATTAAATATTGATGTCGACCATCTCACTGTAGGCGCCCGGCGTCGAGACGCGTCCAGCCAGTATCAAGGCCTCGATGTCTTTGATCTCCTTCACGCACAAGCTGGTAAGATTTCTTGTGTCAGCGGAGGATTTGCCAAATGCTATGTCATCCTCCACACGAACGCCGATTCCCTGGAAATGACGCGGCCATTTGTCGTTGAACGGGATGTACAAGCCAGGCTCTATCGTCACCACATTTCCCTTTTTCAAGGGAGCATGCCGAGATACGCTGGGCACGTCATGCAAATCGAGACCCAAATGGTGGCCAATGTAGTGTGGAAACAAGTCCCGTGACAACTCTGATCTGGTAAGAGACGTGAACCCCGGCAAGCTTCTCAATTCCTGTGTCATGGTGACCACAGCCAAGTTGTGTAGATCTTGTAAAGACACTGCCGCATCTTCGGAGCACGAATCGATGCAGGCTTTGTTTGCCGAAAGAACCACTTGGTAAATGTCTTTCTGAGCATCAGAAAACCCACGGGTACTGTTGGGCCACGCTCTCGAAATGTCGGCGCAGTAGCCTCCCAATTTTCCACCGGCGTCGATAAAAACTAGCTCATCTTCAAACAACAAGTCGTCGTTCCGCGTGTAGTGGATAGTCAATGCGTTTTCACCACTGGCCACCACCGGAATGTAGGCGTTTTTGTCACAGCCGCCCCGGACAAACGCATACTCCAAGTACTTGGCAAGCGTTTTTTCGGTTTTCAACGGCGAATCAGAACCCACTTTTGCCATGGCGCAATTGATGGCCCGACTCGAAATCTGGCCCGCCTTGTGCATCAAACTCACCTCTGCAAGTGACTTGACCAGTCGCTGTTGCTCAAGTATGGGTTTCAATGGGCGCACGGTTTTCCTGGATCTCTTCAACACGTCTGCAATGGAGGACGACGTGGATGATGTGCTGCGGAAGTTGAAGAATTGTGAGAACCTGGATGCATCGCCGGACTCTGCCCGGTCATAGAACACCACGTCGTTTCGGTTGATGACTTTCTGCACGTACGATTCCACCTTGTTGATGCTTTCCACGTGGTCTGCGTTGAAGAAGTCGTACGCGCCTTCGAGTCCATTTTTATCGCCTTCCCACAAGTCCGACGAGGCGTTTTTGGGCTGTGTCAACATATGAAACACCACGTCTTCTTCGGTGCCGTTGTCGGCTACTTTCTCCACTAGCGCCACGGAATCGGGGCCTAGCCACCCGGTCAAGTAGTATAAGTTGTTGTCCTGTTGGAAATCGTAGAACACGCTCCCAGAGCTATGTAGGATCCGGTTTCCGGGGAGAATGGCCACCGAGCGTGCAGGCATTTCTTTGCTCAAGGCCAATCTTCGGTTGAAATACTCCAATGCCGAGATGCCTGGCGTCAACATGCCGGCCTGGGGGAGCATGTGGGGTCTAGTTTCATGCATGGGCTGACCCGTTTTGTATGGCACGCTTTGCGGAGGGCGTGTGGCTGTTCTGGAGGAGCAGCGGCTCCACAGCAAAACATGTGTTTTGGCGTTTGATTTAATGTGTGTTTTAAAACGTGTAATCATGGCCACTATAGTTAACCAAAGTCAATGTGCGATGCTTAGTGTGCTTCTTTCGCGTGCGCACATAGTGCATGGTGCATGGAGACGTTCATCTATCGTGCATGGAGAGACATCCATCTTAAAGAAAACGACCCATTGCTGCACACCACATGCTGTATATATGGGATGCTCACAAAGGGCTCACATTCCTGGCGGAAAAATGCAAGCTTCCGAAAGAGCCCGTTTTTTCCGATGGTCTAAGTTTGTTTGACTGGACACCGCATCTTCCGGAGGTAGAGGATGTGCCTGAGACGCCAGAAACCGCCAGCGGGCCAAAAACTGCCAAGGCAAGCAGAAAGGAAAAACGAGAGGCCAAAAAACAAATCAAGAGCGCCAAGCGGGCCATGAAGGTGCTCCAGGCGCACTCGGCGAATGTGGCAGATTCTGACTTGAATCCATATGTCGCACATGACGAGCTCAAAAGCCTTTATAGGCGAATAAACAACCGCAGCGCCGGCGCCGACTCTAAGCTCTTTCAGTTCAGGCTGATCGCTTTTTATAAGTCCGACGCCAGCCATTTAGTCCCTGGAGAATGGTTAAATGACAACAACATCTCATTCGTGTATGAGCTTGTGCAGGAACTTTTCCTCAAGCCCAACGAATTTGGCCGCCATCTACACCTTCTATATCCGTCCGTTGTCCAGCTATTGATGCACTTTCCAGTGGAGGACGACCTTGCTGACATGCTCCCCATGGAGGACTTGAGACAGCTGAAGCTCGTCTTTATTCCGTTCAATTTCATGGAGGACGTTGACTATGTCGATTTAGAGGATGCCAATAACGGAGACCACTGGGCACTTTGCGTCTTGAGCCTACAGGAGAAGAAGCTATTCGTTTACGATTCCATGGCCTTCGATGCCGATGTCGAGAGCGAGAAGCTTCTCAAGAAGCTAGCCTCGAGAATTGAGAAAACCTTGCTTAAGTCCAGCGCCAGGTTGCACATCATAAAAAAGACTTGTGACCAGCAGGAGAATTTTGATGACTGCGGAGTATTCCTCATCATGATCTCGTGTTATCTTATATCGAAGTTGCTCTCGGGCGAAACCACCGACCTCGACATTTCCAAAGTCAAATTCGAGCCAATGACGGGTCGGCTTCAGGTCATGAAGCTTGCGTACACCTTTTATAGAGCTCAAGAGCAAGCTCAGTCCTGAACACTTCTCAAGTCCTCGAAAAAGTTCGCCACCAAAAGTCCTCTCATCTGCACTGCTGAGGCCTCGGCTTTGATGGAGTGATCGGCTTTGGCTAAGTTCTCCTGTAAGTCGAGAAGCTGCACCTCTTTATTAATCGGAAGATTGCAGAATTGGTCTCCACGCAGGTCGTAATAGAGGTTCATTCTTCCGAGACCCAAAGCGGAGATAAGGAGAACCAACTTATTAGACACGGCATCTTGGATACTAGCATCAGCATTGACATACCCCATTTTCTGTAGCATCTTTGTGCGAGGAATGTATTTGGTCAAAGACATTATCAAGAGAAAAACTTTCAGGTCTATGACAACCTCCAAGGCATCCCAAAAACTCCCCACAGTTTTTGTGGGGAGCGCATATGCGATTTCTGAGTCAATACTTTGCACGTACCCATCAGAAGCAAAGATCGTCTTGGCCTCGATGAAATTCGCCATCAGGAGCTGGTCCAAAAGGTGGTATATTTTGGATTCAGTCAGCGAGCTCGAAGTATACAAATCCAACAAGTCGTCCTCGCCGCTGAAATTCAAGTCCCTGAAAGGACGTGTGGCAATGCATGCTATTGCGTACAACGCAAGAGCTTCGTGAACAAGATTTAAGCCTTCTAGAACCTGAAGCTTGTGTTTGAGAGCCTGGAAGCTGGCCGCAAACTCGCCAAGTTTGTTTTCCTTGAATTTGACAAAGGTACAGAACCATTTTATGGCCCAGTAAAAGCCAAGCTCGGGAGACTCGTGCGCATATGTTTCTGTAGCATTTTGCGCTGATAAATCCGCTATGCTCTCGCAACCTTCTAGGTAAGTGTCCGCTTTCTTCTCAATCAGTGTCCAAATGAGAGTATCAGTAGAAGAATCGCCAGCAGCAGAATTCTCTGGACCGTCTCCAATGGCAAGATCATGGAACCAAAATTGGCCATATAGAACACAAACGATTTGGTAGAGGAGAAACTCAAAGTAGCGGTTGCATGTGAAAGACTCACGGTCATATACATTGCTGGAGAATTGTGTAGAGAGATTTAATTTGTTGAGGTAATACTCCAGCATCTGAAAGTCTGCTCGTATAAACAGAGATCGCACGAGTGGTATGACGTTCGAGAGCATTTTCTCTTTAGTGCCGTCAAATACGGCCTCCTCGTTGCTAAGAAAGGAGGCTGTGGTGCGGTCTTTGATGTCAATGATCCACTGGTCGCCAAAATAAGAGCTCTTTTCACTTTTTGAAGATTGTAGAAATGCACACATTTGGCCGTGGTTCGGATGTAGTGCCTGGTATTTGTCCATAAGCTGGAGTGCCTTCTCGGCTAGAGCCTGTTTCTCATTGTCTGGGGTATGCAGATGGCTGAACTTGTGTGATAGAGAATGGATATGGATGAACTCAAAGTCGGCTAGAGCGCTAACACTGTTCATTCTCCAGTTTCCGATTTGCGAGATTATGCTTTACGCAACTATGATGTAGCCGGAAAGTAGCCAGATATAGAGATAGTAGAGATGTGTTAAATAACACTTCAACTTGGGCGCGACCCCAATCCTGTAGCCAAGAGAGGTGCTATCTTAAACACACCACTACATTAATTCAGACGAGTATAATAATAAGAATACTCTTAAGGTGTTTATATTTTGCGTAGCCGATTTATCGAGACACAATTCCTCAGCGAGTTGCCGATTGCAGAAGTAATCAAATTGCACATACACCGCCAGCGGTCATATCAACAACAGACTTGTGCTGTAACTCGAGCATATATGGTACAAAATCATGGCCACTCCCCAGCTCAAGGGCGTCCATGTAGTCATGCTGAGTGAACCGGCCCGGTAAAGAGCCAGTAGCACTAGTCCCACCACAGCGCCACTTATTAGTCCTTGAGCACCTCCTAAAAGCACATATCCAACCCCCACTATGATTGGCTTGAAGCCTATAGGCGGGACGTTTTTGTTAAGCAATTTGTTAAGTCTCGCTCTCTGCACAATCATATTAATAGCAGAGCCCCAGGCCACGATGGAGTATGCCGCTGTGAAGAATATGAGGGACCAGTACACCGTGAACGTCCAAATGTCCACGGAGTAGTAGAGATAAGAGCTCTGGAACTCTGCCTTGTTGATTCCAGTGGGCCAGTATAGCGACGGAAACGGCGGAGTCAGGTAGCCAAGCGGAACATTCTTGGATGAGATGAAGTACTTCATGGCTATTGAATGGCGTTGCGGGCAGCGCCTATAAGTGCCCGTCACGTGACTGGTCACGTGGCAACGTTCATCTTTTCCATTGCCGGGCGCCTGACATCTGTGGTGGTTGGGGCGTTGCCGATGTTGAATATCTATAAATGTAGCTTTTGCAAAGCTCAACTTCAAGGACCTCTGTCTTTCGCCATAGATCTGAATCTTTAGGAATGCTTATGTACAGGCAGAGTCGCCACTAACCTCAGAAAAAAGCTTTGGCGAGCCCTACCAATACACTCCAGGCACAATGTCCAGAAGATACGACTCCAGAACCACAATTTTCTCCCCCGAGGGAAGACTCTATCAAGTGGAGTATGCACAAGAAGCCATTTCCAATGCAGGAACCGCCATTGGTGTCTTGGCCAAAGACGGAGTGGTGTTGGCATGTGAGAAGAAAGTCACCTCCAAGTTGCTAGACAACGACGGGTCTGCCGAGAAACTCTACTTTTTGAACGACCAGATGATGTGTGCCGTTGCTGGTATGACCGCAGACGCATCCATTCTCGTCAATAACGCACGTGTCACCGCCCAGCGGTATTTGAAGACCTATAACGAGGAGATTCCTTGTGAGCTTCTTATAAAGAATTTGTGTGACGTGAAGCAAGGTTACACTCAGCACGGAGGTTTGCGTCCCTTTGGCGTGAGTTTTATTTATGCTGGACATGACGACCGCTACCAATTCCAATTGTACACCTCCAACCCGTCTGGAAACTACAGTGGGTGGAAGGCCACCTCCATCGGTGCCAACAACTCTGCCGCACAGACGTTGCTCAAAAAAGACTACAAAGACGACATGCAATTGAAAGAGGCCTGTGAGTTGGCCATTCAGGTGCTCTCGAAAACAATGGATAGCAGCAACTTGAACAGCGAGAAGTTGGAGTTTGCCACTTTGAGTATGGGCAAAGACGGCGTCCTTCGCAAGATCTGGACCGACGTGGATGTGGATGAGTTGATCAAAACCCTGGGTGTGTTGGACAAGGCTGACGAGGAGTAAATAGCGTGCAAAATCCACTTGCCGAGATTACAGACTCACTAGATAGAGTAATGAAAGAGCTGAAGATATGAAATGTTCAAGAGTTCGGTGCCAGCCACCATTTTGCCGGATAGCCCTAGTCTACAAGTACCTGATGTAAAGAGATATGATGCTCAATTTCGCAGTATTCATAGTTCGCACCATAGCAACCAATACATATTGTATCAACCATGGACTTCTTCCGGCCCGGCATTTTGCCCAGTCTGGTGAGGCGTCAGATTCGCTCCGATAACACAATCACGGCAAAAATAAAGGAGCAGCTCAAGAAACTAAATGACGACACAAACCACTACTTGGCCACTATGAGCCCAGCAACTATTGAACCCTCTGTGGCCTCTGCAATCCAAGAACAGTCGTCCATTGAGGTGGTCTTCACAGATTTCTACTATGATCTCCGAATTGGGGATTCCAAGTTGGCTGCTGTGCCCGATGTGAGCTTGGAGAACTTGAAGAGGTATCAATCGAGATTGAGCGAATTATCGGCCCTCAATGCTTCTGACAAGCGAATGATTGCCATAATCGATGAGTACTCGAAGCTACTAGTGGTTTATCACTTGGCCAATAACATCATTTATCAGACAGTGGTTGCCAAAGCTCAATTGAGCTATTGGAAAGATCTCAAGCTCTCCAATTACTCAAAGGCTATTTACGGGGTTCAAACCCTCCCCGAACGTGTGTACAGGGTTTTGACAGAAGCTTATCATAACCAAGAGTTTAGCGCTCGCGCAGACAATCTCTCAGTCAAAGAAACTGTTGTATCTCTCATTGATTCCGTGAAGCGTGTTGTTGCCGAATCCCTCAAAAAGTTAAATATTAACTTCATTGTCAGGCAATCTAGAATCGCCCCGCTCAAAGTGTTATTCCGCGTCTTCGATCAGGAGATTAAGGTGAAAGTGAAGAACGTAAATGTTCAGCTAGATGAGAGGTATGAGTTTTTGGGTAAAATCTTGAATTGTTTGCCAATCGACACTGGGGCAATAACTTCCATTTTGCCTAATGCGGGTTCTGACGTGTCATCCGTCATATCTGAGGCAGAGCTCTTGATTTCCGATGACAAAAAATTGAAATCCACTGCTCCGCCTGGAATTTGGGCAAGGTACTGGCCTTTGATATTATTGACTATCAACTACGGGCCTTCAACCACCTCTAACGTATGGAGAAACAGAATGGAAATTTTGGAATGGTTCAAACACAATTTTCTTGACACCGTGGTTGGTTTTTGGAGCAATTGGATTGTCAAGCCTGTCACTGACATGTTGAATATTTTGAGGAATGATGACACTATGACAATCACATCTAAAGAATCACTTAAGTCAGACTTAGACTCTTTAGAGAGAATGGTCACCGATTACTTGAATGACACGCATGTGAATGCCTCGCCAAACGAGATTCACGCTGCGGTGGCCCAGGGAGACCTCACAATGATGATGTCTCAGTACGAAAACGAGATTCGTTCTCCTTACAAATCAATCATCAAGGGCCTGTTGATCCGCTCCATTCTTATACAGGTGCAGAAAACCAAGGTAGATGGTGGCCTCGCAATTAATGGAATAGATAAATTGCTTAAGCTGCAGCAGCTATTGTTTGGCGTGTTGTCTATTTCTCCCTCGCTCTTCATTGTTTACCAGGCCAACAATGCTCTTCGAAAAGATGCCTCGTTATCCCAATCATTGGTCAATCGCCGCTTCGACTGCTTGAAGAGCATGAATCAAATCGAAAAGCTCGTCAATAAAGAGGATGACGAGCCTAAGCTCATAAGAGATGGAAAGTTGTTTATGGAGATAGTAAACCTTTCTCTACTCTCGGACGCAGTAATCCCGAAAAAGCTAAAGGAGGAATTCTCGCATGATATGAACAGGCTTGCATTGACTAGCTCAGGTGAAACAGGGGACTTAAGGGGTACTCTTGGTCGCATCTGGAACATGTACTCTCCATTTTTCCGCAAATAGAGCTTTACCAACAAGGAACTCCGGGCAGAATGCAACTGGCTGCAAGGTGAGCTTGCAGGTTGTCCCGCGCCAGAAGTCGAACTTTCCGGGAGTCTTGCAGAGAGCTCGCAGATTAGCACCATTACCCCGCCTTTGACAGCTCTATGAAACAAGTGTTATGCGGCCAAGGTTGCGCCGAAAGGAGAATGCATGACGAGACTCTTAGCCGTCATTATGAGAGCGGAATAACGAAGTTAGAGGGATAATCGCCGTGTGGGAACCTTGGAGCCTATTTCGACTTTATTATTGAGAGGCTTAATTTTTGGGTGCTAAAATTTCCGTGCACATAAGGAAACACGGCAGAAACAAGCTGCAGGCCTCAAAATTCAATTACCTGGCGGTCGGAGTGTGGTGCATACAAGAGGCGCGGCCCTACATCTATCTAAAAGCCTCCCCACCTAAGCCCAAATTAGTACCCTATGTAGAAATTTTGAGTTCGCTGCGGGGAATTCTTCCGCCTTAGATAATGGTTCAGTTCCGCTTATAGTCCATTGTTACCCTTGGATACATGGCTTTATAATTACAGAAGCGATCATTGTCCTCTCAGCATATTAGGGATACCAGCAGCCTTTTTCACAGCATTTGCTTGTTTTTTCAACCTCTCTTGCAACAATTGGAGTAGGCACCATTTGCAGTTAAATCATTGACCGAGAACAGGCTTCAACAATCATTTGATTGAAGCAAAGTTCAGTCCAGCATCTCACTGCTATATTTATTACAGTCTTGAATTTTTTACTGCTCCCATTTTGCATATACATGACTTGTTGCCCTGAGCTTCCACATTATTCGAGGATTCCAATTAGTTGAGGATTCAAACAAAAACACCAAGTCCCTTTTGACTAACAAGCTCAGTTTTCCTATACCGTGAGAGTGGATCTAGCATAAATTTCAGGTAGCTCGATTCACCTCACCTGCTACCAGCTAACTCCCTACCTACATGAAAGACGATCCCGTGTTGAATTTCCTAAGGATCGAAGTCACCAACGTCGTTTCCGTGCATAACATGCCTGCTGTACGAGATAGCTACTATAGCAATTCCATCAATAGCCATGGAACATACGGCACAAAGACCGCCACAGGGAACTCTCGCATATATAACTGCTCCCACTGTCAGAGAGCTTTCACCAGAGAGGAGCACTTAAATCGGCATATCACGCTGACTCACACCAAGACCAAGCCCTTCATATGTGGAATTTGCTCCCGGCCATTCTCGCGCAGAGATCTTCTTTTAAGGCACGCCAAGAGTCTACATAAAGGCTCAGAAGTTGCGATCTCCCGAATACGTAAACTGTATAAGAGGTCGCATGACGAGTCCAAAGATGGCCACGAGAGTTCCGAGTCGGATGACCTGAACCTGTCCACCCCCGATACTCGAGATGTCAAGATGTCGGTCAACACTTTAGTAAGCTAGCCCAAGTTGCTATCTTGCGTACCCACTGCATTCACTTTTTTCGTTTCTCCGCTAATTGCCTGTAGCCGCTCTGCATAGATGGCGCACAATAGCGATAAGGTTCCCCTTTGTTTGTTTTTCATGCTCTATTTGCGAATTTGTTGAGTTTTAGCCTTTTGCTGTGAGACTGTAGACGTAGCATTGTACTGGTCGATTGTCGCGTGCTGTACCCCTACAGAACTTGTGCTGCAATATGAGAAGTTCCTTTTGTCCAAATAGGACTCCATTCATTTCAAGAAACTCATTCTCAATGAATTCGAGCTTGCCTGAATCCTGCTATTGTTGTTTTGATGTAATCGCTTCTCAATGACGCAGATTCCGCGAAGTGATGTAAGTGATTATTTCCGCATCGGGCACTATCTATATCAGATGCTACAACCCCAATTTCTATATCCCATTGAAGAAACTCTGTGGTACATTGTTGTCCTGAATGAAGGTCAACATTTCTATTTTGACCGTGAAACCAGAAAGTCTGTTTGGCAGATAGGGGACACGGGGATCCGAGATTTAGAGAAGAAAGTCAATTTTGACGACTTGGCTGTTCTTTTCGCCAAGTCTAATGGTGTCGAATTTAGATCGAAGGATATTAAGCCCAAACAATCTCATAGCAAGCCTTTGGCCCCTCCAATCCCGGATGGTTCAAACAGAAGCTCCATTTCCGATTCTGCAGAATCTGCTCCTGTGAATAGCTATGCAACGAAAGATGACAGTGAGAGCGAGGGAAAAACCACAACAGTGGAACTAATCACCGAGCCGCAAAATAACAAAAATGATATACCTGTATCAAATTTGGGGCTCTCTTTGGGATATTCTTCAAGTGATGAGGAATCCTCCGATGAAGTCGCAGAAGTTACTGGTGAACAACAATCAGAGGATTCAGATCAAAACTCTGATGTGGACGATATTAACGCTGGGCTAGATTTGGGACTTGACGATGATACTGGTGACAATGATTCTGGTGACGGGTTGGATTATGAGAAGAAGTCGACAGAGTTCGAGGCGTTACTAGACACATATGAGGATGAAATCTCGAAGATGGATCCTTGGATGTTGGTCGAAGAAGAATTGCTACCGAAGTTTGCAAATCACCCTGCATTTTATAACATACCCAAGCACTCTGATAGAGAGAAGATTTTCAACTCTTGGGTGATCAAGAAGAACCAAGACGCTCAGGCTGAAGAGAAGAACGACACGTTCCCTACAGACACCCTCAGATTTTACCGCTTTCTTCAAGAACACAAAAATGAGGTCAAGAAAAACTTCTACGTGGATTTTGAAAGAAATCACAAAGCTGAAGTAGAGGAATTCTTGAGTACTGGCTGCAACCTCGAAGGTCTATACAGACAAATGAGAGTCACACTTAATGATTTCGCGGCGCTCGAGAAGAGCCTAAAGCAGAAGGAGAAAAAAGGGAAGAAAGAGAGTAAGGCTACCAACATGAAAGTATCACATGTGGAGGGATTCTTAGCGGGCGAGAATCTTGCGAAATACGCGGGCAGCTTCAATCCAGCCACAATGAATGGCGAGTTGAGCGCCTTCGATCAATGGATGGAAATTTGCAACCTGCTTTCTTTGCCTGAGCAATTGGTCCATGACCCACGTAATTTTATTGTGGGCGACGATAAGCGGGTTTTGGCGTATGTCAAGTTCCTCACGAGAGAGAACTAGCTCAGCCTTTACTTTTACGAATCTCACATGCAGCTAAAAATAGTTGGTGCGCATGTTAATCGTTCATTACAGAACAATCTGCTCCAATAGTAATAGAGAGACGAGTAGAGACCCTAAAAGAGTTGCTTTGTAAAATACATTCCAAAGCAGAATTGATGTATTTGTCTCTATTGCATTCAATTTCAGAACTTGATTTTTTAAGTTGTCTTGAAAATTTAGTGAATCTCTAAGTTTGCAAAACTTCGAGCATGTGTCAATTCCTTGTCACATTTCCCGGGTACTTCGGGAAAAATCTAATATGTAAACTCCTTCGATGGAAAACGGTTCATCAGAACGAGGCCGAACAACTGCAATTTTCTCATCGATGTTCTTAAAAAATTATTAATTGTGAACAACTGACACGAGATCGAACTTTTGTCCAGAGGAGGCGCTCACACTACATTGTGCTAAAGGATCTACCCCTGCGCAATAGAAAATTTTTTGGCATGTTCTTTCGACATTTGCAAATATTAACAAGAAATGCATTTTCAGTCCCAGATAATTCTGATTAGAAGGGATGTTTGGTCAAATTATGATGAATCATGGTGATTCGTGTCGAATGGGTAGACGGCCGTTTTCAAGAGAATCTCCGTTTTGAGTAAGTACGGCCGTTACATGTGCGCGCCTCGTACATCTTAAGTCCGAGCCTTACAAGATGTGTGATCTTCGCCTCAATGCATATCAATGGGATCTTCGGAGCATTAGAAATGAGCAAGATATCCAAAGCCAAGGCTTTTCAGTGACTACCAAGGGCTCATAAATTTTGCTTTTGACATTAATTACCGGCAGCGCCGCCCGGAAAAGTGCTATCGGAGCTTTGCCGCATTTCGCGACGGCTCGGCTCGGTTCCGCTTAAAGTGCGCCATCTCTATGCGTGATGCGATTTCTTGGCTATGGACGTTTTACTTTAAATAGCCTGATGCGTGTGCCTTTTGTGTTGTGTAAGCCTTACACATTGCATTCGCCTACATTGTTCTCTAGTTTGCTTAAATAGTCGAATAGTCCCATGCTATTAGGCAGCTAATTAAGATTCCCTTGCGGCCAGTATCTTGACTTGCAACTCAACTGCCTCACGAGATAATACCTACCGGTACAATTCGCCGAAATTACCTTGGCTCTTCGATCTAAATACCAAGTTTTCCTTGAATTTGAGTTGAGGATGCTTTGTTACCCAGTGACACGCCACCAGCTATCATTTTTGTTCCAGGTGCCGTTCAGAAAACAACACAGTAATTCACACGAAAAACCTCCGCGGTCAAGCTCATTACTTTCGAGAATAAGGCGATCCAGCAGTTCTTCGAGCTCAGCCCACACACAGACAGAGAAAAAAATTTCAGAAGGTTCTTCGCATGATGATAATATGATGACTTCATCGCAAGCTTTGGGCTCTCCGCATTTCAATAACAACGCCAGAGCTCGAAATTTGGATCGTCCGCTGCTGCTACACCGCCAGCATTCATTATCACCCGAATACATTATAGATGTTAACGTACAAGCGACGTGCTCCAACTTAACAGATAACGCAGTAAGCGAATGAAGGCGGAGGTCAATTTTTGAAGGTTTGATTTTGCCACCAACTCAATTTAGGGGTCTATAGTCACATATGCATTATTTCATTACCTATAAACAATTTTTTATACAGGCGGTATGGCAGAACGACACACTGGACATTGTAATTTGTACTTCATCCAGTTCTCTAGACAATCAGAGTGAAACAAGTGGTGACATGGTGTTACCATTATGCCATCCATAAGATTCGTAAGCTTTTTGTCCTCTCCTTCGACCTCTGCTAGCACTGGTAGTTCAATATCTGCCATACAGATGGCGCAATCGCCACGATACATGGTGACATGCGAGCTTGAGACGGGCTTCTTGGCTCCAGAATTATCCGGAGAGAATCCTCTGGGGACGTTATCCACGCGAATTATTGCATGATAGTTGTACTGCTCAGGCAAAAATTTGCTGCTTATCCAAAACCGAGCACCTAGCTTAGCTTGCAAGTACAAAAGAAGAATTTGGACCCCTAACCAGCCAGCAACTAAGTAGAGAACAAAAGGCCCGAGTGATTTCCCGAACGGGTTCCTTTCCTTCAAAGTGAAGTACCCAATAGGAATTAATTTTATGATAGTAGTAGCCCACACAAATTCCCACGATAAAGCATTGGCCCTATTTTTTAAAGAGCTTCTGAAGAACTGAGGTAACCAAAACGAGTGAAGGCCAAAAAGAAGAGTGTTCCTCAACACACGGTACAATGCGACATTCTGATACGCTGTTTGCAACATTAGCAAAGCCACGATCGCTAATCCGAAAAACATGAACACTATAAAATGTCTGTTCCGATCGCTCGAAGGTATCATTCCTTGAAAATTGGTAGGTTCTTCATTGGCAGCTTGATTTGCTCCATTCTCTGTAGCTTGGGCTTCAAGATCGTTGTTGGGAGTCACAACACGTGGTTCCTCACTCAGGGCTTCACTTCTTTCACGTCCTGAGGCTCTTAAAATTTGCCACCAAGTAGTTCCACGTTCATTAGCTTGAGTTGCCTCAATAGAAGATCTGTAAGGCGTCTCCAAAGCGTAGTACAAGATGCCTTTGAGTATTGCAATACTCGCACACAATAAATATAAATCAGACACCCAAATCAATGTTAACATCAACACATGCACCATGGAATCGTACACACTAAGAAGTTCAATAGAGAAGTTAGACACATTTGACAACTGGCTTGGGGTGGAGTAAAACTTCATTTGCCTCATAAACACTTTGATTTCCAAAAGACACAAAATTAGCAATGCAATTAAAGCGTCTCTTATTTTGTAGAATTTGACGGCACTTTTGTCGCCCACGAAAGGAACCAGTGGGGTTTTCTCGAACATAAGGCCACAGTCAGGTGAGTAAATAAGAGCTGACTCGATCTCAATTTGAGGAATCTGCTTGTTCAATGGCGAGCCTAAAGGATGTTGAAGCTCGTCATCTATCATTCTCAAGTCATGCAGAGAAATTCCTGTCTTCTTGAGTTGGAAGTAAGACACCACCTCACACAGTGATTCAGCTTTCTTGACAGTGCTTGTGACATCATCTAGACTGAGGTCCTCAATCCATCTCGTAGAATTGAGCATGCGCTCCATGAGGGTTTTCGTTTTGTTGTAGTTCTGTGCATCTAATGTGAACTGAGGCAAAGCAATAGAGCCTCTAAACTTTGCAGTTTTCGTGAGCCCCACCAACGAGCCAGTGGCGTGAAAATAAACGGCATGCATTCCGAATTCGTGGGACTCCGCACTATATTTGTCTTTGAGATCTAAGTCTAGCCAAAGAAGCGTGGCATCTTCGACCACATCGAGGCCATTTTTGTATATCTTCAAGCTCATGTCCCCATTCTTGAACCTAGTAATATTTCCCGTCTTATCGTAAGGCTCATCAATGGCCGCGGGAGGACTGTTGTTTTCTGGGTCTTGTTGGTATCTTTGCCACTCGTCCTCATACTTTTCTCGTTGGTAGCGATTGAGGTACTCCTTTAAGTTGGAGGGCAACTCGAAGTGGAAGCGCTCGAGAGGCGTCTCTGGCTTCACCACGTCAAATTCACCGAAAGCTTCCCCCGTGATATTGAACAAGTACGCGTCCTCGTCCTCATTGGCGCGAGTTGTGCCCCACAGCTCCTTGACCTTGCTGCTGAACTGATCCGGTAGAAGCGAGTCCTGCTGGCGTTCCATCCAGGGGTGTTCGCGTGTATAATCTCTGAATGGCCAGTGCAGGGCATTTTTGCCATCCAAGTTGTCTTGATACGAAAGCTTGAAACCCGTCAAGTTTCCGTATCCTCTGTAGTATTCGCCTTCCAGAAGCAACTTCTTTTCATGAATGAGATACTTCTTGTACTCATCAATCACCTCATCCTGGATTTCAGGTCCCTTGATTGTTATGAGGAACACCACTATTAGAAGAAGTGTGAAGAAAACCGACCTGTTCATGCTGTGCCAGAGTGCAAAGTCTCATGCTCAAGGATCACTTGGCGCGGATATGCAGGCACTTACTCCACACCATAGCAGCAACAAGCTTGCTAGAAACAGACTTGATATACAAACAGACTTAATACTAACAGACTTGATTCATTAAGAACAGACTTGATACACTCAGAAGAAGAATCGATACATGATACATGACTACATTGGAGCATATATGCGGGGTGTTATTTTGGGATATACGATTTGTCCAAAGACAAATGAACTGAGGTGATCAGCTAGAAAGTGGCTTAAAGAATGGCATCTGCAATGTCTCCAAGAAGACTTCCTCCAGATGAAGAAGCCAGTGCCTGCAGAGCTGTCAGCAGGACTTTTTGCGCAGAGCTGGTAGGGCTGGAAACGCTTGCAGATGCTTTCGTGGTGGAAGATGCTGGTGCTTTGGAAGAAGTGGCCTCAGACAGAGCAGATGTATCACTGGCGTCTGCGGTGGATGAGGCTGCGGAGGTTTCAGAAACGTCAGAGGCTTCAGTCGTAGACGCAGCATCAGAGGCTGTTTCTGTCTCATCGTCGTCGTCTTCTTCTTCCCAACAATCACTGGTGTATTCGCTCACGTCGGTGGTGGTGGCTGTGGCCTTGCTTGTGGTGGTGTATGTGGTGACGATCGTGTTGACGGCCGTGGCCTCAGTAACCTGGCCGGCGATGGTGGTCTTGTATTTGGAGGTGGTGGTCTTTGTGGTGACGATAGTTTCTTTAGAACCGGAACCGGAACCCGAGCCGGAGCCGGAGCCGGAGCCAGAACTAGAACCGCTGTCGTCACACTCATCGTCCGAGTCCTCATCATCCGAGTCCTCGTAGTCATAGTCGTCATCTCCACAGTCGTAGTCGTCACATTGAGCGTTACACTCGGAGTCGTAGCTACCGGTCGAAGTCGACGTGGACTGCCACCATTTGGTGGTGGTGGTGCCAGAGCCCGAACCGGAGCCCGAACCGGAGCCCGAACCAGAGCCGGAGTCCACAACGTCAGTAGAAGTGCTCTCTTCCTCCTCCTCGCAATCAAGTTCCTGGGCAGCCAAAGTAGTAGGGTACACAGTGGTGACTACCTTGGTGCTTTCAACACCAACTTCGTTGGCGGTGGTGATCTCCTTCACTTGCGTGGTGGTGTACACACTATGTTTGGTGGTGTACGATGGGGTCTTGGCGGTACCAGTGACCGTCTTCACGGTGGTGACGGTGCTTCCGAACTTATCGGTAGTAACTTGCGTCAGAGTGGCAGTAGTCTTCTGTGTGGTTGCTTCGGAAGTGGCGTCATCGGTGTCGGTAGGGTCGGCAGTGGTGGTAGGGTCGGCAGTGGTGGTAGGGTCGGTAGTGTCGGTTTCACATTCATCGTCGTCGTCATCATCGTCAGAGGCAGACGAGCTAGCGCTTGCTTTGGAGGTGACCTTGGAAGAACCAGAGGCAGTAATGGAGGCAGATGGCGAGTTAGAGTTGTCAGAAGTGGTGGTGACTGCAACAGAACTAGCAGCTCCGTTGGTCGAAGGAAGAAGAGTGTCTGTATCAATACAGTCCTCATCATCGTCATCATCGTCCGATGCACTCGAGGCAGTGGAGGCCACAGTGCTGTTGCCGAACAATTGATCAAGAATGCCTTTGCTGCTGGAAGAAGGCTTGGCGGTGGTGCTTGCACTGGCAGACGATTTGGTAGTTGTGATAGACGAGTTGGATGCGGTCGAGCTGTCGTTACCGAAAAGCTCATCCAAGATTCCTTTACTGGAAGTGGTGGATTGGGCAGAGGTTGTGGCAGGTGTAGAGGACTTGGCCGTGGTTGACGCTTTGCCACTGCTCGAAGGCGTCGTGGAAGCAGTTGTAGTCTTGGATCCAAAGAGATCGTCTATGATTCCACCACCGGTGGTGCTGGCAGTGGTAGTGGCTGGGGTAGTGGCAGTATCATCGTCAGTAATGTCATCGTCATCATCTGCGCAGTCCAAATCGTCAGATGCTGAAGAGGAAGCAGCAGAAGATGTCTTGGATGCTGAGGAAGAGCTGTCACTGGAATCACTAGAGCTGCCTGCCAATAAGTCAAGCAAGCCCTTTGCAGACGTAGTCAGAGAAGCCGCAGAGCTAGACAGGTCCGTTATTGAGCTGGATTGATCAGGTGTGGTGCTCGAAGAAGCTAGAGAGGCAGTGGAGACCGTGGAGTTGGAGGCTGGGGTAGCGGCAGCAGCCAAAGCAGCCAAAACCGGGGCTGTGGATGAGGATGCTGGAGTGGCTGTGGATGCAGCAGCAGAGCTGGCAGCGGCACTAGACAGGCCGCCCTTGATGGCATTAAGAAGCTCACTGAAGAATCTTTTTGATTTGGGGGTACCGTCATTGGCCCAGTTCCAGAAGCCATTTGTGTCGGATCTTGCTTGTACATCTTGCGATTCAGGGTCCGTAGGAACAGAGGCTAACGCTGCGTTGGTACACACTAAAAGTGTTACGAGGGATGCAGAAGTCTTCATTTTCTATGGTCCATGTATATGCTGTCAGTCGAAACACGAAGAGGGTGTATTAGTCTTAGGTACCAAGCTTCACAGTGGTGCTTTTCCAGTAACACACGTGAGAGATGAAGTAAAAGGTATATTAAGCGAGGGATTCTCGAGAAAGATCCAAGTTAGGTAGATGTACCTGTGGGATTATAGAAAAGTAGCGGAAGTGGAGTTGAGAAAAAAAGCCTCCATGTATGGGGAATTGAAGCATTATAAGTTGGTGTTGGGAAAATGGGGTCGCTCTGACACCTTTTCCTAATGCGGTAAAGAGTGTTCGCAGCCAGTTTGCCTATTTTGGTGCGAAGACGTCGCATTGATGGAAAATACCGGCATATAGCCCGCTTAAGCTCCATGCACGTCCTGTTAACGCGCGCGAGTGCAATGGCCAAAGCCACTAAATTTCTGTTTCGAGTAATCTTCTTAAATCGGACGCTCTACCAATGCGGTAATCTTCGTGTGCTCCCCAGAGAAAAGTCTTGGTTTTTACTATTACTAGACGTCTCCAACAGGGGCTAGGCTCGGGGTTGCATTTTTGGTCGGCTAATTTTGGATCACACCATTTTCGCTTGAGCTCGCCGTCTATGTTCTCCGCTTGATTGCCGACGACTCTGTTTGGAAATTCCACCAATTCGTCGTATCGGAGAACTTTCAAGCTGCCTATCCACCGTATTACTTGCTCAGCTTATAGTTTAATTTGAGTAACAAGTGGGCGATTTACGTTTCAAGTTTTTACAATCTACTGTTAATCAGGCTTGCATCATATTGTATATGATGTGGTGCTTTATAATTTGTGAAAGAATGATTCATACTATTTGATGGTGCTTCATATAGTGAAATTATGTCTCACATAATCTAAACGGTGCTTCATATTTATGTATAATAGTACTTCATATTTTGTGTATTAATGGTATGACGTGAGGTATTCGAAGTAGAACTTTACTTCAAGAGGAAGAATTGCAACATTCCCTCCCTCATCTGCTGGTCGGCAGAGGAGACTGTTCTCTTGACCGATCTCTTCATCTTTTTCTTTAAAGCTCTCTTCAAAGCTCTCTTCTTGATCTTCTTGGCCTGGCAACAGCACTCCTTCTTGCTGCTGAATGCGCTTGTCGAAGAGCTTCCGGCAGACGAAGAAGTAGCGGAAGACCCTGTACCGGACAGGCTGTCTCCAAACAAACTGTCGATGATTGAGCTAAGAGAGGAGCCCGAGCCCGAGCTTGAGGAGGATGAAGTGGATGAAGAGGAGTCGTTGTCGCCAAAGATGCTGTCGAAAAGGGAACTGAGGATTCCACCCGAGGACGAGCCAGAAGAAGTGGAGGAGCTCGAGGTTCCGGAGGAGGAGGACGAATCGCCAAAGAGGTTACCCAAAAGTGATAATGCGGTACTGAGGAAGCCACCACTGCTTGAAGAAGTGGAGTCCGAAGTCCCAGAGGAGGAGCTACCTCCAAATAAGCTGCTCAAAAGAGTGCTAAGAAGACCTCCAGAAGAAGAAGAAGTAGATGCTGACTTGGCGGTGGTGGTGTCAGAGCTGTTAAGCAAGGTGTTGGCCAATTCAGACAACAACCCAGAACCAGAGGAGGATCCGGAGGTAAGACTACTCAAAAGGTCACCGCCGATTTCCACGCCGGTGCTCAATAAGGTACTCAAGAAAGACTTGTGGGTGGAATTGGAGGAGCCTCCGAACAACTCCTCAATCAAGCTGGAAATAGTACCGCCGCTGAACAAACCGGTAATAAAGTTCAAAATAGCCTTGAAAAGCGTTTGAATGATTCCCGAGTTTTTGATTGCGGTGAACAAAGACGACCAGTTGATGGACTGGAAGATCTTGGTAAACAAGTTGAGAGCATATTGCACCAACGATTGGTTGCCGATGATCGAGTGAATAATATCCTGCACGAGTCCCAGGTCGGAGATTTCCTTGACAATGGCGACTATGGAGCTGAGAAGATCTCTTTTAGACATTCCGTAGGTGTCCATGAAAAGGTTGTCCTCGTAGATTTGTCTTTTGCTAAAGTCGCCGTAGAGAGAGTCGAGAAGAGGCTGAGACTGTTCGATAGTGCTGCGTGCAATCAAGTCTCCGGTTTTCTGGCTGGACTCCAAGATCTCGCGTGCTGACAAGTAGAGCTCGTCATTCAAGTCTTCGTCATTGAGCACCGAGTCGAAGAATTGGCCGAGCTTTCCACTGGATCTCAAAGACTGGAGAAGTGTAGTTTCATTGACCTTTCCGGAGGAAATCACCGATGTCACACCGTTCTCCACAGCCTCCTTCAAATGAGGTGCCAGGGAGAGCTCGTTTACAAAATCCTCCATGATGTTATTGTTGTGAAACTCCATCAACATCTGGTCAAGGAACTCTGTGTCTTCTCTTCTCTGTAACGTCCTGGAGTCCCCGTTGGAGTATCTTTCGTTGATGTCTTTAATAGATCTGATAACAAAGTCGAAATCGATGACTTCCATGCCGTTTTCGTTTCTCTTGATAATGTTCGAGGCATCTGAGACAGTGGCGGGTGCTGCTTGAACTAACGCCCCGGCTAGCATGGAACCTGCTGTGAAGATGCTTGAGAGCTTCATTGTAGGCTGATTGCGTGCTTGTACTTTGGTGTTGACAGACCCTTCGGAAGCGACAGTGGGTAAGCTTTAACTAAGTAATTTCTTGGAAAGAACAAGACGTAAAAAGATTGATTCGGCCATATACCCCGGGAACATGGGGGCTTTTAATTCTCGCATAGGTTTCGTGTAATTTGCACCCAATACGTTAATAGGAAATTTCCCAATTGGGAAATACGCTCGCTGTGCTGCCTGAATAGAGTAAATGCGAAAAAAAAGTAGTCTCACCCACGCGCCATGCAGGACGCACCAATGCTAGGAATTTCCCCATAAGGATAATTGGCTGCGTTGTGCCAAAAGTACTGGAGGGTTAATTCTTGGAGTCCTAAAGAGTCCATTGCATCTTCGCTTACGCTCTAAAAATACCAAGCCCCGACAAAATGCAACAGCGCAAATAGCGGCGTACATATGGAGTGGAGATCAAAGGGAGTCAAATGGTAAATACTGTGAAAGTCCCCTCAAGTGTTCTTATTTCGACATTCTGTGATTTGGAAAATTTCCTGAAGTTGGCCGTTTTCGTAAGTGTTGCAATTAGGTTAGCATCTAATGGTGTATTGGCAGCAGGCGAGGGAAATTTTTAACTCTAGTCATGAAATCTGAACGGTCGTAAATCTTGAACGGTCTTAAATCTTGAACTATCTTGAATCTTATACAGTCTTAAATCTTAAGGCAGGAATTGCAAATCACAATGTAATCGTGGGATGCCGTTGTCGTGTGTTGTAGCGTAGAGTGAGTCACGTGACACGCAGCATATCTCAGCGATTTCAACTACAGATTACCCCAAAAACCATGAGAGCTTCCTTAGTACGCCTAGTGCGCCAGAGACGACCAGAGAGACAAGTGGAGGCGATTCTTCCGCCTTTGAGTCTCTATAAAGCCATTTTGAGAGCGCACATTCACAACCTCCCCAAGGAACTCAGATATTTGGGTGATGAGTACGTCAAGGCCGAGTTCAAGGCTCACAAATCCACCGATAATCCCTTGTACATTATTGGTTTTTTGACACAATGGCAGGACTACTTAAGAAGCTTGGATGGAGGTTCTTGGAAGGAGGGCAAGCTCACTCAGCAGGAGCTAGAGAAAATGAGCCCGGAACAGGTCAACCAGCTCTACGAGCTCATGCAAGAGACACAGAAAATTGGTCGGGGAGAGCAGTGAATAGACAACATAGAGAGCTATTGTTATGGTCAGTTACACGTTAACGTACTGGAATCAAGTACAAGTTAACGTACTGAGATGGAATAAAGTCAACTGTTACATCAGTCTATGGACCTAGTTACTCGGACCTAGACACTGGGACACTTGTCATTCGAACAATAGTCATTTGTACAATCCATCAGTGGACCAAATTCTGTTCATAGGCATAGTCATAAACATTTCGAGATATATCATAATCAGACAACCTACAAACCCTTTCCGTAGTTGCCCAGAGCAAAGAAAGCAACAACAATAGCAACAATCTCCTCCAAAGCCTTCAACCACGTGTTCAACTCCTCGTCAACCTTGGCCTGGTCGCTTCCAAGCTTCTCAAAGAAGTCTTTTCTGTATGGACATGCCTTCATGGCCAACTTGAAAATTGGCTTGACCATCATTCCGTGGTATTGAGACAAGGTCTTCGAGTAAGCATCGGTGAAAGTCACGGTCAATTCCTTAGAGGGGTTGTTCACCGTCTCTCTCATGGCCTGAGCAGTGAACTCCAAGCCTCTGGTCAACCATAATAGACCCTGGGTTGCTTTCTTGGACTTGGTGTCGGCCTCAGACAAAATCAAGTCTTGCAACGTGGAAGCGTTGGCTGGGTCGGCCAAAAGCTTGGCACGCACCTTTTCAATGTTTCCAGTCATGTCTTTTTGCACAATAGCAAAGGCAGAGGATCCCAACAAGTCGAAAAGTTTGACAAGGGCCTCGGAGGCCTCGAGAAATGACGCGGTGTCCACCTTGGACTCCTTGACGTCAACGTCAGCGAAGGATTTCTTTCCGTCAAAAAAAGTAGTCATAGTAAAGAATATTAGAAAAAAGAAGTAGTGAAAAAAACTTCAAATTGGATCTGTCTTGATTTCGCGATAAGCCTTGCGCCAGTTGTTTTGAACGGTATGCGCCACGACGTGCGGCTCGACATAACATCCAACAACGGTCACGTGCGATACTAACGATGTTTCCAGACCGGGGCGAACAGAGGTGCTTACGTTTCTGCACTTAGTGGGCCGTATGCAGTTCTGAAACTTAGGTGAAACAGTTACCTGCAGAAGTTGAAGAATGCGGCCAAGACGGCTTTTGGTGTTGCCGTTGAGTCTGTTGGTATGCGGCATTCCAGCCTCACACGGCAGTCTCTAAAATCTCAAATCTCACATTAAGATGGTACAGTAATCTCACATTAACATGATACAGTGCAAGATAATACATGTGACCCGCGTTATTTATCATTTCCTATACCCATAAAATAAGTGTTTAATCGTAATTTGTTATTGTCCCAATGCGTGTCCCTCCAAAGCACACCTACCACTCGAGCTCCTCTGCCCACCTCACTTTCCGATCCGACTTCGCAGAGGTCTCTTGTCTAGGTTGCTTGTGTAGCTTGTAGTCCTCAAACTCTTGTTTGGAATAAAACCCGGGCTTCAGCATCTCGTCGCCATGCCTGGCATGTCTCATGCCATACACTGCCTTTATGATCGCCATTTTTTGAGCGTCAGAAGGTCCTGTGACATCATTTGTGGGGATCTGCACAATCTCGTTGACATCGTCAGGGAGAGGAAATCCCTCGCAATTGGACGAATTGAGCTCCGTGCCAAACTGTGTTGCGTCATTGACGGATCCCGTCAGCGAGTCCACCAAGTAAATGCTGAGGTTTCGCCTGTGCTTAAGACTCGGCCGCCCCGGCGTTTGCGTATCTTTAGGTGCACAGATTCTTTTTGGTGACGCCGATGGGCTCATGGAATTGCTACGCCCAGCAAGCATTGGGGCCAATTTCGTGTTTCTCAAGTTGGGCATGTTTGTATAGCTCTTCAGTTTCTTCAATGGCGCTCTTTGCTCGTTGGAGTCACTAAGCTTGCGCTTGGATGGCTCGAGAATGGGACACATGTTTTCCTTGTTTTCGTTGGCGAAGCCCTTGACCCTCTTGCTTGGAGAGCGGCTGAGCGGTGGCCCACCCAGGAGATAAGAGTCGAGATGCATGTCCAAAGCGTCCAAGTTATCAGGTCTTCTACCGCCATTGAATCGGCCCTTAAAGACACGTGTCCGCAATTTGTCGTCCATTTCATAGTCTTCCGACTCTTCACCTAGCAGTTTGAGAAGCTTGGCAATCTTGTTGTTATTTAGATGCTGACCCTGGTTGCTTTCTCGTAGGTGATGTGTGGCCAGAAAAAGTTCATTTGTGCTGGTCAGTGCCAGGTATCTTAAGTCGGGAATAAAAGAGCCTGAAAGCTCTTGTTGTGGAAGCGGGATTCCGTTGGTGTGTTTTTGCTTGGACGGGCTTTGCGGAAGGAAGTCGTCGTGAAAGAAATCTTCGGTGTTGAGCTGGTGGCTGTCTAGTAGGTTTGTGGTGTCGAATGACAAGTCGATTGAGGTGTTCATGATGAGGAAGATGCCACTAGCTGCTTTTAAAAGCGAAGCGATGATGTGTTTGTGCGGCTAGAGGGTTTAAAAGATGTAAGGGTAGATCTGTGTTTTTATTAGGGTAGCTAGATGTGTTTACAAATGATACGAAATAGGCAAGAGCCGGAATGCGCGCCTTGCACGCAGGAATAAACATTGTGTTATGTGCAGACACCTATCTGCTCACACTCCAAGCCAGTACTCATCGGCGTCTGTCTCAAACTCGCCACTTCCAACGATGCAGTCGGACGAAGTACCGATCAACACCTTGTATGTGTTTTTCTCTGACAACCACTTGTTCTTGTAGCTGTCCCAATACGAGGTAGCGTCAAGTACAGGGAGCGATAACTTGACCTCGCGACTTTCACCGGCCTTCAAATGGACCTTGGCAAAGTCTCTAAGCTCTTTGACGGGGCGAATGATTTTGGAGTTCTTGGGCTCAATGTATACCTGGACAATTTGTGCACCCGCTCTCTCTCCAGTGTTGGTGACCTTGACGGAAACGTCGACATTTTTGCCATTTCTAGCCACCGAGGTGTTTGCAACCTCGAAAGTGGTGTACGAGAGCCCGTAACCGAACGGGAACAAAGGCTTTGTGTCCGTCTTCTCGTAGTATTTGTATCCGACAAAAACATCTTCTCCGTAGAGAACCCGGCCATTGGTGGATCCGAAGTTCAAGTATGATGGGTTGTCCTCCAACCTCTTTGGGAAGGTCATGGACAACTTACCGCTGGGGTTCACGTCTCCAAACAAAACGTCTGCAATTGCATTGCCCAACTCATTTCCACCATACCAGGCTTGCACAAGACCTTGCACGTCGTTGATCCAAGGCATGGTCACTGGAGAACCCGATTGGTTGACCACAATCACATTCTTGTTAACCTTGGCGACTTCGTGGATAAGCTTGTCAGTCCACCCCGGAACATCCATGTGTTTTCTATCAAATCCCTCTGACTCATACTCCTTGGACAAGCCAGTAATCATGATAACTTTATCTGCGTTTTTGGCGACTTCCACAGCATTTTGCAACGCCTCCTCATCTGTCTTGGCAACCTCAGCACCGAAGATGACACCTCCGGCTTCTTGGTACTCATTGATGAGCTTCGAAGTAGGCCTGGTGCCGAACTCCACCCGCAAGTTGTATGACTTTCCTTTTTCCAACTTGACCTTAGCTCTCTCTTCACGAGTGCCCATTCCAAGAAAGAAAGCATCTCCCACGACTTGGTGGGTTTTGTTGTCTACCACCAATTTGTCGTCCAAGAATACTTGGGCCGTGCCCAAACAGGAGCACCCAATCCAGTAGGTATCAGTTTCCTCTGGCGTGAAAGTTCCCTCAAAATCAACATAGAACAACTGCTCCCCTGGCGCTAAGTGAGGAGATCTGTAGTCGAAGAAGAAGTATTTACTTGTATGGGTTCTGGACTCGTCAAAATAGGTTCTTCCTGGGGTTCCGGGAGGATCTTTGAAGAAGCGCATCCGAACTCCTGGTTTGCCATCGGCTGCGGTCATTTGCTTTCCAATATCAGGCAAAGATTTGTCCAAGTATGCACCAAGAGAGTAGTCCACAGTCACCCCATTCTCTCCTGCAAGTTCCTTGATTTTGTTTGTTATTCCCTGGTATGGGGTGATGGTGTACCTGGCCTTCAATTGAGCAGAGCCTCCACCAGAGCTTCTTTCTGCTTTGGCATTGGGACCAATGATAGCAATGCGCTGGTTTCCGGAACCAGACTTGGCAGCCAAGGGCAAGATGTTGTTCTCGTTCTTCAACAACACAAGTGACTCGCCGCCAATCTCTCTCAAAAGCTCGCCTGCCGCTGGATCTTCATTTTCCAACTCGTCTTGCCCCTCGGGAATATCTGCCTTAAGGCAGTCGTTGATGAAGTGAAGCACCTGGCGCACGTTCGTGTCAATGGTGTCTCTGTGAATTTCGTTGCAGATCACCTTGTGAGAAGTCAGCAAATTGAGTCTGAATCTCGTGGGGCCTGGCATTTCCAAGTTGAGACCTGCATCAAGCGACTCTTTGATGGAGTAGGTTCCGTACCAGTCGGACATGGTCATTCCGTTCCATCCCCACTCTTCTCTCAAAACTTCCTGCAACAATCTTTTGGACTGCGAAACATGCACACCATTAACTTTGTTGTATGCTGTCATGATGGATTTAGGACTGGCATCACGAACAGCGATCTGAAAGGGCTTCAAGTATACCTCACGCAACGCTCTCTCTGTAATAATGGTGTCTACACCTTTGCGCTCTTCTTCTTGGTCGTTGCAGACAAAATGCTTCAAGCATGCAACAACATTGTTGCTTTGAATGCCGTTCACCACTGCAGCCGCAATGTGTCCTGACAAATAAGGATCCTCAGAATAAGACTCAAAAGCTCTTCCTCCGAGAGGCCCACGAGCGATGTTGCAAGTTGGACCCAAGATACAAGGGGCGTTTTTCATTTTCGCTTCAACGGCCATCAATTCACCTGCTCTGACAAGCAAATCCTTGTTGAAAGTTGAGGCCATACCAGTTCCGCAAGGAAAGCAGTTGGAGGGAACTGCATCGAGGAACTTAGTTCCTCTGATACCGTTGGGACCGTCAGAGACAGTCACAGAAGGAATGTCTAATCTTTCAATAGGCACAGTTTGCCAATTGTTACGGCCCGCCAAAAGAGAGATTTTCTCTGCGAGCGAAAGCTCGTTTATCAAGTTTTCCACGTCTAATTGTCTTGGTGCCATGATTATTTTCTACGAGCAGGAAATTTCGAGCGGTGTTTTCTCTCTATATATAATTAGGCTATTCGTTTCACCGGGACGCAAATGCCATTCCCAATCCGGAATCACATCCGCCATCGCTACGCATTACGAGCCCGCCGACTACCCAAAACTGGGGTGCATCAAACATACAGCGCATGACGCGGATCGAATAACTCCGAAATGCGGCCAAATACCGAATTGGCACCACCACATTTTCGGCAACTCGGCAGGTGCCAACAATTTTGCGGCGAGTCGCGATTTTGATTGTTTTGAAGGAGTTTGAAACGTTATTGCAGTTAATATCCCCGCGTACGCGAGGAATTGATTTCTTTAAGAGGTAAGACAAGCGACACCTCCTCTCAGCTACTGAGCCATGTACTTTAAGAACACGAGTATCTCGTAAATACAATACGTAAAGCGGAGAGCTTCTCCGCAAATGGCTTAATTACTCTTTACGAGGACTCAGTTGTTTCTTGTCTGAGTTTACACCAAACCATTTTTGGTATAACTCAGACAATTCAGTTCAAGCAAGTAAACATGGATTGGTTAATTCGTGTTAGTAATCCTTAAGAATCTGGTTAAGCTCGTCTCTTTTAACGCAGTTCTCAAGTTTGAAACAAGCAGCCAATTCGTCAAGCTCCTCAAAAGACAAGTTGGCATATAAATCAGCGTATTCGTGTTGTGCATACTGAGAAAAGAGCATGTCTCTTGCAACCCTGGAAAGATAGTCTGACACTGTCC
This sequence comes from Metschnikowia kipukae, assembly GCA_002370135.1. Classification (NCBI taxonomy): domain Eukaryota; kingdom Fungi; phylum Ascomycota; class Pichiomycetes; order Serinales; family Metschnikowiaceae; genus Metschnikowia; species Metschnikowia kipukae. The sequence continues at coordinate 48,696 of NKZJ01000108.1, forward strand.
AATTGGAGGGATACAAAGCCTTGCGGTACTTCTCAGGAAGGTTTTCCTCGATGTGATTGACCAAGTCCTCATAAAATTTGCTGTTCTCAGGCGCAATGTCATTTCCCCATCTGTCCAAACCCAATTTTCTCTTCTTGTGTAGCCAATCTCCAAAGACTGTATAGAACTTGGAGCTAGGATTCACATGAACCATTCCTTGGTAGCCAATATCTTTCCATAGCCAAATAGACCAAGAGATTGGCTTCTGGTCACCCGACGGATCACCTGTTTTGTAAATTTTCAACTGGTCTCTCAAGACGTGATATCTAGACTTATTGATAGATGCCGCATTGGTATCTCCACGAAACTCTGAAGCGTAAACAGGACCAAACTCTCCATTCCAAACAGGAACATTGTGCTTTGTCATATATTCAAGCTTCCTCTCGTAAGACAGTTTCAATTTATTAAACTGTTCGTCAGTGCCCTCGTACACATCCAGACGGCCGGGGAAACCAAACAATGTGTAGTCGTGGATTGCATAAACACTGTTTGGCAACACCTCGTCGGGAAATTGTCTGAAATCCATAGCATATGTGTTTCCGTCCAAGAATAAAATATGATTGGGATCAACTGCACGTATAGTCTTTTCAAGTTGTGAGTAATAGTCGACAAGCTTGCGATGGTCGCTCAGAGCAGGCTCGTTTAAAGGATTGTAACCGGCGACCCACTCATTATCTTTGTAGTGCAAAGCAATTTCCTTCCACAAGTTGAGCACAATGTCCTGGAAAACCTTAAAGGTCCAGAATTGTGCTTTGTGTGTCTCAGAGTCTGAATGCCAGTCTTGATTTTGACCTCCTGGGGTAGTATGAAGATCTAAAATTGTGTAAATGCCATACTTGGAGCAAGAATTCACCACGCGATCGACCAACTCGAAGCCTTTAGGGTTAATCTTAAACATATCACCTTCATCATCGATGAAATGCCTATAGTTAAAGGGAATTCGCAAGCAGTTGAGCCCCAATTCCTTTGAAAAGAACTTGGCGTCCGAATCAGTCCAAAAGTACTCGTAGAACTTTTCGAAGTAGATGTTAAACTTCTCTTCTCCCATTTTTGACTTCATGACTTTCTTATGCTCAGTCTCATGTCCAGGGTAGCCAGTGATGAAGTTTTCCATGTTGAGGTGTCCTCCTGTGGCAGTGCCCTTCAACACAATCTCCTTTCCATCTGAGGTTGTAATTTTTGTTCCTGTGACCTTAAGGAATCCCATTGTGTAGTTTTAATGATTGAAGATCACTTCGAGGAATTTTTACATGATTTATACTATTTGTACGTTATTTTACACACGCTACAGGGTCCAATTGGGAGCGCTTCAGTCCTCAATTGGGAAATGTTGCGCGTTGGTCCTTTACAAAAAATTAAGATTGAGAATTACTAAGGTTTAAAGAATGCGTGGCTGCGGGGCTTTTGTGGGGGTTGCAATTTTCGGAACCGTTTCCTAATTCTATCGAGGATCGCGTTCATCGCGCTCATTTCCGTTCTGAGAAACGGAAATCTTACTCCGGCATACGATGTATCTTTTGACGCACCCCGCATATGCAATGCAGCACACTGCATACAAAGTCAAATTTAGTGTTTTGCAGTAAATAGTTAATCTTGACTTGGGAGTTAATCATATGACAGCCTCATGGTAGGCAAATAAGATCATAGTTTGAGTAAGATGGAAATTCCTCATAGAGAATAATTTGAAATCCAAGTCTATCGGCAAATGAGTACGCCAAGCAATGCATGTACGGCATGTGGCTTTGTTCGCATGCATTAGCCGGGATTTGCTTGGTCTTGAACGGCTCAGCGGCATCCAATATAACGCCTCGGATTCAATGTTAGTTCATCCAAAAATTATAAAATTGTCTAAATTTCCAGCAGGTTTTCATTTCACTTCATTCAAAGCATCAAAAAACAAAAAAAAAATAAACACTCACTAAGTACAATCTCCATCAAGGTAAGGCAATAGTAAGTATGAGTAGCGTGGAGTCTCTTGAACAAAAAGAGGCAGTTGTTGTCAAAGAGACACAATTAAATGAGCCAGTCACCATTCAAGACTATATGGCAGAGGACAGGGCATGGTGGAAAGTTGGCCATTTAAGGTTGTTGAGTTGGTGTGTCTTCTTGATTACGATTACTTCAACCAACAATGGATATGATGGATCTATGTTGAACGGATTACAATCTTTAATGCACTGGCAAACTGATATGGGGTTTCCACAAGGACATAGGTTGGGACTCTTGTCTAATTCTGGAATCTTTGGTTGTTTAATAGGTCTTCCTTTTGCATCTTGGATGAGTGACCGATTTGGAAGAAAGCCGCTGATTGTTTTTGGTCAAATTATAGCAATTATTGGAGCAGTTTTGCAAGGTGTTTCCACTAACTACGGGTTTTTCTTCGGTTCTAGAATTGTTCTTGGTTTCGGTGCCTGTTTTGCAACTGTGGCAGCACCTACTTTGATATCTGAAATTTCTTATCCAACACACAGAGAGACTAGTACTTTTTGCTACAATACTTCGTGGTATCTTGGAGCTTTGATTGCATCATGGGTCACCTATGGCACAAGAAACATCGATGGAAAAGCCAGTTGGACTATTCCCTCCTACTTACAGGGTGCTTTGCCTGTTATACAACTACTTTTTTTCTGGGTGGTGCCTGAATCCCCCCGTTTCTATATTTCAAAAGGTCAGCACGAAAAAGCAAAAGCCGTTTTATCCAAGTTCCACATAGGCAACTCGACTGATTTGAGGCACATTGCTTTGATTGACTTTGAGATGCGGGAAATTGAAGCTTCGTTGGAAAGGGAGAAGCTGTACAGCCAAACATCATATCTTGACTTCTTCAAGAAAAAGAATCTCAGAAAAAGACTTTTCTTGACCGTTATGGTGGGATGTATGATGCAATTATCTGGAAATGGATTGGTTTCTTACTATTTGGTCAAAGTTTTGGCGTCTATTGGAATTACTGAAACAAACAGACAGTTGCAAATTAATGGTTGCTTGATGATCTATAACTTGTTTATCGGGGGCACCTTGGCAAGTACTGTTCATCTATTCAAAAGGCGGTTTATGTTTATTACTTGTGTGGCTGGTATGATGGTGTCTTACGTTATATGGACGGCTTTATCTGCGATCAATCAACAAAGAAACTTTGAAGATACTGGTCTTGCCAATGGAGTCTTGGCCATGATTTTCTTCTACTACTTCTTTTACAATGTTGGGTTGAATGGATTACCATATTTGTTCATCACTGAAATTTTACCCTACTCCCACAGAACAAAGGGAATCAATATACTTCAGTTGGTCAATGCCGTTGCTTCTCTTTACAACGGATTCGTGAATCCTATTGCCATGGATGCTATTGAGTGGAAGTACTATATTGTGTACTGCTGTATTCTTTGCGTGGAGCTTCTTATTGTGATATTTACCTTCCCAGAAACCTCTGGTTTTACTTTGGAAGAAGTTGCGCAGGTATTTGGTGATGAGCCCCCTGAGCTTGGTAGCAGACAATTGGACAATGGTCCAAAGCAATCCGTTGAGCACGTTGAGCGTGCTTAATGAGATACTTTTAGCTTAGAAATTCTTTTGTATCCAAATCTACTGTTTTTCACTTGCGTAAATATTAAGCAAACCTTATTCGAGTATTTCGAGAACAGTATTGTGAAAAGGTTCAATGCTTGGTTGTACACCCTTAAAGGGAAAAAAGCAAACTATCTCAAAACAACTTGAAGAGGCTCATTGATGAGATGGATGTAAAAGGTCCCTCATTCATATAAGTTTCAAGGTATACAATTTAACTATTGTCAATATAATCATTCTATTATAAATTCCAAGTTTATCATTTATTATTAGTGTATTAGTACATATTTAACATTTAGCCAAAAACAAGTGTACCTCTTCAACAGCCACCAGCTTTCCATCAACAACATCAGTGTAAGTAGAAGTGAAGGAAGAATAGTAAGAAGTTGTGTCTAAAGTTTGAGCAGAGGAAGGGCTGGATGTGATCTTAGACTCAACATCAGAAGAAGTGGAAGAAGTCGCAGTATTCGATGCAGTGGAGGTTTCACTGGGTATTATCAGATCAGAAGCGGAAGAGCTTGCAGGAGTAGTTGCAGAAGAGCTTGCAGGAGTAGTTGCGGAGGCAGTTGGAACAGTCAGTGTACCACCAGTGGCAAAAGCTGTAGTCAAATGTCCATCAGTAGTGTAAATGTACTCCAAAATAGTTACCACTTCTCCAATAGTGGAGGTGATGGTCTGGGTGACGGTGGAGTCATCGGCTGCAAGTGTCACTTGAAACGATTGAAGAGCGAGGAGAAAGAAGATAATCAATTGGTTCATTGTTTCGGGTTGAAAGAAAGGAATGTGGGTAAAGTTAGATTGTGTGGCAGCTGTAAAAAAAGAAGAAGAACAATGGCAGATACTTGGGTATTTATATCTATGCTGGTGCAACAGCCGGCATGTACTTACGGCACTAACGATAAAATACGAGGCTATGTGCAGGTGCCATGCACAAGCGTTGAGGTGCTTGCTGGGTGCGTCGCCATGCTTGTAAATCTTGTAAATGGTACATCGTACGCGAAGAAATAATATAAGTTTTAATGGTTTGAAATTAAGTCATAATTCTGTGGATAAGATATAGAGATGAAATGGTATTCTAGTGTATAGGATAGTTGAAGGATGAATGAGTGGCAATTCTCAAGTGTGGAATAGAAATCGCAGTCAGCACTACAACGTATTTCTCCCAGTATAAAGCTTGATTCTGCATAAAGCATTCCGGCCGTTTATGCTTAATTCAGTTGCGCGATCAGACCGGGCTAGTGAAGAGCAAGTATAAATTTGAACAGGCATTTTATTTAGGACAGTTGTGCCGGTGCCATCTAGTGGCTGCCAGTCGCTCTGCATTCTAAATATTGCAACAATTCATGTGATGGAACAGTGTTAAAATAGCACCATAGTAAAAGAACAAAGCTAGATGGCAGTAACATCACAGCATTAATCCTGTGATGCTGGTTGAAATGCGAATTAGATAAGAAGCATTGCGACAAGCATGGATCCTGCACATTGTCGCGCACCACCGTCGTGAGCTTTTTTCTGGTGCTAGTACTTGAGACGGTTTGGTAGATGCGCGCTTTGTATGCACTCCTCGACCTTTTCTGGACTGATACCCGCATCCGCCTTTACCTTAAGCGCTTGTCAAGTCCGATTGGAATTGAGTAATTCTTTGGTATGCGGCCTAATCGAGCTGAACATGATATTTGAGTGAGTTATGAGCCAGCAGATATTTCAATTTCAAGGAACTTGCTCTGAGATCCATCCTGAACTGGGACTGCGTATACTCCCAACCATATTTTCACGAAAGCAAAGTCTCCAGTCAAATTTACTTGTCAGCCAAGTTAAAGATATTTGACAGTTTTTGAGTTTGCAGAGTGGTTCTTGTGGTTGTAAAGTTGGGTCTTTTGGTGGCAAAGTTGAGTCTTGTAAGACTCTAGATTCCAGGGAAATGTCGACGAAAGTGTCATAGGCGACAATTATGAGACCCACTCTATATCATAATCTTCTTTCTCAAAATAAAAGACTATTAAGCAAATGTTTTGCATATAAAACAATCAGGCCTCGATTAAGCTCAGAGTGAGTGATCATGCTCATGTGTTGGCACTATCCAGATGTGCCTTGGTCCTGTTGTTTATATCATCCACGCCATCTTTTAAATGCGGAAACTCCTCCACAAGCTTGGCGCCCAAAATATCCAGAAGTTTGCTGAAAGCGGTCATTTTCCCCTTCAATTTAGCATTGAACTTGGCAGTCACTTCCACAAACTCTCTGGTGTAAATATCCGGATTCCGCCCGTCTTCAATGTAGGTCAAAACATCCACTGGAATTGGATATTGTTGAGTAAATGGACTGTCCGTGATTCCAGACAATTGGCTGACGACCTGGTTCGTTTTCTGTGTCAAGGCATTTTGAGACTGCGCCGTGCCCTGATTGTCATGCACCAAAACACCTAAATCAATAAATGATTCAACAAGCGACTGTATTCTGGATGCAGTGGCCGACAAGGCTTCGTTCTTGCCGTCATACGACAATTCTGAGGTGGTCATGGCGACTTATGGAGAAAGTAGACGAGCGAGCAAGACAAAGCATGCGGTGCCCTAGATGCAGGAACAGAAGCTTCCAAGGTCAGCGGTCTTTGTCGATTTCGATTTATTCTTGTTTAACAAAATACTGATCGACGACGATCTAGCTGGCTAGAAAAACGCCTCACAAAAATCGGGGAATTTTTGGTGTAAGGTAGTCTTGTTGCACCGCTCTTCGCCTGCAAAACCACTAGGCGAGAAGAAAAAAACCACCTCAGGCACCATACTTAGCGACTGCCAAAACACATGAATTGGACATATCCCTCCACTGAAAATTTAGCATAAGCCAAAAGCAAGGAATCTCAATTAACACACTCCTGTTCTTCAACACCATGCATTCTCACGTGGATCCAGGCCATGTTGTCATTCGTTACGATCCCACCAAATGGGCCGACGCCCAAAGCATTCGAGAGGGAAATTCTCCCTCGAAATTTGTCACGCTCAGCTATCACAATAGAGACAGTGATCTGAACTCGCCCTCCCCAATCAGAAACGCTTCTTTGGCCCATCATCAACAACCGCTATATTCGGCAGCAGCAACATCGAGAAAACGCTATCTACAGCCACTATCGACAGAAGGATTCGAAAAGCCCATCTATGCCTCCATTGCAGATATGTCAAACTACGGCAGAAATGTACAGGAAAAGTCGTTTTCCGTTGCAGAAACCCAATGGTATCTTGACGTAACTAATGTGGCCCAAAGACTCAAGTTTCTTCGTGAAACTTACAAAGTCATACAGTCTGTGCGCAAGAAGAAATTGATGGGCGAAAGAGCCGATTTCCAGACGCTTTTCGACTTACGGCTCTCCCATAATTCAAGCCCACATCCAGCAGATGACGAAAGGCGGACACTACCTAGATCAGACGATGATGACGACTCATACGCCTTGGCACATCGAGCTCCACCCATTCCAAATCGCAGAGGAAGACCCCGGAAAAAGAGGGGCGTGGATAGAAAGCCTCCCATGTCTAGAAGCGACCACAAGAGAACTCGTGCTAGTCTACGCAGGCAAGAAACGCCAGATGTTCCCTCTCTGCCCGCTGAAACGGGATTTCCGACATCAGAACCCCCGGAGCCAATGTCAGATGAGCGCACTAGAGGAGATATTTCTGAAAGGGAAATTCCGACTCCGGTTCATTATCAAGCTGGCCATACAGCTCTGGGAAGTCCTCTTCCGAGACACTCGGCGCAAGGCTCTGCTACAAGTGCCTATTTAGGACAAAACATGCCCCATTCACACCATCCCCAACGCGAATTGGAGGCGCCTACCGCATCAAAAGTGTACCACGAGTCACATGCGCTTCCTGAAATACTAGCTCAGGAAAAGCAGGAATCTTCCGCGCGGCTCGATTCTGATTCATTGGCCTCATACACCAACGAAGACCGCAAGCTCATTGAGACCGTCTCTCAGCTGCTCAAAGAAGATACAAACAATGGGTTTCTGTACAACTATGGCTCTGCACCCGTGCCACAGGTGTCGCTTGTACCCGAACCGTTACCAATCCAAAATCAGGTTCCTGTTGACTTGGGCGCTGACATGGCTTCCCTATTACCAATCCAAGATCACCTCAAGGGTGGCTTGCAACAGAATGTCCTGGGGCCATTGAATCTGCTAGGTGCACTCTACAGCGGTGTTGACCAAGAGCAGCCTCATCAAAATCTACACAACAACTTGATGACAACGTCTAACAGCGCAGACTATTACAATACTCTGGCCGGCCGCCAACTGGAACAAATTTTAGAGCATCAATTACCGAATGTCAATGCAAACAACGGCATGAGAGGGGGAATGGTGCTGAGTCGAGGCTATGCACCTATTACCACCAACCTAAACGAGCAAACGGAAGCGAGCGGGTTCCAAGGTGCTCTACAAAACACTATGAGAGACTCAAAGGAACCTCTTCTACATTCCATCCATTATGATCAACTGCATATGCCCCCGGCGAATACCCCCAAAACGGAGCACACAAATAACGCACATGGCTCCATGCCTCCTTCATCCTACTGATAGCCTGTATGCTTGGACTATACATAGCCAGCAAACATGCCTGAATTTGGTGGCAAGCGCTTTCTGCAAATGCACACTTGTGTGGGGTACCGCATGCAGGGAGTGGTACTCTGAGACATGGTCCGTGGAATTTGGCCTAGCCAGAATTGCTTTGAATTTCTCAGTTGTGGGCATGATAGTGCCCAGTATTTGCGGTTAGTCTGCATGCGTGTCGTTTAGCCGAGCAGTGTCTCACTTTGCGGAAATTCAGCACACTAGGGGCCGCGCCAATTTCTCTCGTACTTCCTTGTTATCTAGACTTAGATCCTGAACCAATTGAACGCCTCCTTCACGTCGAGCGCTACACATAGCATTAAAGCTTTAATTCCACCATACTAATAGCCTGATAATCAACATTTGCATATCCCATGTCCGGTGAGGAGCGGCCCCAGGTCCGCCATATGACCACGTCACCTGACTTGACCGAGTATCTCAGCCCTTACTCGAGTATTCTGAAGGAGTCAAGCCTGATACCCAATGTCACGAATGATACTGAGCTGGGATCACATGCCCAAGAGCTTTTTACCCGACTCAAGAACAGGTATAATACGCAGTATAGAGATGTGCGTTTCCTGCCTCGGCAAAGGAGCAATCCCGAGTACGAGCCGAGAATTTCCTTCGATACGATCGACCTTCAAATTCAGGAAGAAGATTCAGACTTTGCCGACGACGAATATGCCACTTACAGAAAATCCCTACATACAGACAACGCGGATTATCGCCTTGACTCACGCGGTCGTGGGAAAGATAGAGACTTCTTGTCTGTTTCTCCTCCCGGGCGATCGCCAGGAACGTCCCCTAGCAGGATGAAGTCGCCTACTAGAATGGACATGGCAGCTTTTTTCGGGCCGCAAATCAAGTATCCCACCACCCCAATTGTGACCAGAAGGTGCTCGCTGATTGCACGAATGCACAAAGACTTCGAGAATCTTTATTTGGGGCATCTCATCAAAAAAGGGCTCTGTCCCGTTCTTCCAGGAAGAGTTATCTTGATCTACATAAGCGCAAGGAAGCACACGTGGGTTGCTATCGATTGGATCATGCAAAACTTCATCCAGAATGGTGATTCCATAGTCATTGTGGCCTCGCTTCCGCAATCTTTGAACAAAGCCGCATCGAATCGAAGGAACTACCCCAATGACCAGTCTTTTGCTCCTAAAACCGAGCGTGTTCGTCAACGTCACAGAAATCGACCGGAATTCATAAAGCAAATTGCGATAAACATAATGAATTATGCGCTTTGCGTGGTCAATCCCAACGTCATTTGCCGAGTCGTGGTGGAGATAGCGGAGGGTAAGACCAAAGATGTGCTTAAAGACATGTACAAGCTTTACGAACCCAACATTGTTTGCACGGGTTCTAGAACAAACCAAAAGAGCAGTGCTCCTTTACGATCATGGGATTCTTCGCGATTAAGTGATCGTTTAGTGAAGAATTTTCCACTCCCTGTCATTGTGGTGCCTGCTTTAAATCTAAGTCAGTTTGAGGAGAATCTAAAACTCAAGATTTCAGGGGCCTCATCCAATTCAGAATACACCGACACCGAGAGTCAGGCGACCAAGGAAAACAAAGACCCGCAGGATAGCTCAGTGTTAGATGGTTTGGACAATGTCTCTCTCTCCGACGAGTCGTTGAGTAGTGAGCAGAGCGCAGATAGTGAATCTTCCTCGGGCTCATATACCTCTTTTGACGAGATTGCGGACATTTATACCGACTACAAAGCAAAGGTGCAGAAAGAAATCAGCGAATGCAAAACCCGAGAACGCAACGAGGACTACTATGCCAATTTCATCAAGGCCATTTCTGATCAGTCTCGAAAGTTTTGCGAGGAGTTGCGCGGAGTGGATCCAGATTTCAGAGGGAGTGGTGCACTTTTGGCGAGGGAGATAACGGGCTCCAATTTGTTTGGCGCTGTGCCTTACAAAACAAAGTCTTTATTGCCTCCTGTTGAGAAGCCTGCAACGCACAGTGGAAGCACGACTCCGGGAATTTCCTACAGCCAGATGAAATTGAACCTTAAGAAGAATGCCGAGAAAGCTAAGGAAAGAGCCAGCTCGCCTACACTGGATGGGGAGGGTACTACTCAAACCCCCAAATCGAGGGCTTTGAAATTTGCCGATAGCGAGAAGCCCAGCCGTCTGACAAAACCCAAGCCATTGATGAAATTTTTGACCAACGAAGACTCCACAAGCAAGAAGGTGAACATTGCGCCCTCGCATTCTCATCCAGATATACGCACCACCCCGGCCTCAGAAGACGAGCCCAAAAAGCTGAAGAGGAAAAAGAAGAGAAATTTCTGGAAGATATTCTGAGGTGGTTCTCGGTGACAACACCAGTCGGATCAGACGGGTTCTTGTCTATGATACGTGCGGCACCGATAAACCATTAGCTTGTACGAAACTCAATAAGAAAATGAAATGTGCTGATGATTAAAAATTCTTCGCTCGTGGTATACTTATTGCAAGTGCCCACACTGGTCACGTAACCCTGTATCTGATAAGCGAGCATCGCCTATACAGCACTGCCTGCTTGCAAGTTATCAACTTCGCGAAACTACTAATCATTAAAAGCTCAACGGCATTAAATTCATACCAGACTAAATATAGCAGGGACATCCGAGGATTTCAAAATCACGTTTTTCACTCTAATTCCATGATTCCACATGCGTTCATGCTGCCTCGGACTTTTTTCGGGATTGTTCTCCTCTTTTTAGTATCATGCGTGTACGCTAGTGAGGAAAGCTTGCTCGATTCCTTGGTTTTCCAGGACCAATACTATGAAGATGGAAATTTCACGGAACCTGTGAGGACAAGAAGTCTTTCCGCTCGGAAGTCCAACAATTCGGGACTAATAGAGTATCTTCCGATCAGCAGTTCCATTGTACAGAGTGGGGTGCAATACTACTCCTTCAACGTCAACTCCTCAACTGGAGTGGGAGAAAATTACATGTCATTGATCTTCCTAACGGGGAATATCTGCAAACAGCCGCTAGATCTCTCAGCAAGCGCCAACCAAAGTCTCACGGTATACTACTCGTTCAACTCGCTGATATACGAAACACTCGAGAATTCCCAGATGGCACACTTCAAACTAGGGTATTTCCTGGCATTGGCAGACTCAGCGGTTTCGAGTGAAAGCCCGACGCTATACATTGCGGTGCAGGCGCCTCAGTCAACAAATACTACCGATATTTGGAACTACGAGATCGGCGTCTCGCAAAATGACTTGATGCACCAGTGGGACGGACATCCTTATGTGGAAGTCACCGACACAGACTCCAGCTCGGCCTTGATCACAACCAAAAACTTGACTGCGCAGGCGGGACTCACCCTTTCCGACTACAACGTGACGCAATCGGGCTACGACCTCTTGATTTTCGACATGAAGTACAAAGCGCAAATCGAGTCTTTCAACAACTCGTGGTGTGCAGTGAAAAACGGGCCTGCTCTTTTCAACACGGCAGATTTCAATAGGAGCTATACCTTTCGTGGTGGTGGGTTGCACGAGCAGTTTTATGTGAGAAACCTTAATTCAAGCACAAAGTACCTCGGCGTGTTGACCCAGGGCAGGAGCTCCAACAGCTCAGGCGGGGTGGTGTACCTGCTGTTTGAGTTTGAAACGCAGAGCACTGAAGCGTGTTCCTTGATCTACGACCTCGAGTTTTGCGAGGAGGTGGCGTACTCGGTGCCGGCATCTTCATTGCAGGAATACCAGGAGCCCAGTGCTTTGAAAAAGCTCTACGACGACCGAGCCAGCGATTTATTCACCAATTTCTCGAAGTCCCTCCAGCAAGTTGTGTGTAATACAAGCAAGGATGCTACGTTCTCACCTCTCAGATCTTGTGAGGTCTGCAACACGCTGTACAAAAATTGGTTGTGTTCTGTGACCATTCCGAGATGCTCCACCAGAAATCTTACAGGCTATTTGGCTCGAGCCGATGACGACTCCCGAAACGATTTTATCAATACAAATGTCAAGCCTCCTCTTGACTACTACGAAGTGCTCCCCTGTTTGAACGTGTGTCACATTATGGTGCGTGACTGCCCGGCCACTTTTGCATTTGCTTGCCCAGAGACCAATGCCACAATTATAAATTCCTACTATTGGGATGACGAAGATGAATATGCCACGTGCAATTTTGTGGGTGTCAGGAAAATCAGCAAGAGTGCGGCCCATTTGTTGAGCTTAACGTGGTCGGTTTTGATTCTTGGTGTGTCTACTGCCATGTTCATTTGATTACAGGCATATGCATTTGATTACAGGCATGTTCATTTGGTGACAACATGTTCATTTGGTGATAGACATGTTCATTTGGTGATAGACATGTTCATTTGATATCTTAAAGAAGGCTTGGACCTGGATGTGGTCCTAGCCGTGAGAGACATACTCTGGTCATAGAGAGACTCGGTCCATGGCGCTACAACTTTCACGAATGTCCTGAACTAATATAGAGGATAGCTACAAGACATTCATTAATTGCATGATGCAAAAGGGCAATTCATTCAGGATCGTATTACTTATACATAATGCATTTTGATAGGTACCCAGCCAGCAGTACCCATTCATCGGCCCAGAAATAACACCTTGCTTTGTAGACTTGATTCAGCCAAATAGAGACGTGATTTCACATGCAGCACTCACGACAACCGTGAGCTAGGGTGACTGCTAGGGTGACTCAGTCCATGAGTCCCGTGCAGGCTTGGCGAGTCGTGTTCTGCCTCGTAGTGTCGCATTTCATTCAAAAATGGACTCCGCTTCCATCCAGGCTCTTGCGGCTGGTAACTCATATCACTCTCTCTCTGATACGGCAGTTGGTATGCCTGACCAACTTGTGTCATGGGTTGATTAGGGTACATGTTTGGATTGTATTGTGGCTGTTGTGAAGGCTCCACGTATGTGTTACTGTTGGCAGGTCTACAACAGCAACAGCATAGGGCTTCAAGGCAGGAAAATCCCATGCAGATACAACGAACAAGCGTCAAAAGAACCCATAATGCTAAAAAAGCAGCCAACCCAATCCCGACAAAAGCAACAATTCTGCACACTCGGTTGGACTTGCACGTATCCCAGCTCTTAAAAGATTGGGCCGTGTTTTTGACGTCTGTACGCAAACTTCTGGCAACGATTGTTGCAGCTAGTTCTTTAGGGCAAAGATCAAGTTGCATATTAGGAATCTCCACGAACTTGGTAAAGAAAATTTCTCCTTAGATTGATCATGCTAAGGAGTTTAGATCATTATATGCTCCACGGTAGTGCACGCGTCAATCTGCCAGGCGCAGTAGTACAGGCAATGCATGACAAAGGTACGGCGTTATGAAACCATTGTACAAATTTTCGGCTAATTCTTATTGTTAAATTTGCAACTTACAAATAAACATTTACCGCCTTGATATGCAACACTATGGTCCAGACCTTAACTCAAAGATGACTTTCGGACGCGTTGGTGATTAGGATGTTATCTGATATGGTGTCATGCATAGGCGCTTATATCATATCAGAAGGCTGGCAAATGGTCCGCAGTAGACATCAAGCAAAAAAGTGAGCGCTGACCAATCGTCAATTCTCTATTGCAACAAGGAAAAATGTTTTTCACAACAGAGTAAGATTGGATTTGCAAGTCTTTGTTTTAGTGTTGATTGCAACGACAGTAACAAAGCTGTTCCCATATGTGGATGCGAAAAACATTTTTTTCGTACTATCGTTCGCGATAGTACATCTGTCAATTTTAACAATACAGAGAAGATTAGCATTGTCCTTGCATAAAGATGACACGCTATACAAAGAGATTTAACATTTTTTTTTTTTGCACAACGACATTTGAGTCGACTCACTGAATTCACAAGTCATCTACTCTAAACTGAATCTATACGGGGCTACACCGACATCCAGTGACTCGGGCTGTGACAGCGATCAGCGGCGCGATTCCAGGACGCGGAGAAATCAAGTCACGTGCCCGCGCATTCACCTACACGTCCTGATACACGTCTGAAGACACTCAACTTTACCACGCAATGAGCGCCAACCGAGAAAACTTGCCATGGTATGTATTTCAAATAAGCTTGTTTTGAGCTCTCACTAACAAATAGGGTGGAGAAGTTCCGGCCCACGTCATTGGAGGAAATTTACGGTCAGGAGGAAATCGTCACCACAGTCAGAAAGTTCGTCCATGAGGGTAAGTTGCCCCATCTTCTCTTTTACGGACCCCCGGGTACAGGCAAAACATCCACAATTACAGCCTTGGCTCGAGAGATCTACGGACCCAGGTACAAAAGTATGGTGTTGGAGCTCAATGCGAGTGACGACCGAGGAATCGATGTTGTCAGAAATCAAATCAAAGACTTCGCAAGCACCAGGCAAATTTTCAGCCAAGGCTTCAAGTTGATCATCTTGGATGAGGCAGATGCTATGACTGCCGTTGCACAGAACTCTTTGCGGCGGATCATCGAAAAGTACACTAAGAACACCCGTTTCTGCATTCTTGCCAACTACTCTCATAAGCTAAATCCTGCTCTTCTTTCCAGATGCACACGGTTTAGATTCCAGCCCATTTCACAGGACGCCATCAAGGACAGAGTCAAGAACGTGATTGCGCAGGAGAAGTTGACACTTTCCCCAGATGCTGAACTGGCATTGTTGGGTCTCTGTAAGGGAGACATGAGGCGAGCATTGAATGTGTTGCAAGCATGCAAAGCTGCGCTTGAAAACGAGGACGACGACATAAGTGTTGACATGATTTACGATTGTATTGGAGCACCACACCCGGCAGATATCGAGGCTGTGTTGGACCTGGTTTTGAAAGACGACTGGACGACGAGCTTTTTAACTTTTACAAAGTACAAAAACACAAAGGGGTTGGCCTTGGTTGACTTGTTGCTGGGATTTGCCGAGATTTTGTCGAAGTATGACTTGAAGCCGGAGACTAGAAGCAGTATATTAAAGGGCTTGGCAGATATCGAGTATGGAATCTCGAAGGGAGGAAATGAGAAAATCCAGACAAGCGCAGCTATAGCGGTGATTAAGAGTGCCATGGAGATTCAGGCCTAGCGCTATTGAGTCTATGGGCATCCGTCAGACCTCTTGGGGTATTGATTTCAAGGCCACGGCTTCTCCAAAAACCCTGGATGCCTTTGAGAAATTGAATTTTACATGCCTTCTATTCAAATCCCGACAAAAGGCATAGTACTCAGTCGACACGGCCTGCAGAGTGAAGAAGGATTCTGTATGGGGACATCTACATATGAACAAACGTTGTAAACACTGATAGCAAGGTTGGCCGAGAACCGCCATTCGAAGTTGTTCGTATACCTAAATCGAGGCTGACAGATGCTGAAATTCTGACATGAAACTCTTGACAAAACACTGTATTCATGTTGATAGTCTCGCAGCAACAGTACATGCAGCAACATGTACTCAATGGTGTCAGAAATACGTTCGCACACTAGTTAAAGAAGCAGCACGTGCAACTACATGCAACATAGAAATGAGTGAAATACAGGGGCTTGATACAGTCTCCGATCTCTTCCCAACTCTCCCACGCAGTGAATTGGCCCGTCGCTTACTATGTTCTCCTAACATAGAGACTCTTATTGAAGAACTCTTAATGGAGCAGACTCAAGCACCTTCCAAGAAAGGCTATAATGATCAGGTGGCCACGCTCAAAAGCATCTTTCCCCGCCACAATATGAGCGATCTTGCGGCACAGCTACAGCAAAATGACAATGATGTCAACAAAACAATCAACGCTCTCACCGAGACTGATCTTGTGGGCAGGTTATGCCGCATAACAGGCCTCCCAGCACAGTCTGTGGAGCCATACCTTAAAAAACACAAGAGCGACATATACAGAGCACTGGCAGACATTGTGGCCCATCACAGGACCCAGAAACGAGCGTGGACTTCCCGTGTTCAGGACCGCAAAGCCGTGGTCATGAAAGACGCTTACACATTTGATAGTCACAAGCAAGAAAGCAAGGACTTGAACCAATACGTTCAGGCGGAAACCGCGTTGCAAGATTTGAACTACGACTTTCTTGTCAAGCTGCTCGTATTCTTCAAGGGCGATGTGTTTAAGGTATTAGACTTTGCCAGACTATATATCGAGGCCAACATGGCGCTGGTTACTTTTGACCGCAGTTTGGGGTTCGAGCCTCGCCCCGGCCCCATGTCTCCTGTGCCTACTACCTCGGACTTGCTTAAACAGACTCTGGCGCAAAAGCTCGCCAGTTTGCCTGCGCTTGGTGATTCAAGCGCTCCAATAGCACGCAAGACGACCACGGCTACTTACAACCCGCAAGCAAGACAAAATTACACCATGTCTACGGGACTGGGTAACACGCAGGACGGATCTTCCTGGTCTCTGCTGCAGCCTTCCGTTCCAGTTGGCGGAAGTCTCGATTTGCACGGGTATACCGTGGCTGAAGCCAAAGTGGCTACTAGTGCTGCTGTTGAGGCGTGGTGGCGGCAAGAATGTGAAATGCGAGTTGCTGAAGGTCTTCTAAGCAGGCACGGAACCAAGGCGGACTTTGTTCCTCCGTTTGTTATAATTACGGGTCGTGGTCTCCATTCTACTGGGGGGCCAAAGATCCGTGCCTCGATTCTTCGTCTTCTTAATGACGGCAAATTTGTGGTGAGCGAAGACATAGGGAACGTGACTGTATACGGTAGAAGAAAATAATAACATGGCGGGAAGACTTATACGGTAGAAGAAAATAATAACACGGCGGGGTAGAATTGTCAGTAAGTCTTTTCTGCACAGGCGAAGCGCCTTGTGAGAGAACTATTGTTGGTTCAAAAAAATGATTCCGCCCAGGATCGAACTGGGGACGTTCTGCGTGTTAAGCAGATGCCATAACCTACTAGACCACGGAACCTTTGATGGAAAAATAACTATAGTGGATTTTTATTATAAAGGTTTTATGACTCAGTTTGTATTAATTTTACTTCTGAAGTCATCCTCACCATGCGGTGCAATCATTGTTACTCTCTACAAAGTGGCACTCGCTTATCGTTTCCTCAACTGGAAACATTGAGATCAAGCATGAAGCACTCAAATACAGAATCTGCGGTACGTATCTGACTTAAGCTGTGTCGGTTGCAAGCTCAAGCCTTTTAATACCATTTGATATTTGACCACACAAGAGCAAAACACGCCAGAGCATGTATTACTCGGGTCAGCTACAGAGATGTGCCAAATCCTTTATATTCAATCGTCTCTCCACTCCACAAACACCTCATCCGTTCTGAATCTCTGCGTGCACACCGTGTCCTCAAACACATTAGTCTGGCCCATACGATAAGCTAGTAAGCCTGCATGAGCAATCATGATACCGTTATCGATGCAGAAACGTTCGTCAGTAGCAAACACCGAGCCGTTTTTACGGTCTTTCACCATCAACTCCATCATTTCCTGTAAGCGCTCATTGGAACCAACGCCTCCCACAATTAAGACTTGATTGCTCTGCACGTGTGCCATGGCCCGCTCGGTAATTTCCACCAACATTGAGAATAGAGTTTCTTGAAGAGAGAAACACAAGTCCTCCTGAGTGATGGGCTCGCCAGAATCTGCGTCTAAGAGCTTTTTACCTTTCGGATTGAACAAGTCCTTGGCCACGCCATCAATGTAGGCAAGAATTCCTGACATGGACAAATCCATTCCCTTGACTGTATAAGGCAATGGAACAAGGTGTTTCCCTTTTTTAGCCAATTGCTCGATGTTGTAGCCAGGTGCTGGCTCGTTCGGGATCTTCAAAGTCCGTGCAAACCTATCTAGGCAGTTGCCGATTGCTATGTCCAAAGTTTCGCCAAAAATCCTGTATCTTTGCTTCGAGTAAGCGATAACCTGAGTGTTTCCGCCACTCACGTAGAGCACAACAGGGTTTTGCGCCCCTGTAATTTCACGTCCCATCTCGATGTGTCCCACACAGTGGTTGACGCCCACAAGCGGCAAGTCCCAGATCTGTGAGAGAGTTCTGGCTGCAATAACCACGCTTTGCAAAGGAGCGCCCATTCCAGGGCCCTGTGTGAAACAAATGCAATCCAAATCGGCGCCTGAGATTCCGGCGTCGGCCAAGGCTCGTTTTATGATACGAACGACCCAGTTCCGATGATGACGAGCAGTATCACGTGGCAAAAACCCTTCGCCAGGTGGCGTGATGTATGTATCCCTCACATTGGAGAGAACCTGTGCATTATTTTCGGCGGTCAACTTCCCTAGATTGTGTTTGATGACTCCCACACCTAACTTGTTCGCCGAACCCTCCAAACCCAAGGCTAGGTAGAAGTCTTTGCCGGGTTTGGCAAATTTGTCAAGATTAAGCGCCATTTTGCGATCTCAAAGTTCAAATTGCAGCTCAAGGTCCAAAATGCAGCGGACTAGGTAATATGTGCTCACTCTGATTATATACTTCACTAGTCGCGATGTTCTACACAGCACCACGAAAATGGACATGTCATGTGACGGACCCAGGTGCAAAATCCCAATGGGAGCTACAAAATTGTTTCGAGATAATTTATTGAAAGGTATAGAGTAAAAATTTGTTAACATTTACAGCTGTCGCAAGTACATTTGGTGGCACATGCGCAGGGCTTGCACTGGCAGGTGTCACAAGTGCAGGTCTTTTGGCATTTGCAAGCACTGTTTTCTTTAGCAGAGGAAGTTGAGCATCCACAAGGCATATCTAGTTATTGAATAAAATCTGAATATTCTAAATTTACTGTTTCTACTAGCAAATGAGGTCTACTTATACTTTTGCGCCATTTGTGCTGTCTTGGCTCTTCCATGCGCTTCTCTCAGTAGGCGCCATGCAGGAGCCAGGAACAATGACCAGAGTATACTCTAAATTATGCTCTATATCAGCCGTAAGAATATCTAGAACACATTTTTATTCATATAAATGAATTTATACTTGGCAAACCTGGCTGTTCCACATTGAAACCACGACAACCTCTGGGCTGAACTTCGTCGTACTGCATATAGATCTGCGCCATTTGTGCCTATTGAGCTCTTTTCGCCTACACTCTTGGAACTTTGAAATTGCACTGAATCACACGTCATTCCGCCACTATGAGAGCTCAAAGCAATCACCCTCTGGGATCATTCAGGGCTGGAGACTTAACGCCAAAGTTAAATCGGCAAAACGCGTTGTAATCCTGCATATAGTTACACTGCTACCATCAAAACATTGAATCTCACTCTACAGCCATCACAAACATGTCTGATCCGATCCAGAGCATTCGTGAACTGTGCAAAGTTATTGACAATACGAGATTCAATGAGTCAGGTATCTTCACCAACGCCATTCTTTCCAGGCCAGAAGTGACCACCTTGATTAGAGATGCTCTCCCTCTGGAACAAGGCTTATACAAGATCACCAAAAACTCCAGCTTAAGCTCACTGATAGTTATGGGAAATGACAGCGAGTCTTCATTCACGGAACTCAATCCAGAACGCGTTGATGGGAAGACATCTTTTCATGCTGCAGACGCCCTGCTCAAGGCTAAGAATGCCGTGGCTATTCCACAACAAGTGCAGACTTCCGCCCACAGAGAAGCTGACTATGATAACATCTCATCTCCGCTGAAAAGACGTCAGTCACTAGAACACAAGCTTATTTCCGACGATATCATGCAAAGTTCTGACGTTAATGTGGTTTGTGAAGCTCTCATTTCCATCATGGAGCAATACCCAAGTCTACAATCCAGCCTGGATTTCAAAAGCGGGATTTTGGCAATCCAAAAAGAGTGCAGATTAATCAACGAAGACGTGGAGGCTCTTGAAATACAAGTGGCAGAACAAGGGCTGCAACTTGACCGTCAGAATGATCATCTCAATGAACTACTGCCTAGAAGAGGAAACTTTTCCCCGAAAAAGACGCTGCTGGTTGACGAAATGATCCGCAAAGAAGAGCTGGAAATTGAGGCTCTTGAGCTTGAGCTTGAAAAGAGGTCAAGGAGCTAACGTCCATTTTGAAGGGAAGTTTTTCTGGATACCTGCTGGACAGATCTAAACGACGTCTTCCCTTTCGTTCATTACATTTACAATAATTTTGTCAAGATCTATATTAAGAGTTTATTCAAAAGGCGGCCTTGTAGCACGTCTCATCATTAAATTGCTTAAACAAAAGACAAAAGGTCGGAGTCACCGGCATCCAAGATAGCCATGGTACCAACTCTGAACATCTTACCACAGACGGTACCCAACTCGTTGTTACCACCTTGGAAGTAGAAGACTTGAGTCTTGGACAACATAGCGTAGTACTCCAACTCAGACTTTCTCAAGACTGGGGTGTTACTGGAAATGATGATCAACTTAGCCTTACCGGTTCTGAGAGCCTTGACGGTAGACTTGTATCCCAAGGAGTACTTACCGGACTTGATAGCCAAACCCAACTTGGCGTTGACGTTGTCGTTGTTCTTGTTCTTTGGGGCCTGGTATTGTTAGTAAATGTTGTTCATGGTCTACGAGCGGGGATAGCAACAGCTATCTCCATTCATTGTTAGAAAATATACGGACCATCTCTGTGAATTTAAATGTCTATTAACACTCCGGTCTGATGAAGAAAGAAGTATATGAATTAAGCATCGAGAAAATTTGTACGCTGCGCGCCAGGTCCCATGGAAGCAGTCACCATAGATCACGTGCGCCATAGGGCTATAATAGAATGTCGCACCTCTTTTTCGCATGCAGACAGAGACGCAGCTTCACTCTTAATTTATGGGGACAGCCACGAGCGAAAAAGCTTGTAAGGATAGTATAAACTTCTAAATCTAATGAATGCCTCTTCTTTTAATATGTACTGAGTTACTCAACTTGCGTCGTTCTGGCTATATGGATTCAGAGGGGATTTTTTGCCACGCTCGCAGGTGCGACATGCGATCCTGCACGTGAGCAAATTGAGCGCTCGCAGTCATGTTATCGAGTGCTCGCTCGCAATCCTGTATAGTCGCTCGGTTTGGTAGTGGATGAAAATTTTCTTCTTGAGACGCACTTTTAGCATACTTTCTTAACCAACTAAGCAGGTATGTCCAAATTCGAGTTGCATTTCAAGAGACATAGCTGAAGCGAAGCTAAAGAAAATGCTTGTGGATCAAGCGACTGAGACTGTTATTCCTGAAACCTTTCCACCAGCAGATACAGCTTTCCAACGCGTGAATTAGCATACCCCGACGTTGTCATGTCGGTTCTCGAAAATAGCTAAATTCGGAACCATCCGCAATCATCAGTCCAATACAGAAGCACGCATGTCGTCTCATAGAACTATTACTAACAAACTAGCACAATGAAGCTCGAAATTGACTCTTTTTCCGGTGCTAAGATCTACCCAGGTAGAGGTACCTTGTTCGTCAGAGGAGACTCCAAGATCTTCAGATTCCAATCTTCCAAGTCCGCTTCTTTGTTCAAGCAGAGAAAGAACCCAAGAAGAATTGCTTGGACTGTTTTGTACAGAAGACAACACAAGAAGGGTATCTCTGAGGAGAAGACCAAGAAGAGAACCAAAAGAACTGTCAAGAACCAAAGACCAATTGAGGGTGCTTCTTTGGATTTCATCAAAGAGAAGAAGTCTCAAAAGCCAGCTGAGAGAAAGGCCTCTAGAGAGGAGAGAATCGCCAAGGCTAAGGAGGCTGCCAAGTTGAAGAAGGAAGACAGAAAGGCCGCTGGTATCACTGCTGAGAAGAACCACAAATACTCCAAGTTGGGATCCAAGGGTGCTTTCCAAAAGGTCCACGCTACCTCCCGTTAAGCATGACAGTTCTTAACAATCCTCAGTGTCAAGCAATTTGTTAATCAATATAAGCAAGTTCTAAATCTCGTAAATTTTAATTGTACTATACTACCGTGCAAACGATGTTCACGATGTCCTCAAAGCTTATATTCTCCATGCAATATTTTGTGTGGTGCTTTGTCATTCCAGCTAAGCACAACCTCAGCCAGACCATTGAGGTGGAATCCAAAGTAGAAGGATTCTGTGCTGTGGCAATAGATCAAGCGATTTCCTTGCTTGGAGCGAACGACCAAAATAACCCCTACGTACAAGGTGGACTTCGGGAAGCTACCTTCACCTAGTTGATGGCGCTTTCCTCTTCTCATGATCCGCTCCAGCAAGTATGGACCCAAATCCGGCCAGTTGGCATTTCTTGCCAAGTCCTCTGCAACAAAGTCACATAAATATGAAGCCAAGTTCATTTGAACTATGTCGTCGCCATTGCCTGTGCACATGCAACAAGTCTCGGTATCTTCGTAAGAACCATACGCCACCCCCGAGCCTGGAACTCCAGCACAGCTTATTCTCCCCGGAATTCTGTAAAAGTTGCCACCCGAAGATGTTGCCAAAGATATAAAGCCCCCAGGGCTCCTATCTAGATGCAAAGTCCCAATGGTGTCTTGTATATCGGGCGACAAAAAGTTCAGTGCTTGAGTTGTTGAGTGCTCTAGCACCGTGCCCTGAGTATTCTTTGCCTCGTGCTTGAGATTCTCCATGAGAATTTTGAACAATGCATGATCCTTAGCGGCTTTCTTCAGCACTAGGTTGTTATTTGATGAGAAGTACTTCCACAAGACCGAGTCCTCCAAATCTCTTCGACTAAGGAAGAAATCTCTCACGGTTTTATAATCTATGACAATTGGTCTCGATAATCCCAACTGTTTGCTGATGGTGCCACCAGCATATTGTTCATCAAGCCAAGACGACAATTCTTGTGTGAACCGTGTTGGGTGGAGTTGGTTCTCTATATTGAAAACTGAACACTGAGTCTTCACTTTCCAATCATCCACCTGAATTATGGAGCAGTCACTCGAAGAGTTCCCCTGCAAGTCCAAACTCGAGCCTTTGGCTGTGTTTGTTGATATAGATAGCTCTATTGCCAGGGATGAGTCTGCTAAAGATTTCGCGTCTAGCGCAGATCTTAAGAGTTTCTTGTACTGAGAGTCATGGTGTGACAGGTGTTTTCCTGCGCCGATATGAATCACTCTTATCGGCTCCATGATATAAGTAAGTGTAGGAATCTTTGACAAAATTTGGACATATATGAATGAGAACGCTTCACTATTTATGCGAGAGCCCCCGAATTGAGCTCCAACCCGAATATATCTTTACCATTAATCCTCTGAGATTTAGTATATCAAAATTCGCGGGCCCGGCCTCAATTTTGGTCCCACTTTGCGGTGCTGTAGCCAAGCGCGCGCGTGAATACACCGTCAAAAATTTACTCAAGTTAGAGAAGTGCGTTAACTATGTAAAACTCGTTCCTGAAATTTGGATGGAGATTGGTCCCAGGTCCGCACCGATTACACTAAAATTCAGATATTATTTGATAAAAAAGGAATTTGAAGTATAATACATAATGAAAACAAAGGAATAAATCAGAGCCCATCTTACAGAAAGTGCCGGGGCTAAAATGAACCATATTACACAAAAATCTTGTAAATCTGTTAGATTGTAAATGTCAGAAAAGGTCCCTTGGCCCAGTTGGTTAAGGCGTGGTGCTAATAACGCCAAGATCAGCAGTTCGATCCTGCTAGGGACCATTTATTTTTTTCTTCTTTTTCATATCCTAGAAGAGATACGAAAAAAGACTTTCAAAGGATTTGATTTGTTAATGATACGTAAGCTTAAAAGAATATACAAGAGACAATGAAAGTTGATGATCCATTGATAAAAAGGTTGTGAATGTAATCCTGCACAAAGCGAGTGGTATGTTGATGGTGTTGGGAGCTCGTTTCACACAGGACTCACGTGTTGAATTTACGTAGTTAAAAAACTTCTCTGACTTGAATCAAATTTGTTAGGCATTTTCAGGCGCGCGCTAGGACCAATTTTGGGTCCTTGCTCTGAGACATGGGCCGAGCGCGCAACTTTTGGTGTACAGCTTGTCAATTTGGTAATGCTTCAGCACTCTCTTTTCAAATTTAACTACCAATTCCCCTTTTAGTAAAAGCAGGATTTAAAGAAAATCTTTTTTCGTTAAATCGGTCATTCATGTCTCATTTTCGTTGAAAGAATGAGTAAACTGAATTTTTTATCAAGCGCTCTTGTGCCTTTTCTTAATTAACCTCCAGCGCGTCATTCGAGATAATTATTATAAATAACACAGCTTTTCGAGAAATGGAAACAGTCACAATTATCAGTTATATAATTTCCGAAACATACTACATAGGAGCTTTCAGGAACACACCTCTCGATTACTTCTTTTTTCAATTTCAAGGAATCGAGTTCAAAATTGTCCAAAAGTGGTTTTCAGAGCTTAAAGGCTGGCTGCGCGAATACTTTGCGACACCAAGTTCTTTATTACATCGATATTATTCAGCTTGATTGCAAAAATGTTCGAGAAGCATTATTTCTTATGCATCCAGTTACAAAGAAAGTAACGAATTGAATCTGTGAATATTTGGACGTTGTCTTTTGAACTCACGAACGGGGCGTCGCACGTGCTTAGTCCCATCGCATTTAATGCAAAGTGCGCAGCGATAAACATAATCCCAAATACTGACAAAAGTCGACTTTAGTTAACAACATGAAGCACAGATTCCAGCTACTATGGGGTAGGGGCATAATGAATGATATTAAAATGAGACTGCGATATTACCGATCTGATTTTACCGATGCCTACAATTACAGAGTTATACCCTCCATTGTCTTTATCTTTTTCACAAACTTGCTCCCCGCTATTGCATTCGCCCAGGATATGTTTGACCGAACGTCCAATCTGTATGGAGTAAATGAGGTTCTCATGAGCTCTGCATTAGCAGGTGTTGTTTTTGGTCTATTCTCGGGCCAACCTTTATGTATCGTGGGCGTTACAGGGCCTATAGCAATCTTTAGCTATACCATCTATGATATCATTAAGCCAAGAGGGACACCCTTCTTCCCTTTCATGTGTTGGATCTACCTTTGGTCTATGGTCATGCACTTTGCCATTGCAATTTTCAACTGGGTGTCATTAATGAAAATTATCTCCAACTTCTCCTGCGAAGTCTTTGGGTTTTTCATTTGCATCGTGTATTGCCAGAAAGCTGTACAGATGCTTAATAGACAATTTCACGAGGAGGGTGCAACATCAGGGTTTTGCTCCGTCATGATCAGTTTATTGATGGTGATTTTCGGCTTAGGATCCTCAATTTTCGGTTCCCAACTTCATTATTTCAGACCATGGGCTAGAAAAGTCTTTGTTGACTATGGGGTTCCAGCATCAGTGATCTTTTTCACTGGATTTGTTCATTTTGGCGGTTTCTTAGACGACGTAAAGCTCGCCCGATTACCGACAACAAAAGCATTTGCCCCAACCAGTCTGTCTATAGATGTGGGAAGAACGCATGGCTGGTTCATCCACTTTTGGCCCGGTGAAAATATAGCAGTGGGCGATGTCTTCTTAGCAATTCCGTTTGCAATTTTGCTCACATTCTTGTTTTATTTTGACCACAACGTGTCTTCTCTTATGTGCCAGCTGAAAGAGTATCCCCTCAAAAAGCCTGCATCATTTCATTGGGATTTCATGTTACTCGGCTTGACTACAGGAATCGCTGGGCTCATAGGAATACCAGCTCCAAACGGTTTGATTCCTCAGGCTCCTTTACACACTGCGTCATTGGTTGAGTACGACACAGAGACCGGTGAGCCTAAATCGGTCGTGGAGCAACGCATAACTAATACAGCTCAAGGTGGTATGACTTTTGTGATGATGTCTG
Organism: Metschnikowia kipukae; assembly: GCA_002370135.1. Taxonomy (NCBI): domain Eukaryota; kingdom Fungi; phylum Ascomycota; class Pichiomycetes; order Serinales; family Metschnikowiaceae; genus Metschnikowia; species Metschnikowia kipukae. The sequence continues at coordinate 74,579 of NKZJ01000108.1, forward strand.
GCCCCTTCTTAATATTACTAGGCTTGATCCCTCAAGCAATCTTAAGTGGCTTGTTTTTCATCATGGGTATCTCAGGTCTTCACGGAGGTCCCATAGTCAATAAGATAAGATTTCTTTTCGTGGATAAGAATTATATCGAGAACGACCCGACATGTCCACAGCTTTGGAAAGACCTTCATTTGATCCCGCAAAACAAAAGGAAATGGTTTTACTTGTACCTTCTTCTACAGGTAATAGCTGGCGTGGCAGAATTTGTTATAACTTTGACAAAAGGAGCTGTGGGATTCCCTGGGGTGTTGTTGTTTTTCGCCATTTGCGCCAAATGGGTGTGGCCGTTGATCATTCCAGAGGAAGATCTCTCATATTTGGATGGCGCAGTTGCGGAGCCGTTCATTATAAAGAGTCTCGAAGTTCATGCAAGCTCCGAAGAGACAATAATTTCAGGTAATGCGAGTGACAAAGAGGCGTGATGGATTAGCCTCGAGCAGTGAGTTGGTTGCTCCTCAAACATAACTGTTCATTTAAATAAAGGCTGTTTATCACAGTTGGGATCAATATATAGATTGAGAATATCATGGTCATAAATTGCAGCACCACTTTTAATCTTTGATGTTAATCTCTTTAAATCAGTCAGATGTAGCTTCGAAATCGCCATTATATACATGCAATTCTGTACACAGAAGCTAGAGTGGCCGAAGTAATAGCCATAATTCTTGAAAGCCAGAAATTTAGTGGAAAACCACAAACTTATTCGTATTGTTGGCTTGTCTTAAAAAAATCAAAAAATGGAAAAAAAAATTTTTGGAAAAAAAAAAACGTTGTTTCCAGTTCATTTAATTGTCCGTTATGATCCATTGCTCGAAGTTTTGCTTCACCCTCAACTGAATCTCCGTAGCTTTGGCGTCATTGGCTTCCTTCCCATTCAAGTACCCAACCTCCAAGTTTTGACATTGTTGCACAGATTTGACTACAGCCTGGTCCAACAATTCTTCCTTGGCACCTTCATCGTTCTCATCAATGGCATTTCTAATGCCGTTGACAATGATCTTCACTCTTTTGAAGTTTAAAATCAAGTCCAAATCAACCCAGCCCTCGGTGCCCATGTTCTTTCTCAAAAACACATCTCTAATCAAATTATCCAATGAGAAATAGTAGTCTATTTGTTGAGTCAAGGCTTGCTCAGGGTTTTGCTTTGGGCTGATTGGAGGTGGAATATTAACAGGCACGGGAGCACCGTATGGCATGCCCATCATTGGCTGAGGATGTTGCGGAAGTGGCACAAATGGAACAGAGCCCATAGGAATGAAACCTCCATTTTGTGGAGAGAATTGGTTGGCGCCTTGGTGGATGTTGCCATTACTGTTATTTCTTCCACCATACGAGCCGTTAGGTCTGAATTGCCTGTTGTTGGCTTGGTATTGTTGAGGCACAAACTGCTGGTAGAAACCACCCTGTTGGCGTTGCTGAGGCTGCTGTTGGCTTCTGCCATTTTGCTGGCCTGCAACTGCTCCGTTTTGGTTGAATCTTCTATAAGTTTTCTGCAGCTGAGCATTGAAACGTCTGTCTCCATTTTGGTAGTTCTGACTGTGTCCTTGTTCGATGCTGTTATCTTGATTATCTTCAGGGTTGGCGGAGGCTTGGATTTTCTCATCATTTTCGAGTTGTTCATCATACTTGGATTCATCACCCTTAACGTGGGCAAAGCCATTAGCTGCGGTATCTTGGTGTGGGGTTTTATTCTTTCTGGTGCTTTTGTTTTTTCTCTTATTTTTCAGCTGGCTGCCACTGGCACCGTTTCCTTGCAAATTTCTGGGGCTTGGCAAGACAACCTTGGCACTAATAGGCACCCACTTGTTGGGCTTGATGAATTTGGAGGCAGCGCTCACGGAAGTTTTTTGAGATTGCTGCTCAATCTCTGATATTCTGTCAGGAGTAGGCCATTTGTGTTCATCAACCTCTGAAGCTTTGGAAACAGCATTAGAAGCCCCCCAAACGGCTTTTGAAGGAACTGGAGCTGGGGTTAAAGTTTTCTTCTCCTCCTTTTTAGGGGCTAATGGGGTTTCTGACTCCGAGGCCAGAGCCTCAGAGACGGATGCAGTTGTGGTTATTTGAGATCCGCTATTGGAAGCGGATTCTGGGTTGGAGGCAGAGACACCAGCAGACTCAGAGGCATTATTGGTGACAGGAGAAGACAGGTCAACATCCTCGGCCTCGTGCTTTTTGGCGGCAACATTAGCGTATGAAATGGACATTCTTGGAACTAGTTTCAAATTTCACGCAATATAGAGCCAGTTGATCTAGACTGTAAGCCAAGCGGATAGATAGAACGAATGCAAGGGTCACTCCACTGGATCTGGGATATTCTTGCAATAGCTGTAGGTCTGGTGCTGATGGATTCAGGCAGTACGAACAGAACGAATTATTTTTGGCAAAGATGGCTGCAGTGCGTCTTCAATATGAACAGAAGAATTCTCTTGCCGATTTAAAGATAAGTGTCTTTAGACTTGTCTTGAAACAGAAAAAAAGATGCAAAAATTTTCTCGCCTGAATTTTTTTTTTTCAAGTAATTGAAAAATTTTTGAAATGCTCAGTTGAAAAAAGCGAGCAAGACCACCAAAAAGACGTCACAACTTGCAGACACACCTGTTTGGCCCCAAGTCAATTTTTTCCTACAAGTAATGATTTTTCATTTGAGATGATTTCAAATGTTCTAAGTATATACATTGAGACGCTGAGGTTACTTGTCATTTTGTCAGGAGTTGGTCCCGCAACAGGCTTTGGCGAGCAAAAACGATAGCCTGCGATCTGAGATTCTCATTAAACACCCACGTTCACACATGTAATTGCACACTTTAATTCAGATTGATGCCTTAGTTAGAAGAGCCCTAGTCGGCGATGCTAAGAGTGCTGAAGTCGAATTTCTGTGAGAATAAACCAATTTTAAGTGAAAGCTGCCTCCAATTACCAGTAGACGCTAAATCAATCCTTTGGTCCAATCCACTAGTCCTATTTACAAGTAGACGCAACTTCCACTAGTTGAAGCTCAACCAATTCATTCGTACGAGTTGTGATTTCTTGGCACGCCCATACCATTTTGGAAGAACCATTCAATCAAACACGTCCGCAATTAAGGCTTCAGCCGCGCTATCTTAGCCATTGAAGCTAAAGGCCGAATTTCACGCGCATGCGGGTCTCCACATGTCCGCTGTCCGTCCACTGTACTCCACACAGTGAGTGTAGTCGCATAATCGCACTCTCCTCGGCACGCATACTGCTCCCACCAGTTTTTGTTGGCTTTCCACATCTTCATTTCATTACCCCCATTTCTTACGCCGGCCGTATGTCTATATTAACAAACCCCCTCTATCGCCCGCTTCTTGAGGTAGTTAGGTCGTCCCGAAATGGAATTGTGTACGGTGGAAAGATCCGCTTTTCCCACGCCTTGGTGATCAACTTACTTTACCGTTCGGGCCCCATGGGTCCCCGGCTCAAACAGGTGCTTAAGGCCACTAAGGAGCACTCGGTAGTCTTGGCGTCTTTTGCCATCATATACAAGACCCTCGTCAACATGTTGAAACTGGACAAGATGATGGGCCCGAACATGGGGTTGATCAAACTTATTGCAGGCGCGGTTTCTGGCTGGGTTGTGTACTCGCAACACTTTGGCTACTTCAATCCTGGCATTACGCACCAGATAACCTTGTACTGTTTCTCTCGTGTGTTGATTGCCTCGGGTAAGATAGCTCTCGACATGTACCTTCAGTGTCGCCAGCCGTCGATCCAAATACACGGGGCGTCTGTCAAGTTCAACGATTTAAATACCACTCAGGCCAATCACTTTAGATCAAAGATCTATGACAAAACCTGGAAATATTTTGCGGTTGCCACATGGGCCCTTGTGATGTTTATCTATGACTATCAGCCACAATACTTGCAGTCATCTTTGAGACACTCCATGGCATACATCTATGACGTGGAAATGGACAGCTGGGCAACATGGAGAGAATTCTTCAACTTATGGTGATGAAACATTGTTATTTATATTTGGGCTGGTATTGCGTGCAGACGGACATGGGCTCGTCGAAAAGCCTGTTCCAACCATGAGAGGGCCACTTTAAGGCGGATCTGGGAGATATTGTGATATTGAAGATCACAGAGGATTAGCAATCAACAGAGTTTGATGGGAATTTGGCCGCGACAATATACGGGCGGGTACACGATGTGATCTGGCCTAACACGTTTCAACATAAGCTATAGCCTTTTGAATGAGTTCATGGATCGGGGAATAAGTTGCCGCAAAAGAAGCCACATCACGTCAATATGGGTACATGCTCATGCTTAATCCGCATCATGTTCGTTATGTATCTAACTTTCTGAGGGACTTATCTTTGCTTTACTAAGTATGTAGGAACCGATCTGAAAAAGTAGTGAATACTATGCCTGCGAACCCATGTCCTTTATTTTCTCCCGCAATGAATGGATTTCGTTTTTAAGAATGCCTAGTTCGATCACGAGACTTTGCTTGTTGCTGTGGCTCACCATTCTCAAAAGCGCCTCATTCTCTGATTGCAAAACTGACAATTTGTTCGTGATTTTGTGAGCCAAATCTTGCGCATCAAAGGTTCCGTTAGTTGTAATAGTGCTGTCTTTTGTCATAACGAGACTTACCAATATAGCCTCCATAATTGACTTTGTCTCCTCCAACTCCTGGGTCCTTTCATTCAACGTGTGAGTAAGATCTCTGAAGAGTTGTAAATATTTCTGGGGAAGTCTTATACACTCTTTGCTTTCGCTTGACAAATTTTGTTCAGACACCACAGCATCGTCTGCATTCAAGGACAAAAGTTTCGCATACATTGCCTTGTTGACTTGTGTTTTGTAGGAAAGCTCAATTCCTAGCATCTCAAGAGGGTCTGAAGTGTTGGATTCCATGGCGTGTGTTCCTGGATTATAAGTTTTTGCAAAATTGTTTGAGCCAGACACAGAAGATGTTCTTGTTTCAGACGATGTTGTTCTTCCGTCGGCGCCTATCCTTGAATTATAGGTCGCCGGATATGCTGACTTTTTCTTTTGTGAATTATTGATAATTTGACTATTGGAACCATAATGATTCATGAATGGCTGTAATGGGCTAATTGATGCATCTTTAAATGTTGACCTTCTGGTGCTCATGCTGTTGTAGTCTTTCACATTGAATGGGACCCTTTCAGTATTCTGTTGGTAGTCATTGGCGTCAAACAATTCCCGACTGTTATTGGCATAGATTGAATTGGCCATGAAGCTGGGTAACTGGATGCCTTGCTCATCCAATTGTGGTGACTCCATTAACTTGTCGAGTGCCGGATTTGGGGACGAGTACCTGGACATATTAACCGACGGATTCCACAAAGACTTCGAGCCCACCTGCGCTGCGTTCATCATATTATATGAATTGGTTTTCTTCGAATAGTCCATCCCCAAGGTGGACAGCATGGAATTGCACAAGTCTGTATTATCGATACTGGAAACTGTATGAACACTGGAGGCGGTTGCTGCAATACTCCCAGAGCTTCGAGGGTTGAAGGTTATGTTTGTTTCGATATTATTTGCTTGAGAATCCATCGAATTCCGATGCCTGTCTGAATAGTAATTAAAGAAAACTGCGAGCTAATATAGTGGGCATGTTCGAGCATTTATACATAAATTTGCTCCTGCGTTTCAAATTTGCAGCCAAGACTGGATGAAGGAGCGCAGGCATACAATTGGGCGGCGCTCCACCCGTGCATGTTTCGTGGATATGAAACAAGGTGCGCAGCGGCGGTATATTTTGATGTACAACAACCACAGGGATATAGACCTGTACTATAGAACTTGAAGGTCTATTGTTGAAAATCGGCTTTGAATAACACGTAGCGCAGTATTCAATACAGCTGTATCCACCGGAGTATAAGCCTCTTATTGCTTCTTACAACATGGACCACAAACGCACCAACTTTGTGTTTGCCGCTTGCCCACACCTAAACAACCTGAGCAATTCATCTCAAAAAATAAGCTAAAACCCGAACCGAGCATTACCTTGCAGGCCGCCGCCCCCTCCTCCCATCATTTGCTTAAGAAGTTGACCTTTTGGAGTCGCCAATACTCGCTGAGGTAAATTTAAGATCCTGTCTTCAAGATTCTTACCGACTAGGAATTCTAGTAACACATCTGTGAAATGGTTACAATTATTATCAAACAAATCATAAGCAGAAGCGTTGTACTTTCCCTCAGCATGGTTGCGAAGTTCCTCTAGAAAATCATCAAAGATATCTTCATCTATCAGTGTTGCACCCATATCGATTACCTCAATTGGGGTGCCGTATTTGGTATTGCCAGGCTTATCACAAACTTTTATGCCTTGGTCAATATAAAACTCTTTGCCATAAACTAGAACCGATGTGTGGTATATAGCGTCTAGTTTCATCCCGAGTATCATTGGGGAATAAGTGGCGGCTAGTCCGTGGGATAAGTCGTATACAGCTACTTGAACTGCGAATTGATCATCCATCTCTCTCACAATTAGTTTTGAAATGATAACTTGGTTATGACAATATTGTGCAATGGGTTTTTTCTTTGTGGGCGGAATGGCGTTTAAATAGCTGAGCGGATTTGCCGTCGAGTTCGGTGGCACTGATATATGAGATCTTACACCCCGAACTAAACCCACACATCCGAGATGAACACTTCAACATAATTTAATTCAAACATCTTGACAATCGAAACCCAGCCACAGACTTTACTTACTCAGTCCAGCAGAGAATTGAAAGGCCCAAATAAGCAGAAATCATATCCACGACATCTGTGGGTTTACCTTGACAAGTACATTTTTTCGCAGTCTTCAAACGCAGTTCAGCTTGCGTCCCATCGTTTTTAAATCAACAATAGACCATACCAAAACCCCCGAGGTTATAGTCAACAAGCAATATGTCAGAAAGAGGGAAAAACCCGAGCCGTCCCACCAAATGGGCCGGGAAAAGTTCTCGTTTCGTTGAGATTGGTGGGGAAAAACTAGACACCATCATCACGGGCCACTTGACTCAAGAACAAATCAATGCATATCAACAAATCTTTCGAATAGAAGAGATTTCTGATCTTTTGCGAAAAACAGGAGGTACAAAAGGTTCCCTTGTGAAGCATCTTCCCTCAAGCGGTGTCCAAAACTACAAAAGAGATGCCTCCCCCCCTCCACAATACGATCTGAGCGGTAACAGAACCAACACCAGGGAAACAAGGCTTGCAGAGGACATCGATAAGGAGAGACATTCCCTTGTTGAGCTAGCCATCACAACTATCAGAAACTACGAGCCACCAGCCGACTACAAAAAGCCTGCCAAAACCTCAGAAAAGCTTTACATTCCAGTGAAGGACTACCCAGATATTAACTTTGTGGGTTTACTTCTTGGTCCCAGAGGAAATACTTTAAGACAGCTTCAAGAAGATTCTGGCGCCAAGTTGGCCATTCGTGGAAAAGGCTCGGTGAAGTATGGTAAATCCAACGACTCTTCTGGCTCGCTGAACTTGGAAGATGATTTGCACGTCGTGATTACCGCAGAGACCACCGCCAAAATCAACTCGGCGATTAAACTCACGAACCAAGTTATCGAGAAAGCAATTTCCTCCCCCTTCGGCCAAAATGACATGAAACGCGATCAGCTCCGTGAGTTGGCCGTGTTGAACGGTACCTTGCGAGAAACAAAGCCCTACGTTCCTCCGGAGATATTCAATGCCCAGCGCCGAGCTCCTACGATTGACGTTACTCAAATTGTTTGCCGCAAATGTGGCAAGGTTGGTCATTACACCAGAGACTGCAAAGCTGTGGATGTTGAAGTTGGAAACAATGCTACTGCACCCGCACCCGACCATCTACAACCATCGAAGAGAGAGTCAGTTGGTTACCCTACAGTGGCTAAACGTTCCAGAAACGAAGCAAATGTACCAGCATGGATGAGTCAAAGTCCTGAGCCCTCGTCTGGACTCCTATCAAATGACCTTCACAGAACTCAGAGCCCATTCTCTCATAGTCCTCTTCAGCCAAGCTACCAACAAAAGGCAACCAACTTGCCTGACCTTGCTATTAGGAATGCTCCTCCACCTGCGCCATACCACCCGCTGTTGCCTCAACAGCCATCTTTGAGCAATCCTCGTCCGCCCCCGGGATTCACATCGTCTAATTCGCAAACCCCTATATCCCGTTTTGCGCAACCGCCTCCACCTCCTCCATCGCAAGCTAATCAAACTACATCTTTATCGCCAGGACACAGTGTGGCGAAAAGTGGTTCTTCTTTCTTCAAGGATGGCAAGCTAATTGTGCAAGGCATACCGGCAGCAGGAGGGTACAATGTGCCAGCGCCACCGGCACCACCGGGGCCACCAGGGCCACCGGGGCCACCGGTCACACAATCTGCACCACAGGCACCACCGGCACCACCAGCAGTACCAGCACCGCCAGCAGCACCAGCACCGCCAGCACCGCCCGCGCCGCCCGCGCCACCAGCACCTGAATCCAATCATACTTCAGCAAAATCTCTACCGCCGAATTAATACAAGCTAAAAGGTGATGCGATAAGTATTCATAGATAGAAAACTCACTTGTGATATACAGAAAAATCCCACGGTGGCCTGATTTGATCAGCACTCATTTGCACATTGAACTTTAATCATCAATGCCTGTATAGTATCCTTAATCGAATCAATACGTACCTTTTCTTGCTCCAAGGTATGATTAATGTTGTTAATACTAACGCCCAAACGCATCTTCGAAAGCATCTCATCAATGTCTTCAGTTCCATCATTCTTTGCGTTATTTTTAACAAGCTTCCCCACCCTCTCCTCTATAGTCAAAACAGAGCTATTCAAGCTGGGAGAATCTGTTTCTCCTATGTTGACCCGTTTGATGATGGAGTTGAGCTCATGAAACCAGTTTCTCTCAGCATCAGATAATGGAAGAGATTGCTTAGACTTGAGTGTTTCAAAGCGCTCAATCAAGTTTGAACGAAGATCTTCTTGCCTTTGAAGTAGCAGATCTTGGCGCTTTATCAACTTGGGAATTCTCTCGTCATAATTAGCTGCTGTCGCATCATCGTATGTCGGAATTTCGTTCAATATCTTGATTTGAGATTTGAGATTTTCAATTTGAAGGCTCAATTTTATCTGCGTTATGGTAAAGAATTGGGCGAGCATGCTTAAATTGGGAAGAACATCACACGCTAAATCTAAAGTCAGCTTAACGCAGTCACTGGAAAAACTGTATTTTTTGGAGTTCGTCGATTGTTTAGTTCCCGCGTAAATCACACGCAAAGACTCAGAGGGCAAAGCATCAGAGCTCAATGCAGGTAGGTTCTCTAAAGACAGAGCGGAAGTAGGAGGAACAACAATTGGCTTGATTTGCGCAACGTCACTTATCAATTGTGTAACAGAAACACCAGAGTTCGGAGACAAGGCAAGAAGGTAATCACCTGTGCCTTCGATGATGTCTTCAACGTATGCAAAACTTTTGAAGGAATCATTTTCGAACTTCCTTTGTTTGTATTTAATACCGAAATCGGCCAGCAGCGTGCGATCAAATCTTTCTATGATGGAAGAAGCATCACCGATGAGAGCTGTTTTAGAGCAAGCAAAAATGAAAGTTGAATTACTCAAAACTTGAAACGAGTCTTTGACTTTTGAAGTGTGGTTAAATTCGGAGATGTCATTTGTGAGAAGAGTCAATGTGTTGAAATTACCACAAGCGTAGTCGTGATACACAGATTTGACTTTGTAAGCCAAAACTTCTTCTCTGTACTGTTTCACTCTTGACTCGTACTCATCTCTATTCCGTTTGTTTTTATCATCACTTACTTCTTCGTAACCGAAGCCTTTTGCAGTTTTCTTATAAGTAACATCATCCAGGTATGTTGGAGACGGCTTTGGTTCCCTGGGTGGTAGAGGGGATTCTTGAGACTGGTCAAATGATATGACAACAGGCTTTATTTGAGCAAAACTTTGAATAGCGGATCTTCCACTCTTATCCTGGAATATCACAGCAAAAGTAGAGAATTTCTCGTTCGAGGTTATTTGGCAAATCTTCAGATCAAGGCCGGTTTTAGCGAGAGGACCCGTAAAGCCAGGGTTTATCCTTTCATCATCATATATCCAGTGAATTTCATGTGTTCCCGAAACTTCCCGGTACAATGGACTGTTAAGGAGCAGACGAATGCCGCCCACAAGATAGGCTTGTTTCCGAAGCGGGCGCCGAAGCTCCTGAAACTCAAGAACATCTGGCAACAACTCATCAATTTCAGCCATAGTCGCATCCCATTCACTCACGAATCTGGATGCAGCGGATTTGGAAAAAGAGATTTTGGACCCCCTACACAAGAATGGATAAACTGCGTATACTTCTCCCGAATTTGTTGAGACGTAAAGCGTAATTCTTCCTGCGAAATTGGTGCTAGAGCCAAAGGAACAGGACGAAAAAGTTTTTCCTTTCAATTCCGGGTGGTGTTTAAGATCAATTGATAACATCGGCGTTGATTTTGAGACTACCAAGTCGTAGAGTATGATCTGAGTTTGCGTGAGAATTACCACCTCTGAGTTCTGACTACTGGCGGGATGCCAAAGGAGCGAAATGATAGGCGATTTTGATCTTGGTAAGTTGGCCAAGAGGGCGTTTGAGAAGACATTGTCGGAGCCGAGGTGCTGACGAGATCTGACATCGAAGATAGTGACATCATGGGAACCCACAGAAGCTAAAAAGGATTCGCCACGGCTGAAAATAAGTTTCTTGATATTGAAAGAAGACGCTTCGGAGTTCAAGATTCTAACGGGGTCTTTGCCATGAATGTTGGCGACCTTGATGACATTCTCAAATGCTACGAAAAGCTGAGAGTTGTCTTTCACCGCAATGGCCGCGTGATCTCCGGTCAAGTAATTCTTGAAGATTGCCGAGTTGGATATCACCTCCGCTAAGCGTGTCATAGTGAGTATGTAGCCGTGGTAGACAATGATAGAGGCCGATGTTCCTGTAGTCTCGAACCGTTTACATTTCCGATGGATAGCGCGGCTAAATATTTCACGTGACCATGGACTCTTAACATGGTGAAGGGCATGAGAGCATTCTGTCTGTCCATTCCATTTTTGTCGTGAAGTGGATTGCAAATTTCAATTAGATGGTCAGGGGATTCAAGTGGAATTTAGGCATTTGCGTAGCTCACCTCGGTAGTGGTTACTCCAGGTCTCATTTCGTAAAGGTAAGTCAAGGGCTTACTGGTTGACGCGCCCATGGCACCATTTCTTGTCTCGGATTTGTGCCATTTGGAGCGGAATCTCTTGAACAATGTTTGGTCGTTGTCAGAAACTGGCTTGAAGGAGTGATTTGATACCAGTTTGGCATCTTTGATACCCTGACTTTCAGATTCATCTTCATTTTTGAGCGTGGCCAACTCTTCAATAACCTCTTTTGTGGGCCCGTGAGGATCTCCCATTACGGAACCATTGGTGTCCTGACGAGAGTACATCGTGCTTTGTTGCCCAGTAAGAGTAATTTGGGGCAGAGAATGAAAGGGAGGAATTGATGTTTGATTAACTGCTTTGGAATACAGTTCAACAGGCGGCATATGTTTTGGAAAGTCCCAGACCCTGGTTTCATTTTGTTTGGCATCTCTGACTTTAAGACCGAAAACCCGCCGCATATAATTTCTTTTGCTGCCGCTTGAATTACCCGAGTTGGGCGAGTCGGGCTGGTCCACTTGTTTGTTCCACCAAAAAGACCGCCACCCAAAAAATTGCCCTCTTGTTTCTGTCATGAAGTGTTGTATTTGCACCCATTATTGGCTTGGAACATTTTGTGCCGCGCAAGTTGCAAAGTCCTGTACTTTGACAACTCTGGGACTTGCACATTTACATCATCTTGAAGACAGTAGCCCAAAGAAAGTTACTTAAACGGCCTATGTTTTATGGGTGATCGGGGACGCTTTTCACGGTTGGAGCTGATGATCTGCTTGACGAGCTTGCGAAAGGTGGCGAGCACTTCCTCCTGGAACTGGCGGCGGCTCTCAATCTCCACGCCAAGCGCCTCTTCGTTCCGCTCATACTGGTGCACTAGATCGATTAGGCCGGTCTGCAACAATGCAAGAAGAACCACCACAACGGCTTTATTTTGGGCGTTGATAATCTTGATTTTGGCCAACTCCAGGTAGATCTGCGAAAAGTGGCGCGTGGACTCGGCCTTGAATCGTGGCGCCAAGATTTCGTAGCTCAGTTGGATGATCTGTTGTAAGCTGTGCACTGCAAATTGGTTTGAAAAACGGAACGCATCCAAATCCGTCTTTTGCTCGCTCGCTTCCCTCTTAAGTTGCGCCACCTCGTGCTTGAGTTTCTCCACCGCATGGTTTGCTGCTTGAGCTTCTTGGACCAAAGGTTCTGTGCGACTCTGTAAGCCAAGATACTCTTTATGAAGTTCGCCATACTGTAAACTCAACTGCTGTTTCGATTCCTTCATCTCCTTAAACTCCCTTTTGATCTCAAGGTTGAACGATAGTTCTTCTTTCTTTTCCTCTTCCCTCTGGGCTCGCAACACCTGCAACTGTACAGATTGTTCGGTATTCAATCCTTCGTATTTGTCTGCCTGTGCTTTCAGCTCGGAGAATTGAGTCTGGACTCTTTTCACAGTGGCTCTGAGTGCCTCAACATCGCGCTCTCTTGATTTTGCAGCCGCTTCAAGCTTGGAGTTGGCCTCCAGCAAAACCAGAGCTTCGGCAACTTGGAACTCATTCAACTCCTTCATCTTTCTTTGAAGAGTGCTGATTTGGCGGCTAAGCTCTTGCTTTTCTCTTGCCGATAGTTTGGCCTGCAAGTCTGCCTCACATTTATACTTCGCCTCAGACTGCGACATTTGCTGCCTGCTCTCTTCTAGCTTCTCACTCATTTTGGCCAGGACCTCATTTTGCTTTCGGGCTGCAATTTCAGAAGCTTGCGAGTGATCATGAAGCTGTTTCTGAAGCACTTTTATATTTTGTCTGAGCTCTGCATTCTGCGCCAATTCTTGTTTCATTGCATCCTTGCTCAACAGAAGGCTTTCTTCAAGCTGCTGGATTTCAGCCCGCAATACCGGCACTTGGCCCTGATGTTCATTGAGAAGTTTACCAAGTTGAGCAATCTTATCATGAATATCACTCTGGAGTTGACTCGTGGTACACTGGGACTCCTCCTTATGATCAAGCTGAAGAAAGCGGCACAAGTGCTTGTAAATCGGGAAGGCTAGCGAGAAACCATTGATGCCTTCGAGAGATTCGGATTTTCCCAGATCTACTTCAGTGGAGTCTGAGAATGCAGCACTAGAGACTCGGGACTTGCTGGTCTCGATACTTCTATTCGTTTTCCCATGTGCTTGTGGAGGGTGCAGCAGTGTTCTGGTCAACTCCTTGCTCGTTTCCTCTTCGGGAAAGAAACTTTGAAGAACTTTTCCTGCGTTTCTTCTCTTTCTGTCAGAACTGCTTTCCTGGATGGCGGGAAGTTGAGCACTGTCACCATAATCTTTTGCGCTCTGTGACGAGCATGAATCCAGCTCGCTCACCGAGCCCCGTCTTTCTTTCACACACCCGTACTTGATTGTGTTCTGACCCTTGGGCTTGATAGGATTGCACTCTGTTGCCAAGCTAGACTTCTCTTGCCGGACAGCGCAACTCGGTGGGTCTACTTCCCGTGTCTCACTATGGGCGTAATTCATCAGGACTGGCACATTTCCCTGGATAGTCTCGCCGCTGTTCTCAGAACTATCTGGACTTTCACTGTATTCCACCTGTTCTCTCTCCTGTAAGCTCAAAGCATGCAATCGCTTCATTTCTGCCTGGTAACTAGCTAAGTTTTCAGCAAAGTGTACTGATTTGCTTTTTGGCAAGGTTGGGCGTCTTTCCTGCGGCCGAAACTTGAAAGAAAAACTCTTGGTTTTTCTGATTCTTTGCTTCGATTCAAAAGGATCCGAGCTATCAGAGGCGTTATCTTCCACCCCGTTTGTATCCTTGACTCTGTTGTCTAGTGGCCTGCGAAGAAAGTGCCTATTCTCGTGGTTGTGGGTGTCTGTGCCAGAAACGGTTTCGGTCTCTTGGCCAGAGGATGAAGTGAAACTTCCCGATTGGGTAGCCAGAAGCCCTCTTAAACCACTGCCTTCCTGGCAATTCGTAACCGAATTTCGAAAGAATTTCTTTAACATATGTGTATTTGTGCTTTCCTCACCTGTTTTTCGCAACCTCTTGAGCTGCGACCTCGAATCGCCAGTCGCACTTGCACATAACTTCGCAACCCGTCCTATTCTTCTCACTACATACTTAAACCACATCTAGCCATGGGCAAACAATTCATTACGACGGTCTCGGCTGCACAGGCACATCAGCTGGATGTGCTGGATGTGGCAATGACCAACAAGTACACTATCACGGTTTCTAGTGATGGGTACGCTGCATTTTGGGACAACAAAAAGGATGAAATCCACGTGCCGGAGGAGCACGTCATTCGGAAGCTTATCAATACGAAGGGTATACATCACGTGGCTGTGTTCGAAGACATTCCAACGGGGCAAAGCCATAAGATATGTGTGTTGGCTTTCGCTTGTTTTGATGGCTCGATCCAATTTTATCACTACACGAATGATGATATAAGCACGTTCCAGTCTCTTGACACGAAGAGTGCCTTCAAGACGGATTTCTGGTGCCCTGGATTTTATAAAGACCCAGAGTCGGTCCAGCATTACTTTCTATCCACGAAAGCCAGCGGAGTCACCGCCGTATACGAAGTGAATGTATCCATTAATGAAGACGGCACAGCAATCGACTTGAACGAGTGTGGAGTCATAAATGCTTCGCAGAGCTTCACATCTTTTCCAAACTCCATGACCATCTCGCCTACAAAGGAAGGCTTGTGTGCCGTGGGTTACACGTCAGGTGATGTTGTTGTGTACGGTTTTAAGAATCAGAAGCAAGTGTTTACCTTTTATTCCACAGACCTCCAGGCAAAGGATGGCCGCGACTCTACGTCTGTTCCCAGGGCTTTACGGTTTTCTCCGGGCGGGTCCCTTCTTGCTGTTGCCAGGGATAACCAATCTGCTGGCACAATTTCCTTGTACGATGTGCAGTACGGCGAGAATGTGGGTTCTTTGACCACGCTGTCACACTCGGCCAAGACCTCTATAGGTGGCTTTGCACACGACGGCTGGATCATGGGTCTTAGTTTCAACGAAGATGGGTCCATGTTGGCCTCGTGTGGCTTTGACAAGTGTGTGAGAGTGTGGAACGTCGAGCTGAGAGAAAGAGAAGCTACAATCCAGATCAGCATCACCGACTTGGAGGACACAACACAAGACGAAGGAGATGTCAGCATATGTAGTGCGGTCTCGTACATCCGTAAAGGTACGCGAGGCGGCGCTGGAGGTGATTCTAATGAAGGCCTCTGTGTGGTGAGTTTCGACCGCGGCGTGCGTTGGTATAGAGAGGCCGGTGGCATCTAATCAGCGGAACCAAAACCGGATCTAAGGTAAAAGATTGAAAACCTTGTAGCAGTCTCCATCATACTCAAGCACCAGAGTGTAACGCGAAAAGCGCGTCAAGGTGTAAATCACGTGACCATTGAAGAGTAAACATTGATGCACGTAGAAAGTCTCATGCCTTGACTCGTGATGATCGATCTGGATCCCCTGTCAATTATTATTGACAGAATTGAAAACTCGGACTTTGAAGATAATGAGGTGTTTGATGAGCTAGCTCGCTATACTGCCACTAATGGTTTATCCCCCACGAACATTGCCAGAATTTTGGCACTTGTGATTACTTCCGCTCTAAGCTCCACTCAAAAGACAATCTTACTCAAAACATGCATGATTCCAAGGCCACAGTCGTTTTTACCATATTCCACATTTCTACGTGTGATTGGCTGTGTTGGTGCTACGGAGCTCTATTATAAAAATGGCAAGCAGCACAAACTGAAGCGGCTTCCATTGCCATTACAGCAAAAGCTTTTGCAATGGTTGATTTGCGTTCTTCCATACTTCGGAGATCAAATCTACGCACACGCAAGACGATCGCTTCCATTGTTATTTGGGCTACTCTCTTACGAATTTCTGAGGCCTAACATCGCTACGTTATTGGTGATTGGCACATGTCGTCAAAGCGCCACGCAAAGCAAAACAAAAGTGCTTAAAACTTGGCACGTTCAAATTGTAACAGATCTATTCGTGAGGTTTCCTCAAGACGACTCCCTTCAACAGCTATTATACCACTTCATAAAAACTGATACACTGCTTGATCTCCGGCGATATTTCAAAGCAAATCCATTACCTGCATTTTTGACAATCTCCAATTCCATTGGCTTTCACGATTTGCCAGCATTACGCGAGGCCAGAAGAATACGACAGGCATCTACCAATCAGTTCAGCACCGCCATCTCCGACTTGGACTCGGATCTCTGTCGTCTCTTTAACTCACTTCTGTCATCCTCTAAGAGAAGAAAAATAAACCCCGCTACTGAGTTGAGCCAGGATATCATTGCGCCACGCAACGAGGATGAGTCAATACCAATAAGTGCCATAAGCTCCACGCATGCGCTTGCCATGCAATTTGAGAACATCAAGATCACTAACCCAAGCTCGGTCTTTGGCGCAACTTCTCTGAAATACAGTCGAATAAGGAGCATGTACTTGAGTCTCCGGCTTCTAGATTCAAATCCCTCGGATTTAATTTACAAGAAACTTCTTTTTGCAATGAAATATCACGTTTTAAGTGAGGAGCTGCTGTCACCCATGTTTGCATTTACCCAGCTAATACAATTTGCCAAGTATGGCGGATTACTCAAATATAGAGGCTTGATTCTGCAGTTTCTAGAGTCAAAATCACTTTCTTCGATCACTTTAAGGCGAAAGATCCAACTACTACGCTACGCGGGCAATTTTCCGGGCTTGGAGAATGCCCTTCATAAATTAACTCTCCAGATTACTGCCCTATATGCTCGAGAGCATGCAACAGCGAATAAATTATGCTCGTTGCTCATGCATACTGCCTCCATTTGCATTAAAAAAATTGGTCTTCTTGACTCAGAGGGTGCTGAAGAATTAAGCTATGTAAGGACTTTTACGAAGATTTTATTTGACCTCGCGAGCGAGGTTTGGACAGATATGAATCTCCAGGTGAAACTTTCTTTCGTTGGTTATTTGCGCATGATTCAAACAGTGGTCAAGCCTGAACATAGTGCAGAAAGCTACAACTATTTAATCCCGCCCATTCCTTTATTTTACCAGATGATATGTTCTTTGAACCCTTTGATAGTGTCCGAATGTTTGGGCTACGCATGTTTTCTCAAAACAGTACCATTCCCGCCTGGAAGCACAACTCAAATGATCAGGAACTCATTCGTTATGGATTGTGCAAACTTTTTCTGGAGAGACAGAGCGTTTCAAAGAGAAGAAGGCAATGCAGGTACGGGAATGTTCTTGGAGCCCAACTTTTTGGACAAAGTGGGCGGGCTCAACTTCTTCAGCAACTCCGATCTTGTGCTGCTCAAATCAGTGGGAAACATTATCCAAAATCCAAGCTTTTCTTATCTCTGCGCGGAGCTAGTATGGAAAATAGAGGATTCACAGCCGGAGATTTCTTGCAGGCACCCTGGGCCAATATCCGAGTTTACGATAGAACAATTCCAGAGGGATCCGGAGGTGGTTTGGCTACCCATGACATACGCGGATATCAGATTAAGCTTGTTGAACAGTCTAGATGAGATGGGATTCAAAGGTCTTTGCGACTTCTTGTTCTCATCTATTCGCTCGTTGACTAATCAGAGGCAAAGCGACATATCAAGCAAGAATGGAGCAGATCAGTTCTAGAACATTCGTTGATCGCCATTCCGAAATGCGTTTCACGCTTGACTATGTAGCCTCACAAGCGGGAAGATTACTACGTAAGTAGACACATACAGTCTTAGGTCTTTAGGACCTAAATCGTTCTTTGACTACCGTATTCATTAAAGACATTTTTTTTTTTTTCATTTTATCATAAATGCCCGATCCATAGATTTTGTTGCTGATTATATAATATCATTAAGCTCATCACTGCAACCGTGCTGCAAAGCGGTTGTGTATACGAAGCGCGGCATAAAACTCATCCAACAACTATATCAAATAAGACACTGATGCTTCGAGGGCTTCAAAAAGTCATTGCCCGGACGCTTGCCACAAGTGCTGCTCCAGAAGTTGTGAAGCTCAACGAAATTGATAAGAAATGGGCTCAAAAATGGAAAGAACTTTTCGCTAATGGAACTCTTCATCCTAACAAAGACGTTAGCCTGCAATCAAGGCCCTTCTACTGCCTCACCATGTTTCCCTATCCGTCTGGACTACTACACCTCGGACATCAACGAGTTTTCACCATTAGTGATGTTATTTCAAGGTATAAACGAGCACAGGGATACGATGTCATACACCCCATGGGATGGGACGCATTTGGATTACCAGCAGAGAATGCCGCAGTCGAGCGTGGCATTAACCCAGCAGTTTGGACGGAACAGAACGTCGCAAAAATGAAAGATCAAATGGAACTCATGCTTGTTGATTTCGATTGGAGTCGTGAGGTCAATACTTCCCATCCTGATTATTATAGGTGGACACAGAAAATCTTTACTCTATTATTTGAGAAAGGGTTAGCTTACAGAACCGGCGCCGAGATCAATTGGGACCCAGTTGACCAGACTGTGTTGGCCAATGAGCAGGTGGATTCTAACGGCCGGTCATGGAGATCGGGCGCTTTGGTGGAGAAAAAGACACTTGAGCAGTGGTTTATTGGCATAACAAAATATGCTGATTCATTACAAGATGATCTTAAACTTTTGGAGCAGTGGCCCGAAAAAGTCAAAGCCATGCAAAAGAACTGGATTGGCCGAAGTGAGGGCGCAGAGATAGAGTTCACGACATCCAACAAAGATAAGGTCACCATATATACGTCGAGACCTGAGACGATCTTCAGTGTGCAATTTATAGCCATTGCACCACTGCACCCATTAGCTACGGCCTTCGCAAAAGAAGACAAGTCATTACAGGCTTTCATTGACCAGTGTGCCAATGATGAGTTTCACGAAGATGCAAAAGTTGGATACCAGCTCAAAGGGATTTCAGCCTCAACTCCTATTACCCCAAGTGGTGAGTTAAATTCAAGTTTCAATATCCCAATTTATGTGGCTCCTTTCGTTTTAGGCTCATATGGACATGGTGCCGTGATGGGATGCCCAGCACATGATCAAAGAGATGCCGACTTTTGGGCCTTACGCAGCGACAGTGTTCCACCAAGACCCACTGTGGGTCCTAAAGACGTTAACAAGGCCAAAGACAACGCTGAGATTTTTACAGGTAAAAACGGTTATTTGTATGACAGTCTGGTGCTTAAAAACGGTATGCCTTCGTTAGGCGGTTTCCATGGACTCTCTTGTGCTGAAGCAAGTGAAAAGATTGTCAGTATCTTGGAGGAAAACAAAAAAGGCAATAGATCCACCCAATTCAGAATACGGGACTGGCTCATTAGCAGGCAAAGGTATTGGGGTGCTCCAATTCCCATCATACATTGTGATTCCTGTGGTCCCGTTGCCGTCCCGGACAAGGATTTGCCAGTTTTACTACCACACATAGAGGGCGAGTCATTCGGAAAAGGAAACCCTCTTGATACCATTGATTCGTTTGTCAACACAGAGTGTCCCTCATGCGGTGGTGCCGCTAAACGAGACACCGACACAATGGATACATTTATTGATTCTTCATGGTACTTTTTCAGATATACAGACCCCAAAAATTTCGACAAAATATTTGATCATGCCAAAGCGACTAATCTCTTACCCGTTGATCTTTATATCGGAGGAGTGGAGCATGCAATTTTGCACCTTCTTTACTTGAGGTTTGTTTCCAAATTTTTAGGGGACTGTGACTTGTGGGATGGCTCTACTACTCACAATGAGCCTATCAAGCAACTTGTTACACAAGGGATGGTTCACGGGAAAACCTACTCCGACCCAGGAAGTGGGCGTTTCTTGAAAGCTGACGAACTAGACTTCGATAAGTCGGCGCCCGTCATTAAAGCAACCGGTGAAGTACCCAACGTCAGCTATGAGAAAATGTCAAAGTCAAAGTATAATGGTGTCGATCCCACTAAAATGATTCTCACTTACGGCTCTGACGCAATGCGTGCTCAGATCTTGTTCGCTGCACCTGTATCGGATGTCTTATATTGGAACGAAGACCAAATTCAAGGAATCGAACGCTGGTTGAGAAAAGTGATCAGAATGAAACATGATGTTTTACAAATAGCAACCACTGAACCCAGTTCTTCCAAACGGATACACGGCTTGCAAAATTTGACTTTAAATGGAGTTTACTACGCCAACATCAGCTTCAATGACCAGGAACTTGCATTATACAATGAGGTTCAAAGTTACACAAATAAGATCGCGAAGTCGGTTGATGTGGACCTCTCCATGAACACGATTGTTTCTGATTTCATGAAGCTTACCAATTTCATACAAACCGTCATCAAAGAAAAGCAAAGTATCTTGCCAGCCTTGATGATAGACTCATATAAGAAGTTGTTGATCATAATGGCCCCGGTGACTCCGTCTGTTACCGAGGAATGCTGGCTTGGTTTGTGCAACGGTTTAGAAGAGGAATGGAAGTCCATTCTTTACCAGAGCTATCCAACTGACAAGCCCATTGCATCCTCGGTACAAACGTTTAACATTATCTTGAACGGGAAAAAGATTGATACAATGCAGTTTTCTGCTGATCTTCTTGAGCTTTCAGTTGAAGAAGTGGTAGAAATAGTCAAAGAGAACTCCAGATTGAGTGAGCGCCTTGCAGAAAAAAAGATTTTGAAGACGATCGTCAAAAAGAATATTGTCAGCATAATCGCCAAGTGACATGTACATAGTTTTAAATAACGCTTACTTGCATATCAAGCGTGTACTTTAGTGTGATGTGTTGCCGTTTATTTACAAGATGCAAACAGAGACTGCTCTATATACACATTAGTAACCCCTCTGCATGGTATACTTTTTTAAATCCTTTCTCCGAATCTTTCCTTCATATTTCACCTGAGCTCTGTTAGAGATGCTCCTCACCGTTTTAGATACTTTTTCATATCCCAAATTAATGGCCGCGACGTGTAATTTTGATAGTTGGGCCCAAGTCCACTTGAACTGGTATTCTGTACTCACTAGGATAGCCAAAGCGTCATCGAGAAGATTCATTTCCGTTAGACAATGTACCATCGATGTCGCAAAAGCAAAATCCAGAGAGTCTTTTTGCAGCCTAGAAAGCTTCTTGAAAAGGTCTGACTTTCTATACATACCCCTTTCACGCCAAATCTTTTGGGAAAAGGTGTAGTCTTTGTGTATAGAAGCCGCTTTCAAAGCTATAGTATAAGTGGTGGTGTCCCTAGGAACTCTGAAGTTGACACCACTCTTGAGCATTTCAGCAAGTAAAGGCGATTTTGTAAAAGAGTTGGAGGTGTTTTTCTCCTCAGGAGACAAGGAGGCAATTTCGGTGTCGACAAGGTCAGAAATGCTCTCTTCGAAAATGACTTGACTGGATTCAGGGTTTTCGGGAACCCCGGACTTGTCTAGGAATGTAAAGTCATCGAAGCGGTCTCTAAAATCTTCAATACTGCCGAACCTTGCGGCGATGTTTAGATATGAGTTCACATTGTCAGTCGTGGCAAAATCACGCTTGGTCACTAAAGCATGGGATATTATTGCGCTAGATTCTGAGAGTATTTGCTCCACAGTTGTGAGTGCCGCAACCGGTAAAAATGGAACAGCCTGGACAGGGTTGGCGGCAATAGCAGAAAAGTCGGCCTTGTCCAACATGTTGGCCCTAAAAACTCTTCCAGATTCATGGAAGCTGATAGTGGGCAACTTATATGCAGAAGACTCTGAGACGGTACTATTGGCGTAAGCCAACATTAAAAATCCAAAAGACCGAGCAGTGGTGGCGTCCAGAAGGTTCAACTGATAGAAAACAGCCCTGGCCATTGACAAATCACCATCTTTGGCACACAAGTAGAGGATGTATTCCAAGGTAGGAACTGTTGGTTCTAACTTCATTCTATAAATTTCGAAGATGAAATCCCAGGCCTTGTACTTGAGGGCAGGACGCGACATACAACCACGGGCGAGAGCGACAATGGTGCTTTGAGTCAAGTCAATCTTCTTGTCCAACATTTCCTGGTATAGGTCCAATGCTTTTTCGATGTCGTTGTTGTTGACATAAGAAACAATGATGTTCTGATAGTCAGACGCTTTTGGAGACATAGACCCAGCAATAAATTTCATCAGATCGAACAATTGCACTGCTTGCTTATGATCTCTGGACTTGTAAACACAGCTGGTGAGAACATTGGAATATACATTGAATGATAACAGTAGATTGTGCAATTTCATCTCTTTAATAGTCTCGTCCACGAGATCTAGAGCGTTCCTCTTACCGTAGGCCTCAATAAGAATCTCGTAGGACTCTCTCGAAAGAATTCCATTTTTGGACTTTGACTTTAAGTCACTGATGTGCTTGTCAACTAAGGTCATTTGCTCGTCACTTATGGAAGAGCCTCTGATAAGGCTTTTAAGATACTTGTTGACGATTTTTGGAGACTTTTCGATTTTGGCTTCTTCTAATAGATCTTCAATTTGAGGAAACACCAGTGCAAGTTCCTCTTTTGGAATGCAGTAGACAAGCATACGGATATCTTTTTCCGGCAAGCCTTCAAAGCCGCCGCTATTTTTAAGTTGATGGAGCACCATAGGCCAATTCTGGTAGTTTTTAGTCACAAGATACTTGATTGCAAGACCTAGTCTCTCTTCAACAGAGGAAGGCAATGAAACCACGGAAGTGAGCAAAGACTCATTTGTGGGATCAAAAGCGGCTTGAATATCGTTAGTGTCTTCAGACTCGACTTTAGTTTGTTCGTTGACTTGTGTATGCAGAGTATCGGATTTCTGTTGTATGTTATGCTCCAGATGAGTCACATAGTTGACGACGTTTCGAGACAAGTCCTGGAGCTCTTTGAGCTTGCGAGACCGCTCGGAATTAACCCATTTGGCCTTTCTGGCATCGTCTTGGTCGGCCCAATTCTTCAACTTTTCACTTTTGGCTTTCGGTTTGGACCTTCGTTCGCGGCTCATCACGAAAACTGTGCGCTTTGCAAAAGAAGGTATCCGTGATCGTAGATATGAGAGCTCATTATTTACGATGCTGGCTCGGAACATTAAGGTGTAGAATCAAGTGTATGTTGAGTTGAAATTTGTATCATGAGGCATCTCTGCGCGAACATACAGTCTGTACAGTATAGCGTAAGTACTCACTACTTGAGAAGTGCAGTGATTTCTCGAGTCAGACTACGCAACGTTTTGGAGCTTTTAATTTCAGTGTTTAGAGCTTTTAAGGAGCTTTTCATTACATTGTTTTGTATTCTATTTGATGTTTTCTATTAGCTCATCCACACTACTCCATATTGGTGACGCGACCCGTCGCTATCCCACACCCCGAGAACTGGCACCCAGTCAGCAGCAAGTCCCATATTAGAGAGCTTGTGAATAATGTGTAGGTCTGTCATGACAGTCGCGGAAGTGTTGTTGAGTTGTGGATTGCGCAAGAAATCAATCAAGTCCGCAAGAGAGTCTCCAACTAATGTCAGAGCAAAGTAGGATCCCATGGGGACGATGCAATTGGAAAAGTCTTTCACGGCACCAGAGCGGTTGGAAAGGGCCGGAGTATCAAATTCATCCTCATCATCCTCGTACATGTTCACCGTTTTCTCGAATCCCATGCCTCCCCATTCTATGGAGGCACCTCGTGGTAGAGCAGTGGTTTGAACAATAAGTAAGCGCTTGTAGAATTCCTGGCCATGCTCGATCTCGCGCACATAGTGGTCCCAAACCTCAGAAACTAGTTTTGCAAGGGATGGATTGGTGATGTAACATGTACAGTTGGCAATCCGCTTTGTACCCAGCAACGTCTTAACTTTGAACAAATGCTGAAGTGAAAGAAGCGCTTGGGTTGTCAAACTTCCTTGCTCCAACTCCATATTCTGCGGGAGAAGAGGAATTTGGCCCGAAAAGCTAGCTAGCTTCACTTGCTCTTCGTTATGCACAATAGCCTGCGAATAAGGGCCTATGTTTTGAGGTGCCCAGTATGAAAGGGAACGAATGTGAATACCAGTCTTGGGGATCTCGCTTCTTGACACAATACATGAAAGTGAAATCTTGTGAGGCGCCGGAAGAGCCGTCTCAACGCATACTCTTGACGGCGGAAGAAACTTGCCCTCGAAAAATGACTGGTACACTGCATTTAAGTTCGAGAAGTTGCTCATGTCATTGACCAAAACAGTCATGTGTTGGATGTTTGAGAAATTCACGTTGTGGCTTCTCAAAAAGGTTTCAATGTTACGGAGTGCATCATCAGTTTGACTCTCGATGGATTCAGAGTGACTGACTATATTTGCATAGTGTAGTCTCTGTCCCACAACTGCCGTGTATGGGCGTAGCGCGAATGCAGGGGCAGAGCCGTTGGTAGTGTTGTCTTGTATGGTTCCAGAGCTGACGCTAGCCTGGACTTCGCTGGCAATATACTCAAAGTCTTCTTCTAGCTGAGACGGCACCTGAACATGAACATCCGAAACACTCTCCTTATCCACAGCCTCCACATTGAGGCTCAAAAACAGCGAGTCCAGCGAATGGGCAATCACTTTCTGCTCAGTAATCTGTAACTTGCGTTTGAAGAACGGCGCGTCAAGCACTAAAGTCTCGAACTCTCCCCCCTCTCCACACACATGCACATCATATATGGAATTGAGTTTTGTCAAAATAGGAAACATCTCCTTGATCAGTTTACCAAGATGCTGCTTATTGAGACCCTCAGCTGCAACCTTCACAAGTATGGCGTTGAGGCCCAGATTGCACATATCCTGCATTAACAGAGCCTGGTCACGCTGCCAGAGATACGCCAACGACGTTAATCCCAACCGCCCACATACATTTTCAACCCTTGTTCTTTGATAGTGAGAAAGAATGGCACCACAAGAAACGCCCTGCACGTCTGGATGTTCCTGGAGCACTTCCATGAGCAACTCGTACAAATCTTCAATTTCATCGTCAACAGTGGGCTCGTATTCTAGGGCGACATTGGCTGATTTGCCACTAATTGCTCGGCGATAGAGTGGAATGTTCTCGTCCACACAGTGTTTATATGATTCTATGATGTCATGGCCAACTGTTTGGAACATGAAGGAGTCTAGTTCGTCAACCTTAGGATCGCTGGGATGCAAGTTGGCCAAAGCCACAAGCTCGTGGCCGTTCTCCATGCAGTGCATGATGTTGAAGAATGAGTCTTTTCCTCCGGAGATAAGCGCTACAAACTTCATTTTGCTTAGTGAGTTGCGGACCAGAAACGTTATCTGTTTTGGTGCTCCACATAAGTGAGGAAGCCAACCTGCATGCTGCACGATGTCGCCTAGTTGTGCAGCGATTCTGTCAATGCGATGAGGGGTGCTGTAGTGTACTCTATGCGCGTAAATGAAGAACTGGTCCTGCAAGGTAACTGCTGAAAAATTTTTCGCACACGGTTTTATATAAAAAGGTGCCACGCCGCGCTTCATAGAATTTTTTTCACCACCACTCTACAGACACTATGCCTCGTATGTTTAACAAATAGACACTCTGTGTCTAGAGGAATCGGGACCTCGCATAAGAACGATGGCGCTAAGTGGGAGTGTGATCAACTTGAGTATCTACTCACCGCCGAAAGGCCGTGACTGAATCCCGACACTTCAGTTACAACTAGCTCTGCTTATGGCAAAGACCTGCTCTGCATCTCTCTGATTTGCTTGGTCGGAATCTGCTGGTTACTTGTCATGACATGTCACGACGGTATCCAAGTACTGCTTTTGTAAACTATTGTCGGGAAGTCATGTGATCACCGCCACACGCCCCATTGTGCTGCCTCTACTCAGTACGAATACTAACCATCAGGTGCTCCTAGAACTTACTCTAAGACTTACTCTGTCCCAAAGCAACCATACGAGTCTGCTCGTTTGGACGCTGAGTTGAAGTTGGCCGGTGAATACGGTTTGAAGAACAAGAGAGAGATCTACAGAATCGCTTTCCAATTGTCCAAGATCAGAAGAGCTGCCCGTGACCTTTTGACCAGAGATGAGAAGGACGAGAAGAGATTGTTCGAGGGTAACGCTTTGATCAGAAGATTGGTGAGAACCGGTGTCTTGACCGAGGACAGAATGAAGTTGGATTACGTCTTGGCTTTGAGAATCGAAGATTTCTTGGAGAGAAGATTGCAAACCCAAGTCTTCAAGTTGGGTTTGGCCAGATCTATCCACCACGCCAGAGTCTTGATCACCCAAAGACACATTGCCGTTGGTAAGCAAATCGTCAACATCCCATCTTTCATGGTCAGATTGGAGTCCCAGAAGCACATTGACTTCTCTCCAAGATCTCCTTACGGTGGTGGAAGACCAGGTAGAGTTAAGAGAAGAAACGCTAACAAGAACGCTGGTGGTGATGATGAAGCTGAAGAGTAAATCATAAGCAATTTATAGCTTTTCTTTTAATAGCAAGTTGGTTAACTTTCCAAAAGAGGCTTTGGGTTAATGTAATATGGATAATAAACAAAATGAAAGTCAATATCGTAGCTTGGCTATCGGAGTAGAATGGGCAGAGACTTGAAGTGTTGATGCCTAGGGCTCGAGCCCTATAAAATTTTCGCGCTACAACAAGATACACATCGTCAACTTTTCGTCCTACAACTAACAACATACAGAAGCAAAATGGGTAAATCGTATGTATCCCGGGCCCTGAGTGCCCATTAGACATCTGGATTAACCGCCGTGTTTAAAAAGCTATCCGAATTTGCGTGTCCCAGGCCAGCTGCTGTGCATAAGGCTCCTTTAACTTTATGTTGAGCCAATGCATGTTATGGTATATACCGCCCGCAACCCAATTGCATTAATGAATACTAACGGTTTAGTCGTGGTTACAGATCTGGTACTCGTTACATGTTCCAACGTGACTTTAAAAAGCACGGAGCCATTCCTTTGTCCACCTACTTGAAGGTGTACAAGGTTGGAGACATTGTTGACATCAAGGCCAACGGTTCCATCCAAAAGGGTATGCCTCACAAGTACTACCACGGAAAGACCGGTATCATTTTTAACGTTACCAAGACCTCCGTCGGTGTCATCATCAACAAGGTTGTTGGCAACAGATACATTGAGAAGAAGGTTAACTTGAGAGTCGAGCACGTCAAGCACTCTGCTTGTCGTCAAGAGTTCTTGGACAGAGTCAAGTCCAACGCCGCCAAGAAGAGAGAGGCCAAGGCTTCCGGTGTCCAAGTTCAACTCAAAAGACTTCCAGCTCAACCAAGACCTGCCAAGATCGTTTCCTCCGAAGGCAACACTGTCCAGACTTTGGCTCCAGTTGCTTACGAGACTTTCATTTAGTATATTAGGGTTGATACATGGGCTGCATTTCCATTATGAATATGGAGTGCTTTACGATATATCGTGTTGTAGAATTGCGAATACTTCATAACGTAGACCAATGTCGGGGCCAGTATCAAGTGTGAATGCGGCACAAGCGTACTTGTATGTTTGTCAGTAAATGTGATTATGGCGCAACAGTACTTGACATATATTGGAGTTTCAAAAGATTCTCTATTTTTAATTGGTTTGCATAATTAGTGGAACAATTCCTATAGCTAAAAATTCATGGTGACTTTGACATACACGCTAGGCCGAATCTCGCGCGCCTCACATTAACATCTTATCTATCATTAGCACATCGAACAGAACTCCATTGTAAATTCATATACACCATCTAAATTACTGCTTAAGAAGAATTCATATTGTTAGCGAAGACGCGGGCTGGCAGATATGGAGTCAAAAACAAACAACGTGTTTGAGAATGCCTTGCAATTCTGGACAGAAATCGACCTCCCCAATGTACAGAGAAAGCTAGACGAGCAAGGAATTGAACTTAGATCGGAACAAAAATCGTCATTGGGAAATCGCAAGGAACTCGCCTCGAAGACTAAAGAGTTTAAGAAACTCGCGGACGAACAGAAGCTCAAGGAGGTGAACCTGCTCTTGAAGTTGTACCAAAATGAGATTGACTCCTTGACAAGCAAGCAAAAAAAGAGTGAGAGCTTCTTCTTTGGATTCTACCGAATCATAGCTGAGGCACCTGATCCAAAGCCATTGCTTGAACTGTCTCTACATACCGTTTTGAATTACCAAGAGCTGACGAATCTTCAAGATGAAATCAACAAGTTGAAGGATGAACTCACAAAGAGAGCAGATTATGAAGTTTTGAAGCAACGTTTGCTCAGAAATGAGCAGAACTCAGCAGAGCTTCTCGCATCCAAACTTAAGGCCCAGGAAGAAGAGTTTCACGCGTTGTTGGATGAAAGAGAAAGCAACAGAAAAATTGTCGAGAAGCAGCACCAGAGCCAGATCGAATCATACAAGTCCACCATTGAAGAATTAAAGACTACCAATGAAGTAGCAACGCTTCAACTTAGCTCGCAAAACAGCTACATTGATCAGACGAATGCCTCTTCAGGTACTTCCGTTTACGAAATGAATATTCTCACAAGAGAAGTCGAAACTTGGAAGAAGCGTGGCTATGAACTTGAGAAGCGAAATGAAGATCTTCGCAAAGAGCTCTCATCTTACAAGACTGATTCTACCAAGGACATAATGCGGCAACAATTGGCAGATAAGATAGCCGATTTGGAAAGTGAAAATGTTATTTTACTAGCAAATCTAAAACAATCCAAAGAAAAGCTTGATAGGGTTGTCAAAGAGCATGAGTCAAGCACCAACGACTTGAACAGAGAACTACAACAGTCCACACAAGAGATCCAGAATCTCAAGACGAAGTTAGACCAACGCAGTGATTACGATGACTTGAGGCAAGAACTTGTGTTGATGCGTCAAATTCAATTTGGAGAGAGTGAAGATCACGAAGACAATGCCAAAAACGTCGACTCCTTGTTAATCGAACGCAATAGGCTCTTGACCAGAGAACTCGCCGAGTTTAGAGCCGAGCACGACACATTGGTCTCTCAAGTCACCTCATTGAGCGCCCAGTTGAAAGAGTCTGCTTCCAGAATTGAAACTATCTCAGCTTTGAATTCCCGACTTGAAAATGATTTGGCAGCCGTTCGTGATTCAGACGAGACTGCGTTCAACGATACCATGAGTTTAGTGTCAGGAGTCACGCGCCCAAAACAGGGAACCCGTGGACCACTTTTCAGTGGGAACAACTCCGAGGACAGCTCCATTCTACCCATCATCACCAAGCAAAGAGACAGATTCAGAGAGCGCAACAAAGAACTCGAGGAAGAGGCACGAAAACAAACAGCCATACTTGGTGAACTTAAGAGGCTGAACAAGCAGTTGCAGAATGACAACGAAGAACTTTACGAGAAGACTCGTTTCATGGCTTCAATGAAAGTTGGCCAAGAGAGTACTCAACGCAAGCAACTAAATCTGAAACAGCTGAAACCTTTCGCTCCGAAGGCAAATGCAAAAGATTTGGAAAATCCTTACCAGACAAGCTATGAATCCAAACTCCACCCAATTGAACAATTTAGACAAAGAGAACAGGAGAGGGTCAACTCAAGACTTTCTCCGGTCGAAAGGTTGTTCATTTTCGTGACACGCTCTGTTTTAGCAACAAGATCTACGAGAATGCTCTTTTTGGGTTACTGTCTTTTGCTTCATTTGATTGTCATGTTCACCACCATATTCTCGCTCAACCTTTCAACAAGGATGATCCCTGAGGTTGGATTCAATGAAAGCACGGGTGGAGTTGCAGATGCCACTGCAAAGCATCTCGTCGAGGATGCCCATTTATAGTGAATAGATAAAATAGTATCTTTCTACCACAAAGGTATATTTGGTCTTAGCTACATTATATAAGAAAATTCAAGCTATCATAAAACTATACCAATTTATTTCTCAAGTTTAGAGTGAACAGCAAGATTACAATTAAATGCGGATGTATCAAAGAAATAAAGGGTGAACATATCCAAGATTTGAGATATAAGTTCTGTAGAAGTTTTCGCTTTCTTACAACACAACACACTTCTTCTTCTTCTCCTTCTTTTCCTTGGTCACCAAAGAAGCTCTTGTTGCTGTCTCGAAGACTTCTCTGACACCTTCACCAGTTCTAGCAGAACATTCCAAATAGTATTGAGTTCCGATTTTCTGAGCGACAGCTTGGCCCTCAGAAGAAGAGACTGGCTGCTGGTTCTCTTGAGACAATTGCTTGATGATAACTGGGTCGTTTCTCAAATCAACCTTACATCCAACCAAGATGATCGGAACACCTTGACAGAAGTGCAAGACCTCAGAGATCCACTTCTCCAACACGTTATCCAAAGAGTCTGGAGAGTCGATAGAGAAACAGATCAAAATAACATTGGAGTCTGGGTAGGACAATGGTCTCAATCTGTCGTAATCCTCCTGACCGGCAGTATCCCAAAGAGCCAACTCAACCTTTCTTCCATCCACTTCGACGTCAGCCACATAGTTCTCGAAGACAGTTGGGACGTAGACTTCTGGAAATGTACCCTTGGAGAAAACAATCAAAAGACATGTTTTTCCACAGGCACCGTCACCAACAATCACCAATTTTCTGCGTATTTCAGCTGGAGGAGGAACCATTCTGTTGAAGTTAGTATAATATTCAAGCTTGAGTTTTAATCCATCTCTTTATTGATTAGTGTTCTGATATCAAGTAAGTGTGAAGCGGAAGATTTGTAAAAGCGGCTCCGCCCGTGAGCGCAATTGATCCGAATCAAATCTCCGCCGGGATCAAATTCCAAAATCGGGATAATCAGAAATAATCATTTGATGCATTGATTGTATTGATGATACATACGTGATCAAATTATAGTTTTATAAGGGTGAGAAGATTGTCGATGTGGATATGACAATAGAAAAACTCTAGTGTTTACACGGCGCCAAAAGGGAATGCTTTTTTTTTGGAGGTTGAAACATAGGGCTGTGGAAAGGTACGGGTGTTATCATGCGCGGTAAGGGGTGATCGAAGAACTGGGCAGCCTCCTACAGGTGCCAGAGACATAAAGCGATTGCGATCCGTGTTTTCGTATAGTTTTTTTAAAGGAGATTTACTTGTGAAAGCTTGGAAGGAACCGGACGATTCACTTCTTTTGTTATGGACCGCCGGCAAATTTACGCTTAGATACAAGATATTACGCGCGTTGCTATAATTGGTAGATGCGCGGGAGATGCCATGTGCAGGTTTCTAAACAAAGACCCTCCACGCTTAGCGATATAAAAAACCTCTTGGTTCACCAGAGCAATTTCGCCGAACCCTTTTTTGTTGCTTAGAAAAAGGAATGCCGGCAGTACTGTGTACAGTTGCATTGCGGGCTCATAACCGATGATCTAAGTGGCATGCGTGTGATCGCAGGAACATTCCAGTATGCAATGGAAGTGTGCGCTTCGAATGCCCTGTAACCACGAAGAGACGTAACATAAACAGGTTACTAATCTACAAAAAGACCCCATATTCTCTTGGAGCACGTGATCGCGGTGATCAGCTATTGTAATTAATCTTCTGTTTCGCCCTCGACAGCGCTTAGTTCCACAGGTTCACCTCCGTCGGGTTTCCCGTCCTCTTCAGGAGAAGCAGTCTCTGCACTTCTCTTGCCGTTCGCCACACTATCTGCGGCTTTCAACTTGCGAGGAGGAAGGACGTGGTTGAAAGCAGCCTCCCAGCTTTTGTCGTTTTCATACCACATGCACATGAGTTCGTAGACGTGAGATGTAGCGAGAACATGACGACTGTTCATTTGAATGTACTTGCCAATCGGCAATCTTCCTACACGCAAGCCCATTTTCTGCGCTTTTTCCACACACAAGCGCTTGTGCCTGTTCTTATCCACGATACCGCCAATTATGTAAGTGTGGCCTTCCTCCAAACTTTCAATCTCTTCATCGGTATCAGCAGTCAAATACACGTATTTAGACAATTGCTGCTCATCCGAGGGTAGAATGTCAGAGAGCAGCTCATTGTCGCGAAAGTCCATGCCCTTCCAGTTGACGTAGTCGCCAACGCTTTTTTCGAATCTTTGTTTCAATCTCTTGTTAAACGAAGAGATCACCAAATCCACATTGAACTTGGCATGTCTCTTAGCGGAGTAGCATCGCGTAATCTGATTGCTCATGGAGACAATCTCTTTATCGTTCATGAGTTCATCGAACTCACAGTCCATTATCACCTTGACCCCGGTGTCGACCTGAGTCTTGGGAATATGCTTTTTAGCCTGGTCATGATAATGCTTTTCTTCCTGGACGCCGTTGGCTTTGTTTTCTATTTTGCGCTGTCTTGCAGCCCTCTTCTTCTCTTTTCTGATGACCTTGAAGTCCTCCCTTTGCTCATCCCATTTCTTTTGCTTTTGCAATTTTTTCCATGCATTTTTTGACATTCCCTCGGGAAGTTCCACCTTCTGTCTTTTGTACTCTCCTTCCTTGGGCTCCATTTTGTTAGACGTTTAAGAGATGGATCAGTATCTTGAACTTTTACATTTTCTACGCGCGCCATTCAGAATGCCTTTCCACTAAAGCACCAACAGAATTTCGAATTTAGTAACGGAGTTCGGGATCAAGAAAGTAGTCAGCGACTCGGGTAATTTCAGAAATTTAATACCACTTTTACTGGAATACCCTAATATAATTTTTTCGGAAATTTAGGCTTTCATGTTGTTGGATCCCGAGCACACGGCGCATATTATCGAATCTTGGCAATAGTTTCTATTCTGTGAAAGTCGTTGCTTCAACATTATGTACAACTGTAAGTCTGCTTGCTTGCATAATTTCAAGAGAAAATTTGGCGAAATTTCTAGTTTGTTCGATAGACGTGCGTTTTTGTTCGATAGCTCTAATTAAGGAAAAATTTTTCTGTATTAACGAAATTGTACAAGTCGTTAACCAAAAGGTATCGCCGTCGATATTCGAGATTCATTATTTAGCGGGCTCTATGCTCAAGATGTAAAGTAGAGTGGTCATTGAAGCGAAATTACTTTGGTTATTTGCCAAGTATGAAGCTATCGAAAAACTAAAACCATTGGGCAGCTCAAAATCTATTTGTGATTAATTCTAACAGATAAGTTTTTTTCGGTTCAGCTAAAAGGTCACATAGATGCTGCCAAAGTATCCTTCACAATCATCTCTTTTGACAGTATAGCGATGCAAGCACGTTCAACTTACACTTCTAAATTCATGTTTAGTTACAAGGGATGCTCCCTTCGTACAATTTGAGAGTGAGTTTGATTCATAAAAATAGCACTAACAAAGATTGTGAAGCATCAGTCAAACTCGGAGCTGGTTCCTAAGTTCCCGAAGCTGGTCAAAAGGCGAATCTCCTTACAACGATTTCCTCTCAAGTTTTTATCTCATTAATCTTGAAATCCAGAAAACTAAGAATACCCACAACTTTCTTCATTGTCAATGAACATGTTGGCTCATATGGCACTGTTTCGCAGCCAAAGTCATATCGTGATCCTAATAAAGTTGTATGTGTTGTATGCACTCCGAAAAATAGCCGACGTGCTCTAATAAGGGCAAGCATCGTTTCTGTCATTGCGCAATACGCACTCACACTTCCGTCCCCCACACCCCCACACTCGCACCATATATAAGGCATGATAAATCTTAACATTTCCTCGTTAAAGTTCAATATCTCCGGAGCAATTAAAATGTCACAACAGTATGAATCTTTCTCAATTGCCATCTGATCTATTGATACTAACGTCAGAACATTCACTTTAAACAATGGTCAAACTATTCCAGCAGTTGGACTCGGAACATGGCAGTCGAGTGAAGATGAAGTCTACGAGGCAGTTTTAACTGCTTTGAAAACCGGATACAGACACATTGATACAGCTTTTGCCTACGATAATGAGAAACCTGTTGGTAAGGCAATCCGTGATTCTGGTATTCCCAGAGAAGATATCTTCGTTACCACCAAATTGGCATCGATTGACCACACTCGTGTTCTGAAAGCCTTGGATGTCTCTTTGGAAAATCTCGGCTTGGACTACGTGGACTTGTATTTGATGCACTGGCCTGTGGCTTTGAATCCAGAAAATAAGAGCCACCCCAAATTTCCAACACTTCCTAACGGTAAGCGTGACATTCTCTTTGACCGTGACTTTGTGTCAACCTACATAGATATGCAGGAACTTGTGAAGTCAGGCAAAGCGAAATCGATTGGTGTCTCCAATTTTTCTGTGAAAAATTTGAAAAAATTATTGTCCTCTGATGCAGTCACTATAAAGCCCGTTGCTAACCAAGTGGAGTTGCACCCATACTTACCACAACACGAACTTTTACTGTACTGCAAGCTGCAGGACATTATTTTGGAGGCATACAGTCCTTTGGGCTCAACGAACTCTCCATTGCTTTCTGACGACCAGCTCAGCAAGGTAGCTGAGAAGTACAAGGTCTCAACGGCTAATATTCTTATCAGTTGGGCAGTATGGAGGGGAACCGTCGTCCTCCCAAAATCTGTTACCCCAAAGAGAATCGAAAGTAACTTCGTTATTGCGGAATTATCTGATGAAGACGGTAAATTGATTGACGAAATTTCTAAAAGTGTGGGTACAAAGCGTTTAATTAGTCCAAATTGGGATCCGGTAGTGGTCTTCAACGATGACGAGTAGTCGCATCTGGCTTGCCAAATTCAAAAACAACTGTCTTTGTTAACCTGTCTTGTAGTCTACAATTGATGAGGCCCATAGCAATGTTTTGTATAAAGATGTGTATCCCTTTAGTCTGCGAATCCCAAGAATGGGATGTCACTAAAGAGGTCAACTTGAGTTTCCATACTGTGATTTAATGGGTTTAATGCGTCAGAATCGTAGACTACTCCGTAATTCTGATGCATTCCATCGATTTTCTGCGGAGTTTTTGAATCTAGATTTTCATCAAGCTGAGGACCTGCCATCTCGTTTTTATAGGATAAAATTTGAAACCAAAATTTATCTGCTTTAAAATCATTAATATTTTCTTGCGCAGTTCTGGTATCGAGAGAAGGTGCCGCAGGGGTTTCAGTCGGAATGTTCGTGTTGAAGGAAGTATTGGCGTGTTCGTATCCAGAAGTGGAAAATTCCGAGTTCCGGAACTTGGATAATGTGGTTTCACAAAGCATAATGACTTCCTGCAATTGACTGTCAGTGTATCGCGATGATAGTTGTGGGTCTGCTTTTGGGTAGTTGTGCTTATAAAACTCTGATGAAGTCACCGTCTTGAGCATGATTGTCTGACTTTTCGTGATTCTCCAAGCGTAATAGTATCTTCCACTAATTTTGTTTATGACACTGATAGTGTACTCAGCGGCTCGAGTTAAACATGATGATACCTGGCATAATCTTTGGAAATGAGACATGTATGCAGAGTCCATTTCACACAACTTAGCATGATGCTTCGATTCTCTCATGCCATATATCACTAGATTAACTCGTATTATGCCAGATAAGTAAATCTTGATAGATTTGTGAACCATAGTTTCAATCGTAGGGTTTATTATCATGTCACTGACCACTTCCGAGTTGTCCAACAAGCACACGTAATGCGGCATGATATCAGCTACCAGAACGGTCAAGCATTTCTTGAAATAAAAGAAGGCCACATCAGGATCAATCACCTCATAATGAAGATAAATATGAAAGTAGCACGAAATAAGGAAAGCTTTTGTGGACAAGTATGTCTTGATTTTGAAGTTTCGATCCACCACGTCTTTATTGGCGGTACCCGTGAATTTAATACAGTCGCTCAAAGTGCCATGTTGATCAAACCAGTCGATCTCCAATTGGCTGAGCATTGCAGTAAGCTTCGGTAAAGGAACTCGACCCTTGATATCTAAAGTCAAACGACAAAGGGCCTCCATTTGTGGGAAAATGGACTTGCAGCCTAAAAATCGGTCAATAATGGTTTGATCACGCAACTTGTCCCGTA
Source organism: Metschnikowia kipukae (assembly GCA_002370135.1). Lineage (NCBI taxonomy): Eukaryota > Fungi > Ascomycota > Pichiomycetes > Serinales > Metschnikowiaceae > Metschnikowia > Metschnikowia kipukae. The sequence continues at coordinate 110,641 of NKZJ01000108.1, forward strand.
TGTTCTCACCTCCGGGAACGAAAAAAGGAAACTTAGTATCATGAAATCTTGCATCGATCGTAAGAGGGTTTCCAAAGGTGTATGACAAATGTATATCGTTGATGGTGATATAGGTCCATATTTTCCGTGAAAGGTTGTTGATCCGCAAGTTGGTGCAACTTTCGTCTGGTTCTCGGTGAAGGCCTAGCTGATAGGCCATCTGGAGAAGAACTGCGCTCATGACTTGTGAATCTCCTCCATCAGCACCATCTCCGTCTTCCGGAGCATAAGCATGATAAATTCTGAGGAAAAGGGCAAGCTGCAAAACTGTGAAATTAGATCTTCTCAAGAAATGAAATTGATCCAAACAGATACCAGCGACATGAATGATGTCGATGTTTATCGGAGACGAAAGAAGATATTTCGTAGTATCGATCTCGCGCGTCGACTCTGTGGATTTTAATATTTTGTCCACTAGCAGCTCATTGTTAGACAAAAGCGATAAGTAACCTAGTCTGAGCACAATAAAAAGAAGCCCAACAATCGCCAAGTCTAATTTTCGTTCGATGTTAACTTCAGTGACAGGCACATCCTCAAATGATTGGACACCCATGATTCTGGAAACATCCGCCCGAAAATACTCCTCATCAACATAGGGCATGTAAACATAAACCTCCGCAAAAAAACGGTCTATCAAGCCCCAAATAACACGCTTTTTGGGAACCACAGCTCTAATTTTCTCAATCACCTGAAGCTCGCGATCTATCTGGGCATCATACTGACTCAGGGCAGCTGCTAGACACAGTTTGGGGTGACTGTGTCCCTCGGCTGAAGTTGTCTTGCGCAGTTTTAAAATGCTTTTATACGGAATGAACTCCTCATACCCATCAGTTTGTAAAGCCCGCCGCTTGAATTCTCCCTCTTTCAGGTTTTCTTCTCCTGTAATAAGGGTATTTGTGGTTTCTTGTGTAATTTCAGAGGATTCATTGGCGTAAACTAAAGTAGCTGAGTTCTCTTTTTTAAGCTTCACATATTCCCAAACCAACTTAAGGGCACCATCTCTGCGCATGAGACTGGACCAACTGAAGGGCCCAAAGTGCATTCTTCTTAAGTCATCCTTGCAATGTAATTGGGAATAGTTCTCGTAAAAGTTCATTGTATCATAGGCTTTTCCAAAAACATTGACACCGATGAGAAGGTACTTCTTTTTGTCTTGTGGCGAGACATTCTTGAAAGAGTGATCGATCTCCCCGGGACTCATAGTCGTATTATCTTGGGAAGACTCTGTTTGTTTGAAAGCCGCCGTATCGTTCACACCTGGAGCAAAGCTAGAGAATTCTTGTGGTAGAGAAGAATTGAGTGGAGGTAGAATTGAAGATGACCGCCCAAGTGAAGACAGCGCGATGTCATTTGAAAGTTGAGGTTTATCAAATGTACCCGGAGAAATGAAGGGCGGAGTCCACCCAGGAGGTGTAAGGCCATTGGGAGTTTGATAGGAGAAACCTTTGTAAAGAGGCGGTTGAGGCACTTGTGGGAACAGGCTTGAGGTAAATGGCAGTTGGCTTGTTGGGAGTTGGGAATGAACCACCGTGCCTTGACCATGAGGAGAATTTTCCAAAGGTTCCATGGGACTAGTCTTGGAAGATTTTGAGCTCAGCGATAGCGCATTCAGAACCGAGGATTTCAGCAGTTGTGATTGCGTTGAATCAGACAGAGCGCTCTTTAGTAGAGATTTTTCGATGAATTCCAACCGTTCTTTGAGTTTTTGAATTTCGTTTTTCTGCTGGTCTGAAATATTGGACCCGTTATCAGAAGCTGCTTTCGGCTGCTCCTCTGCGCCTCTGTACAGAGAGACTATGGAGTTCTGAGAGCCCGTTCCCTGTTTTGAAGCGCTCAGTGAATTGCTCTTATTGAGTTTTGGTCTCTTGGGCGCAGAAATCTCGTTCTCTGCTCCGTTCAAAGCAAACAGGCCAAGATAAGTGGAGTTGTCGTTTCGACCTGTCTCTGCTCCATTTGGTACATCAAATCGAAGCTCCATGGTATATTCGTCACCAGGTCTGCTTGTTGCTATCACTTCATAGCTGCACAGAGAACCAGAGTTGCTTTTGGTACAATTGGAGCAAGGTTGTGCCTTATCACATTTGATCTTTCTCCGTCGACAGTTGTTGCATACAATAACCTGGCGCTGTCTTCTAATTTTCTTGGAGCCTGCACCAGAAGAATCGGCTGTAAGTTCTGGATTTTTGACTGAGGCCAGCATTGGTTAACAAGGATAGTGTACAAAGAAGAAGAAGAAGCTCAAGCTGGTGCCGGTGGCGGAGAATTGTCTTATTATGCTTATATCCGCGGTGCAGGAATTGCTTTTTCTTTTTTATGTGGTCTCGGGCATGAGCGCGGACTTCGATAACATACCAAGGCCGTTAGGTTCTTGATACGTAGTAGTTCTTTTATAGTGTAATTCCTGACTGGGCCCTTCATTTAGAGGGGAACCAGGGGGTTTTATATATTAGAGAGAAAAGGGGCTGAGCTGACGGATCGGAGATACCCCCTCATTGTCGTAACTCTATTTGGTTCAGAGACTTCACATGGCTGAAATGGTGTACCGGTGTACTAACCGGTCTAACAAGGGCACTGCAGAGGCGGAATGATACCAGAGCATGCAAGCGCAGCGTAAAATTCAACAAATCTCTAATTTTAGTGAGTAGCCATTTCATTACAATTCATAGGTGTAAAATGAACATGTTCTCTTCTTTTTTTTTGTCTCTTTGCTGATTGGTAATTCTTAAATGAATTGACATGAAAGTGTCAAAACTCATTGCGGATTATGATTGCCAATGACATAGCATGTCCTAAGATGTGAAGTGAACTCAGTATGCTACATAAACTCCAAAAATTGATTAACTTCGTGATTGTTTTATTAAGCAAGGATATAAAAGAATTTTTGTCTAAATAGAAGAGTAGTTTTCAGCCAGCGAGTCAATCAATCTGTCGGACTCTTGCACGGCCTCGAAACTCTCTTGATAATTGTTCTCGTTGTAGAGGAAAAATTGCACAAAGATTGTAAAGTCCAAACCTAAAGTTCCCAAGGAGCCAACAAGCCATGAGGAATTAACCCACAAGTAGTTCCAGCTCATGTCGATGGCCAATATGGAGATCACGTAGGTCAAATTTCCCAAACAGGCGAATAAAAAGAACATAAAGGAGATTCCTTCGCAAGACTTGCGCTCGTAATTCAAAAGGATTTGAGGAATCCGCGAGCCCAAGTATAAGAAAGCACACAACCAGCCGAAAAACTGAGCAAGAGGGTCGAATACCAACTCAGCAGGCTTACTGTGTTTTTTGCCGCTGTCTTTCACGTAAGTAATGTACCAGCTAATCAATCCTGCAGAAAAGACAAGAAACACCATGAAAAGCTTGTATAAAAATGCCTTCATTGGACTAAACTTTGAGTCGTTCATAGATGGCAAGTCACCATCAGTTTCGTCGAAATCGGAGTTGTCTCTAGATAAGACCGTTTCTAAAACATCTTCATTGAGAGGGTTGGCTGGTGACAAATGCACGTAATCGGGCTGGCTGCCGTTACCGTACATGAGACATTGGATCAAAAGCACAATATCTGCTAAGGTATAGTACACCGCGAGGATGATCATAGTTGGCAAAACACCCTGTAGAACTGCACCGAGAACGTTGAAAACATCACCGGCCAACCATAATATAATGAACATCAAAGAAAGACCCTCGGATGATTTTCTTCTGAAGTTTTCGTAGATTTGCGGGGCAAACACGATAATCCAACATGCTAAGGATATGGAGCCTGTGATGCCTGAAACAACTTGGGCATCTATGACGATAGGAGGAGGGGGTGCCATAGTGAAATTATGCAGGTTCAAGGCCTAGATTCTAAGCTCTCGTTTGAGGGGTGGAAACAAATTAAACGGGGAATATTGTTTCTGACTTCACTCACCAATACGAGCGAAAGCATTGGTGAAACTTTTCGATAGCGCGCGGCTGAGCACGTGACATGGAAATGGCCGAAGCTTTGCAAAGGTGCTGTAAGTTGAATACAGGAGGTCAAATCTCCAATACAGATGTGAATGAATCCCATTGGGGATGTGGCATTCTTCTATAACAAGTTATACATGCTCGATCGAAGGTATCACAATTTGCTTGCGTTCAATGGTCCTTCTTCGTACATTTTCTCCAATTCGGATTTAAAGAATTTAGCAGCCATCGGACGCATGATCTTCATTGTAGGAGTGATTACTCTTCGTTCCACTGTGAGTGGGTTCACGTCGATTGTAATGTTGCGAATGCGTTCAAGCCCATTGAGTTGGCCACTGACATTGGCGCTCATCTGGGACAAAAATTTGGTTCTGTTGACGGGAGAGTTAATAGCTTCGATAATGCCATCTTTCTCGTTGGTTTTGCCAAGGAAATCCGCTGCTTTATCGATATCGACACCCACAATTGCGACAAGGTAGTGTTGCTGGGAGGTACCATAAACCCAGATCTGCAGAATCATTGAGTTGTTGCTCAAATACAAACTTTCAATACGCTCCGGGGAGATATACTCACCTTGAGCAAGCTTGAAGAAATTCTTCACGCGATCAATAATATACAACTTTCCATCCTGTATTGAGCCAACATCTCCAGTATGAAACCAGCCATCTGCATCAAACGCTTTCGTTGTTTCTTCCTCATTGAGATAATATCCCTGACAAACTTGCGGGCCTCTCACAAGCACCTCGCCTTTATTGTCCGAGTTTAAGTACTTAAGATCTTTATGCTCCAACAATTTTATCTCACAGGTGGGACCAGTTGAACCGCAAGATCCTGGGCGGGCCTCATAGTTCAAAGACTTTGTAAATGCACCGAAAGTTTCGGTTAACCCGTAAAGCTGGCTAGTACCGATACCTAATGCCGCTTTCAAGTACATGAGAGTTTGGGGATTGGCAGGCGCGGAAGCAGTTTGTGTCCAAAGCAAATTGTCAAAGCCTATGAGCGTCCGAAGTTCACTGAGAGCAGCTAAGGATGCAGAAGAGCCTTCGCTGTTATCTGCGGTACTTTGCTCGCGTTTTCTCTGCTCAATCATTTTCTTGAGGACATCCTTATCCTGGTGGTTTTCGATGTAATTTTTCAAAAGCGATTCGATCTTAATGAGAACCCTAGGAACAATCGAAAAATAGTGGGGCTTGAAAAGTTTCAAGTCTTCAATAAGATTTTGAAGCGGGTCTTTTGCGGCACCCGAGAAAGCAAGGTGAGGATAGCCCAAGTTGAATCCCGACATTATGGCGAATGAGCTGGTTTGACGCTCATAAATATGAGTCAAGGGTAGAAAAACGAAGCACTTCGCCTCAGGAACACGAGGGATCACGCCAAGAAGAAATGTGATTGCTGACAGCGCTGTTCTATGATTCAACACCACTCCCTTGGGGTTTGCACCCGTGGTACCTGAAGTAAAAGAAATGGTGAAAATAGTCTCCGGAGAAGGAGCGCAAATCTGGTGGTTTGCCCGTTTCCCCATGGCGATCACCTCATGCAACTCATAAAGTGCAATGCCCTCAGAAAGACACTTGTTCTTTTGCTCACGAGAAACCGGATCAAAAGACACCACTACTAAAATTGGTAGCGAGTGGTTCTTCTTCATGCCCACTAATCTGCCGACTTTATCCCCTGAACAGACCACAAGCGGGGACTTTGTCTGACGTAAGACGTGTACTGAGACACTTTCACCGAGATTATCGTAAAGGGCCGTATTCGTGAGAGAAAAGCATTGGCATGCTATGTCAGTCATAGTCCATTCGTGTCTGTTAGCAGAGAAAATAGACACAACAGGGGAAATATGATTCTCGTTGTATTTGCCGTAATTTTGCAAGTGTGACGTCACCAAGGAGCTGTCTGCAAGGGCCAAAGCGTCTAAAAGACCCGAGCCTATGTTTCTGGTGAGCTCTCCCACATCATTATAAGTCAAACTCGAGTAGAAAGGGTCAGATTTGTTGGTGGCATAGTCAAATTTTCGGTAGCTCAAACAAGGACGCAGCTTGTACATCTTTACTGCCCTTGAGAAAAGCTCATAGTAGGTGGCCAATTCTGGAGTCAAAGAGTCAATCAATGCCTGCGGTGAGATCTTACTTCTGAAGACTAAGTCTTGGCCAGGTACACGCACACACGTATCAGTGACGTGGCCTGGAAAGGGCAATTCTGATACTTTGGAGTCGGGAAACAACGGTTGCATTGTTATAGGCTGAGTTGGCAAAACAATTAAATGGGTAGTTCTGGAATCGAGGCACACATCACGAACTTATACTGCAATACCCCGCACTTTTGGCCGGCTATTGAGTGCGCGCGAATGCCGATGGACAGATGTTGGCACTTAAGTCTTTGGACCAAATAAAAAAAAAAGCAGTTTTGGGCTATGGAGACTGTAGATTCGGTAGCTTTGTTTCAGATCAACGGGCCGTTTTAAGATACAATTCCTAGATTCCAGGAAATTGTGAAACTAGATTGAGTAGTCGTTTGACTTGGTGCAGTAGACATAGTCTCTTCAGAAGAGCTGAATTCCAATGATTGTGAAGGTCATTTCAAAGGGAGCAGTCAAGAATGAAGACAGATTTAGCGATCATGGAAGTTTCTGAAAAGGCTTTCCATATGTGATTCAGGGCGCACACCAACCATTCAAGCCGCTGTGATACAGCTCTGTAGTAAAGCACTCTGAAACATCAGTGAAACAAAACAGTCTCAAACAGCAGTGAACAAAACAAAAGACCTGCTTTTGATCAAATGGCGGCGTGGAGAATTTCTTCGTATTTACCGTCCACGGTCTAAACACTTGTTCACATGTTGAGCAAATCTGCCGCCGGCTATCTTCCGCCCACAAGATCCACATTCGAAATACCGAGACGCTTCGGAAGTCTTAAGCTTTTGCCGGTCTTGACCAAAGATGTCCTTATTTCCGTGTGCTTTTTCGGCCAAATATTCGGTGTGAGAATCACATACTGATTGGGTCACGGCATTGTACCTGCTGAGACTGTTCAAGGTAATCTGTCGTACAATGTTGACAACAAAATCGTCGTATAGCGAGTCGGCCTACAGTTAGAAGATGCTGGAGATTTTTTCGAAAATTACATACTAATGAGTCGATGGTTACTGCCATGGGAGTGGTTATTGGAGTATTCCACCGATCACCGCGTTGTAGTGCTAGCCATCGGCGCACGTGACATGATCTCAAGAGATCCTTCTCAGCTTACATCACTGGCCTATACTCGATACTCCGATTGCCACACAGAGGCTGTCATCATGGATGGAGATGAGGGGGATGAGATCCAGGACTGGGGTTTCCTAAACAAACAAGCGGAATCGATTGTGCTCCCCAAGGAGCTTCTACCTAAAGAAGAAGCCCTTCCCAAGCGTTCATCTAAGTTTTTTGAGCAGGACGGTCTGGCAGTTCAGCTATCCAAGTTGGACAATGCTCGAAACCAGATGTATATGGCTCTTCTGAGCATTCGTGGCCACCATGTGAAACAGAAGTTGCAGGCTGTATGGATGTCTGATCGGGCCTTGGTGCCTCATGCCAAGGGCAGTTTTTTTAAAGACATTGGCCAGGCATATGTTTACAAAAACAAAAAAAAGCTACAGGGAATGTGGCTTACTGGTTCGGAGACTGTGTACTTGGTGGAGCGTGGCTCGCTTATCATATATGAAAGCAGTGCTGCTTTTGAGCGCTTCGTAAATGATGATGAACAAGAATTCGATTACGATACCCTTCGTCAGATGTCATTGAGCCATGTTTATGCAGTTGCTTTTCCTCTGCTGGAGCATATCGATCGCTATCAAGTATATGCTCTTCTCAAGCGGTTAGGGTATCTAGTTATGGAGTTCAAACAGCTAGATTTACTGAAAAATGACATCTGTTATGACTTGGAATGCACTCTACCGTCAATGCCCAAAAGAATCGTGAATGGTTTGGCGTCATTTGGAATGCAAGCTCGAATGTGGCTCCAAGCAGCGATAAAACTTCTTCCGAACCATTTTTTGACGTACACTGAAGTATACCAGTCGCTTCGCATCATACCAACATATTCAGCGATTAAAGCCACATCTCCGCCTTTTGTGACTTCCCCAGACTACCAATTGGTTTTTAATGTGTGGAAACCGTCACCCGATTTCAGCAAGAAGAGTCCCCTGTGTCCAGACTTTCAGGTTGGAGTCTTGAATGTAGCCAAAGTCCCTTTTCCTAGCTTGGACGTGATTCAAGGCGCCTGGCGGCAACTTAATACAGCAGACAAATCCGCAAAGTTGAAGGAAAAAGTGCCCACCAAGCCACCTAAAAAGAGCCCTCAAGCCAAAACAACGATGCCGCCCACTAAAAAGGAACTTCGCTCGCTTAAGAAACAGCAAAGAGAGTCTCTGTTGGATCCCAGGTTGCTTAACCGCAATAATTACCTAAAACTCAGAGACAGAAAACTCAAGATGGGCTCTACAGGGAGGTCCGTCGTGTACGCGATTATAAACGATGGTGTAATTAACTTCACAACCTTTTCTGAGACGGAATTTAAGCTCGAGAACTTTGTTTTCGACCTTGACGAACTAGAGCATCGGAGTGTGCATGGCATAGTGTGGAACGAGAAGATAGATTTAGACTAGCGAAATACAAATAAATTATAATTAATAGATGCAGTTGGTACTGAGGGCAAGAGATTACCCAGCAGTGGTATATTATTGGTTGAGAATGTCTTTCGAGTTGGATATAAGATTATGCAAGTTCTGGATACGTGAATGGGTATCCCTGAGTCTGATTCGAAGTGGCGACAGTTTTTCTGATGGAGGGCGTTTCTCGGCTTGGTGAAGAAATGTACCTTTTTTCCACTCGTTAGCCAAGCCATTGAAGCTCAGAGAGGAAACATTTTCCAGAAATGCACGGATACTCTCCTGCACCAAGTCATCGAAGAATTGCTCGTTTCTTTGGTTCTGAATACAGCAAGTGATTAGTTGTCGTACCCACTCGTCACAATAGCGACCGTTTGCCTTGTAACACACATTAAAGAATCGGTCAAAAAGGTCGGCCAAAACTGCAACGACCTTCTCATCATTTTCGAGAATCGAGTCACTAAGGCCTTGGAATGAGTGACGGTATGGGCCAACCCAGTCTAGTCGCTTTAGTAATTTGCTCCTCGAAGCTACGATTGCCTTGAGTTTGTCAATCCTTAGGGAGTTAAAAAGATCAAGGGACTCATGGTCAATCATTGGGAGATTCTTTTCGAATAGAAATTTGAAAATCAAGCCGCCTTGAACTTTCTGCGCAGCCATAATATTCTGGAGAGTGACTGCCTTGAGACCCGGGGTAGCGCCTGTAACTTCAAGAAATCTGGAGAGTAATCCGTTATCGTTAATCATCACCGATAAGACATTTGATGGGTCTTTTTTGGTACTCAAACCCAATCTAAGCGCAAACGGGTCCTGTGGGTCGCTTCGAAATGGCTGGTATAGTTTAGCTGTGCTGAAGTCAAGATTGGTAATAAGAGATTCATTGGCAGTGAAGTCTCGAAGGGCAGCACGAGCCTCTTTTCGAACAGATGCACCAATTATTTGAAGGATCCGTTGCGGTTTCTTTTCGTACTCCTCAGCAATGATAGAAAAATCAAAAGCTTTGTCAGTCCCAGCTGTCTCGCGTGGTATACCCGCTAGAAGCGTCCTTGAGCCTAGTTGCTGATGTTGTGACACAAAACGGTATTTGAAAATGTGTATGTAACTTTCCAAGATGGTCTTCACTCGGTCAGGCAGAGAATCTTGGAACACATCCACGTGTTGCTTAGTTTGCAAGTCAACAATAACATCAATAGCTTTGTAGTTGAAGATATCGTTTCCGACCTTTCTCATGTCACGCTGCCCCAGTTGCAACACCAAGTTTGTATCGAGAATGGAGCTCTTATTGTTGACTTGTGCATCTTGAAGAATGCTTAGAATCCGGTCCATTGTATCAATAGACGAGTCTAGATCTTTATTGAGACTAGCCTGAGATCGCAGAATATGGAACATACGAACCCAATTTAGTCCGTGCTGCTGGCATAGTGCCTTATAGATCATAACGTGGATGCCTTTTATTCATAGACATGAACATCGCGCTGCCATGACAACATAGTCGGGCCGATACCTGCACATGGATTCACTATTTCGAAGAATACAATTTGAATACATACTTGAACGGGCACGTGATAAGCTCATACAAGGGGTGTTGACTTCTTGAAGTTTTGCTTCGGTGGGAGCGTGGTACTGGGTTTAAAGAACGTGTTAATTATGTAATAGATAAGTTATACTAGACCTTAGTGAAAAAAGTTATCTGGCCAATTGTTTCTCCTTTAAAACAGTTATTGAGTCGTGCAACTTCTCGGATGAAGCGGATAATGACATTGTTTTATTTGGGTCATACTTGACATAGTTTAGGATGTGGCACATTAGGTGCAAAGCATGAGAGTCCTCTGTACACCAAGCCCACATTCCATCAAAGATTGACTGGCACACAAGAGATGCAGTGGCAGGTGATACGACTGGTATTTGGTCTAATCTCTTTGGTAATTATCCCTCCCGGGGTGTTGCGTTCGGAGCCGCTGGGGCAGGATTGGCTGGCTTCTTTTCGCCACCTGCCTTTTTCCGTTTAGAACGTTTTTGTTTGGCCTCAGACGGTTTTCCGTCGGCACTCTTCTCTGCTGGAGCACCATTCTCTTGACTGCTTTTTGTTCCTTTGTTCTCAGCCAGTGACTTAGAATCCAGCTTCTTTTTGGAGCGTTTTTTTGGCTTATCCTTTTTGTTGTCTGCAGCATTTTTAGTGTCTTGTATGGAGATAGGCTGGTCTTTTTCGGCTTCAAACATTTGCAATAAATCCACATGGTCTCCACTTTCTCTTGAGCGCGAAAACTCTTTGAAGATTGGAATATTGATGGCAGCAAAAGGGTCGTCTTCTTCCGCAAATGGCATTGTAGTGAATCCACCGCAAATCGGCTTGGAGACATGGCAAATATACTTGTTGTTTGAGTCTGTCTCCACAAATGACTGTTGGTCAAGATCACGTCTCACGATAATGCTGGTTTCGGCGGATGGGAACGTAAGGTATGCTGCCGAGTATGTTGTAGACCCGAGAAGATCTTCAGGCCGCGAGCCTTTCTGGAAGAAGAATTTGCAGTTCGTCTTTAATAGAGAAGAAAACTCACTCGCCTGCAGTATAAAGTCGTCTTTTTCTAGGGTAGGCGGCAAATTGTTGATGACCAATTCGAGGGCCGGGTCGCCGTAGCCTAGGAGAGGGTTTTGAAGGAATGCGGAGTCAAAGTTTTCCATCTGTTTTCTTTCCTTCGCCAATCTTTTCGACTCTTTTGCTGCCATTTTTTTCAAGGCGGATTTAGCCTTATTGGAGCTCACTTTGGGTGCTTCCGATTCCACTGACTTGGATGCCTGCTCTTTTCGTGGAGTAGAGTCTCTCGAGGGTTTGGCATTGCTGTCCTTGGCCCGTTTTTTTTTGGACTTTGGTTTCTGTTCGATATTAGAAGAATCGGCTTCGCCTGAATCCCTATTTTTCACACGTGCCCGACTTTTCTTGGGCTTCTTTTTGGTATCCGAGGCCGAGCCAGCGGTCTTTGTAGGCGTAACTTTGTTATCGTTCGCCGGTAGCGGAGCATCTGAGCTCATGGTATGAAGAGGCGAGGCTGTATTCTATCAGAGCTAAATGACCAGCTGCAAATAGTCCCAGTTGTTCGTTTACCTTCTGTCTTACTGAAGACCTGGGCTTTGGCCTGCCATCAATATTCATGCGCACTCTTGATGTGTGACTTTTATGCAGGATACTATTATGGAATAGTGTCTACTGTCAACAATTCTTGTGCGTAAGATAGAGAGTTGGCGTAATCGGAGAATAAGCATTGGCATCAAGGGTGTAACATTCTTGAGTTTCCCTACCGCTGAACCAAGCCCATAATCTCTCGCGCGTTAGCAGAAGTTTGCGCATCTGGGAACAGTGGTATTATTGTCTTCCAATAGTTATGAGTATGCGACTTTTTGGTCATTATTGAAGATATACCAAGAATCCTTATTTTTTTGACTAGGAATTCTGTGAGTGTTCACTGCAAGCCTCGCCTCTATTCTCTTGAATGTGGATCAAAGCTTTCGTATACACCATGACTCGTATATCTTTACTTAACCGCCATTTGGGGTAGGCGTAACATACCAGCTCAATTATTCTCAAAGGCACGGTTTTCTTACTTGACCACACAATACTTGTATATTGTATGCTGCAATCTTTGATACCGCGTACTGCATACTTTTCATAGGTGTATCATGTGACCTGTTGATGGCTTATATGCCTGTCTCTCTCACCAACGCACGGACCTGCAGGCAATCAATTGATGCCTATACTATACACGATAAAACCATCAGGTTCTTAGCATATTTAAAATGAATGCCTTGGATGAATTCCTACTGCAGATTCTCTCGGCCACGCGTACCGACCAGCAGCAACAGTCTGCACAGCTTTTTCAATTACTCCGCGTCCACCCGCAGGCGAACCCTTATGTTGTCAAACTAAATTCCATCCATCTCCACGAAAACCAGATTTCCAGTGCCATCGACAAACTCAATCTATACAATGGTGATTGGCTTGCACTAGATCAAGCCGTGCTTGCCTTTATAATGCTCTGTAACCAAATGGACCCTTGGTCACGGTTGAATTCTTTCGATCTCTACGCAAACTACTTGAACACCCTCTCTATTGCATTCACCAACAAGGCACGCGGCCACCTACTCACCCCACTTCTCCAAGATGCAATTGAGTTTATCCTACCGTTGGCAAAGCTGCTTGACTACCAAATGTTGATAAAGGAGCTTCATCGCAAACCACGGTTAGCGTATGTTGCTTCCATCCTTTTGAAGATATTCAATAACATACGTTCACAACTCGGTGCCGACGACCATACTGAGGCAGTGAAGAAGAGCATCATGCTTTTTTCCGGAACGAAATTGTGCCAAGCTTACTTCCAAATGGGCAACCCGCTCTTGTGCCGGAACGTGTTCTCGAACATGAACAACGCCAATCTACAGTTCGCCAGCTATTCCATTAACCTGCAAATGCAATACAGATTCTACTTGGCTAAATTTTACATGGAAAAATACCAGTTTGTTGACGCATACACCCACTTTATGTGGTGCATAGAGCGTGTACCTCCAAATCACTCACGCAATCACCCAAACGTGACCAAAGTCCTTAAGGAATTGTTGCCAGTGTCCATGATTTTGGGAAAGCGGCCAAGATTTTCGAGCTTTGCTTCGGCCTTTTACTCTCCTGAAATGATTCCACTGTTTTTTGGCATTTACTCGGAGATCTCGCGTGCTATAATAGCTGGAAACTTCTATGGACTTCACATGGCTCTAAACTCACATAGCGAATTCCTCAAAACCACGAAAACGGCTCTTTTTCTTAATTCCAAGTCATTGATTGTGACCATAAGAAATCTCCTCAAAAGAGTGTGGGTCATTCAAGGGAAGACCACTCGTCTTGAGTATGACGTGGTCAAGGCTGCATTGGCCTTGTCATTGAATGGGCTCAGCCTTTCTTCGCTTGGCCAAATAGGGAAAAATTCCTCGACTGGAATGCAACATAGCCCCAACGAGAATGTTTTACAGGACCTAGATGACCTCGCCATAGAAAATTGCATCGTGTCTTTGATCGACCAAAATCTTCTAAAAGGCAAGGTGTTTCCTAGATTACGGGTTGTATCTTTAGCCAAAACAGACGTGTTCCCGACCGTTGCCACAATCAACTTCATCAAATTCGGCAATGGCGCTGAAGGTGCTCTCAACGATGCAGACAAGTGGATTGGCCGAACATAGAGCAAACAAATTATAGCAAGATCCCACTCGAGGGGAATACTGAAAATGCAAATTACTGTGGATAGGGGCATATACTATAGTCACGTGCGCGGCCCGCATGTGTCAAGAGTGCCTTTCTCGATGCCTCTGTTGACATTCGAAATGCCTCAAATGTGTCATTCCCTTGGGCCGGCTGGCATCTAGACACTTCGCTTAGCCTCGCGCCAAGACTAGCGCTATTTATGGCGCGCGAAAAAGAAACGGCCTTGAAAGGCATTTGCATCCCGCTACTCCGAGGTGCGCAACCAAGAAATATTTGTCACCTTGTCGGTAATGTAAGTCCGGTTTTGTTGCTTGAAGTTGGAAACAAAAAAGACTCACTGAACTGGCTGGCATCGAACTTGAAACACTGCTTCATGAAAAATACTTTAATTTCCAGATTCTATCCCATGAGTTATTGAGAAGTAAACACACCTGAAGCGGATGTTGTGGGTTGCAGTCGCGCATTACTGTGGATTGTGGGGCACAATAAGTGGCATTTTCCTCCTTCGCGCAGACATGCAGTCATTCTCTTCTACCTGCTGCAAATTACTGAGCCGAGACCTATAAAGCAGCTTTTTCCATGATCCACAAAAATGTGAATACATATAAAGCTACGCCCTTTTCCACATACTCTGGCTAGATAATTGCGCTTTAATTCGGCTGTGCCTGGATTCCCAGTGGACATGATGTTTCCTTACAACGTGATTGATACGATTGTTGAGTATGCAGCGCTTGAAGATAAGCTCAAACTTGCTCAAGTCAGCCCCATATTTAAGCACGCTGTTTATTCGTCATTATACAAAAGCGTGATGGTGATAGATGAAGGTCTGTACGAATGTTCGCCCCACACTATTGTTAGGGCAGAGAATATCTCGAAGTTCACTGATTCTTTAACTCTCTCCAATTTCCCCTACATCGACAAAATCATCATAAACACTCACAGTGTCGAACTTGGTGCCAATATCCTCGACATGTTTGCAAGAATGTCCTCCTTGTGGGAGCACTGTGACCACGTGGTTGATTTTCTTCACTACGACATTCTTAGTCTTCGTGCCTCAAATTCGTTGAACAACTACCTCGAGCTCAATTCTGTCTCGGTGGCTGATTATGATGACCAAGATTGTGTTGTTTCTCGGCGGGGTCGCAAGATGATGAATTTGCGAACCTGGTTCATGTTTGGAATCGACCAATTTCTTGTTGCCCCACGAAATGATAATCTTAATCGCTTAAGCTTTTACATTGAGTCGAACTCTTATCACGACAACACCTTAAGCTTGGGAGAAAATGCTGCGGCATATAACATTTCCCAGGTGTCGGAGCTCTTCCTTCACTCGCCTTTGGCCTTCTTAAAAGTCTCTGAAATGATAGCAGATTTGGGAGTTCCTAGATTGACACTCCTGAGATTGTCAATAACTAGTACGCACAGGATGCGGAATGATGCCTCATTAGACTTCTCCAAAGTGATTAATCAGTTTGATCTTAACAATTTGGAGGAGCTCGAGCTTAAGATTAGCTGTGGCCGTGCTCATGAATGTCAAGACCTGTGTATGGTCAAATTCTTTCATGACTGGCGTGAGTATAACACTCAATGCGGATTGCTGGTCAATATTCGCAAGTTGTCTCTCGTGCATCACAAATCGCTTGCTGAGACATCGCAATTCAAGCGCATTGTGGAGGATTATCTCATAAGCTCCCAATTCAGCAGTGTTCGGGAGCTCTACCTCAATCTCTCGGATACTGTGAGGACCCCTTCTTACACAATTAATGTTTCGAAAGTGTTGGCCAACATTTGGCAGTTGTGCAACCTCGAAAAGCTCCACATTTCAAGTTTTATGAGCGAATGGGTTAGTGGACTCCCTGTTGTATTTACAGAAATTGCACCACAACAAGCTACAAGCGACAAATATCATGACGTGTTAATCAACAGGTGCAGTTGCAGCGAGTGCAATCAAACCAGGTCCAGCTTCGTTGAACTTGCCGAACTCGACAAAACTAATAACTACAGTCACAAGGTCAAACTTAGTCATGTGAACCCCTACCTGGTAGAGTCTTGCGTTGACTTTTCTAAAATTGAAAACGTTAAGTTTTTGCAATTCGTCAGTGGCGCTTTGAAAAGAAGTGAAATCGTGATGGAAAGAAATATCACAAGGTCAGGTACCATGTTGGATATGAATAACATGATAGTTCAAAAGAGTGAAGCAGAACCTTTCCGCAAATTGCTTCTTCATTCCTGTATCGGAGATTTGGTCAATGCTTTCAAGGAACGTTGTGCTAGCCTCGAATGCATTGACTTAGGAGGAATTAGAGTCTAATGGCTCAAATACTAGAGCCGCACGCAGATTAATAGATTAATAGATAGCTCTGCTCGGGACACTTCCGCAATAACGAATGCTCATTATTACCATTGAAAGCTATGACTCATTGCTTAAACCAGAACAGTAGAGGTATAAGCCGTCTAGATAGCTGGGCACAACTTCCTTCGCTCCGAGACGCTCCTT
Source organism: Metschnikowia kipukae (assembly GCA_002370135.1). Taxonomy (NCBI): domain Eukaryota; kingdom Fungi; phylum Ascomycota; class Pichiomycetes; order Serinales; family Metschnikowiaceae; genus Metschnikowia; species Metschnikowia kipukae. The sequence goes on from NKZJ01000108.1 coordinate 127,008, forward strand.
TGGTGTACTGGTGTTGAAATCGAAACTGGGGTTAGTCTGCATCAGCTTGGTAGCTTGCTGCAACGCATGAAATCACATCGCTTGAATGCCCATCCAAATTTTTCTGAAATCATATAAAATTTTAAGCGTTACTAAACATTGAGCATTTTCGATCAAGATTTCCTATATCATCTGGTATCATGCCTATCGCAAATGTGTCAAAAGAGCGAATCAGTGAAATCGAGAGCCAGATGCTTAAAGCAGGTGCCATTGGATATCTCAAAGGTACATTAATTGCAATCGGCTCTGGTGCGTTTTTTAGTTACCGGTACAATCACGGAGTCAATAAAAAGTTCTTTCTGACTCCGTATAAGGCATGGTATATGATCGTGTGGGGTATCGTGGGGATCTCCTTTGCTGTGGAAAATGCTAAATTGAATATAGCTAAGGATTTGGCAGAGGAGGAGAATCTAAGAAGGATTGAATATTTTAACCTGGAGTTGGGGACCAAGAGGTCATGATTATTACGTGTTATTCATGCCGTCGGCTCGCAATCGAATCTAGAATCATGGGATTACTATAAGATGAGTGTAGCAATTTGTTACTCTTTCAACTTCGGGAGTCGGAGATTAGATCGCATTATAAAAGACAAGTTTTATTGGATAATATATTTAAGATGGAGAGAGATGGAGCTTTTACTTTTACTCACCCATTATCTTGGCGACTACGACAGGCTGCAAACGCATAGGTATGTCTATCTCTATACATAAAATGCTTCCTCGTGATACTTAAGGCCGTTTTCATTTGCCCAAAGATTTGTGTTCTTGACCAAGGATTTCGGACCCGCAGAAATCACCCACACTCTGTTCAAATCAGGAAGCTTCTTGTTCCCAGACATTAAATGCTGTCTTCCAGGGAGGTCCTTGCAACAAAGAAGGTTGTCTGACTCATCGAGAACCGGACCTGAACATTGAGTGAAAATGTCGCTTTCATTAACACACCAGTTGTAATAGCGGTAGTTCAAAATAGGTCGCCCTTTATAGATATGGTGAGTCAAATGCAATCTTGAGACTGTTTCTGTGTAATGATCGTGACACAGGTTCCCTTCTTCTAATACAGGCACGAAAGGCTCGTTATTGGTTTGAGAGCGGCTTGTACGCCTTGACGTGGGAGTCTTGACGGACGTAACGTCAAACTCGCCGTCAATTTGCACCTCATCTGCCGGTAACTGGAGTTGTTGTGGTGGCGACTCCAAAATCTTTCCGCTAGACACGGTACTTTTGTTTAAAGGCACAGCCTCCATGCTTTTATGTGAATAGAGTTCACTTGAAAGTGCTGCTGAGCAGTCATCGTAGATATCTTGTGTGCATTCTTCGTGAACAGAATTACTCTCGTCATCACTAAAGTCAACATCCACATTCTCTACCTCCTGGTTTGCTGAAGTATACTCATCACCAGGGATCAAACGTGAGTGCTCATTGGCCTCCAATTCAGATGTGCTGATACGCCGAGATTTGATGAACGTGCCATAGCTCGAAGAATTCCGCAGGAGCTGTGCGTCAAACGCGTCCAGGATGGTGGTGCTTCCCGTGATGAAAATCTCAAAGTCATCCCCGTGGATCATGCCTTCAAAGTGGCGAAGAATCGAAATATCGCGGAAGTCACGAATAACCCAAATGACCTTGATTGGAATGCCGTGGTAGTTTGCCACGCGTACAATAGGAATAGCGAACGAAACGGCAGAGCCTCCTATTACTATCAATATTTTGCGAGCATTCACGCTCAATTTGGAAATCAGGAAATTCAGTTTCTCAGTGTTGCTAGATTTGATGAGAAGCAACTTGGGGTCAAACGTGCCGAATATCATGTATCTGCGGTTGCTGTTCCACTCAAATGAACTCTTCCGCACAATTAACCGTTGAACACGATCCAGAGGCAATGAAACCAAGGTGTAGGGATGATAGTTTGGAATCAATTGTTTGTATAGACGCACCAAGAAGTTGGGATGATAGTTTGTGATTCGGACATGGGCACCTGGATTGACCGCTCTTTTTTTGACGAGAGCATTGGGAAACTCTACCACGGCTAAATTAGGTGAAACATCTGTAACCTTGAAATCATATGATTCCAGGACCCGGGTCATATAAAGCCTTGAGATTGCCTGATATAACAAAAGTATGATGTTTAGAACATTGGCAATGTTCGTGTTAATCGGGCGAATATGAAAGGGAAGGCATAACACAATGCACCAGCTCCAGAAGTAGTGGTTGAAAAAAAAGCTTTTGTAGGAACGGTCACGAATTCTCAGCACCGAGGTTATGGCGATCATGACAAATCCACAAACAGCCACCCATCCATACAAATTATCAAGTTTCCAGGCCTTATTCCAGGTGTTGTTGACATGGAAGTAGCCACAGTAGACTAAGGTGTGGAGGACACCCATAAGCACGACAGCTCTTGAAAGCCATTTGTGGATTGGCAAAAGCGCTAAGTAAAGAGTGTGGGGAAGGGGGGATGGGCGTAACGTGAGGAAAAAGACCGTTGGAAGAGACAAAGCACAAAACCGCCCTAGTCGTTTACTCACAAAGATTAAGTCTCCACCTTTGATGTCCACTAGCGCCAAGACCGAGAAAACGCTACTCCATAACACGATCTGAAGAAGTGTACCGGAGTTAAGGTAAAGACCATACACTGCACGCTTGACTAAATGACGTCCTCTAAGAAGATGAGTATCCAGAAACTGATTGATGGCTCGGAGGATATGGAATTTGTTTAAAAACCAGTAGCCTTTCGCAAGAAGCCCGTTGAGAAGAGGGATCAGTAGCACAATCGCGAGCAAAACACATGAGAGAATGTCGCCGTACTTAAGTGTGGTCTCCTGTCGATAATGGGAGTACTCTTTGGTTTTGGATTTTGGATCCGGATAGTAAAACGGCATGATATCGTTCCACTTTATGTGATATAGCCTCGAATCGATAATGTAGTATGCGACGAGTAGTCAGCTCGAGCAGAGGAGACTCGAGGAAAACTCTATAGAAGTAAAAGAGCAGTAAAAATTCAGTTAAAAAGGACAGTTCTAGGCCAGTTTGGCCAAAGTATTTTATTGGCCCGAGCGTGAATATAGAAAGAGCTGTTCTATGTGGATTGGGAACCCCAAGGCTTTGATGCAGAGAACATGCGTGCGGCACGTGACCAGAGCCGCTCGGCTGCAGGGCCACAGTTCGTGAAGCTGTCTACTTCGCTACAGTTAGGCGAGTTGATATGTAAAATGGTTGTTCTCTTGGCAAAGTCATATAAAGCTGGTGATTAGAGCGCCAAGTCACTAAAAGCAGGAGAGCAGAGCGCAAAGTTACTTGAAGCTGGTGATTAGAGCTAGTAGTACTTTTGAAAATTGGCGCCTTTTTTGCTAGCTTGAATCATACCGCTCCGGCTGGGTTTCATTGGCAAATTCCGGGACTTGGGCAAATACCCAGACCGGGAAGCTTTAATGGGCTTGGCGGGCAATTTGCCTTTGGAACTGTGAACGTCTTTTGACACCTTGTTCGGCCGCGAGTTCTGCCGTGGCCCGTCGTTACTCGACCAGTCATTCTTCGACGAGTAGTTTTTCGAGGAACCTCCGAATGTTCTATCAAAGTATGCACCTCGGAGTTCACGTGGAAGATTGGATCCGCTGAATGCACTGCCGTTTCCATTGGGTATGCGTGACGTACGTGGTGCCATGCACTCGTCGCCGTAATGATTTTTGTCACCACAGTTGTAGCAGTAAGTGACAGGAAGAGGCCCACGCTTGAAGTTTAATGTGAGATAAGAACGCCAAATGCTGGGACAATTCTCTTCGTTATGACTGTATGAGTCGCAGCTTTTGCAATACTGCTTTTGTTTGTGCTTACTTTTACAAGCACCTGCTATATGACCTCTCTGTCCACAACGCAAACAAACAATGGTGGTTGGGCAATGATTTTCGTAGTGGTCGCCTTCAACACCACATTTATGACACACCACAGCCTTGCATTTTGCCCGCACGTGTCCTCGCTTGTGACAGTTGTCACAGAGTCGGCCAAGACTCTGTTGGGCATTTATCAGATCGCCCGTTTCGGGATCAGTGACTCCAAAATATCGCCCTTCTCCTCTCAATTCCACGAGCTCGTCGGCGTTGTTGTTCACTTGATCGAATGCCAACAGAACGATTTCTTTGTCTTTGGCTGGTGCAGTACTTAGGGTTTTGCTCTTTGTGCCGTCTGGCGTGTTTTTCGGTTGTCCAGTCTTGTCAAGGGTAGGGACTTGATCCGTCCACTTGACACTATCCTCGAGTTTGGCGGGTTCTGTGTCTTCGGAATAAGTTAGTAGGCCGGACATTGAGGTAAATCTGTGAGTGAAATGATATGGTCTATTGCTTTAATTTGAGCCTGACTTGAAGATTATCCGTTAGACGATCTGAGCTCCAATATGACGCGGCAGTCTCAATCGGGTATGGTCGTAAATAAGAATGTACTAGTTTAGCCACCTTAACGTGAGCACGCAGCTCAGCGGAAGATGTTCAAGCGCGCAGCAATTTTGAGCGTTATATGCAGTCCAGATGAGGCATAACTGGGCCACCTTGAGTTATCAAGCTACATAAGCCAAAAAGAATTTAATAACAGAATATAAAGAAGCGTAGATCTAAAGGGTAACTGCGGCTGTATTCCTAAAGTGGTAACGATTGCACCAACTATCTCCATCCTCGCATTATTCACAAACCGTGACCCTGGTCTTGAAACGGACTTCATTTGCCTTACAACACGTTTCTCACGACATGGGCGGCCGCCTGGGACTCCAAGTCATTGTTTTCTCCGGCAACATTAAAAGAGGTTTTGATGTATTCCTGGTGTTTGAGTGCAGCGAACAAATAACACAAGCTGGCAAATAAAAAGAACACAGCGATAACAAGCAAGCTTGTGGCCATGAGTACCAAACTTAACCATTGTATGACACTCATCAAAAGGTAGAAGCCGCAACGAGGCCAGTTATCGTCGAAATTGCGCACAAAGTTGGTGAAAGTGTCGGTCAAAGGGCAGATTTTCAATAAGAATGGCACCTCCACAAATAGCACAATCAAGCCTTGGACGATGGCAATGACTGAAAAGATAATCACGAGATTAAAGTGGAAAATATTGGCGATACCTAGCGCAAGACACAAGATGATGGTAAAAAGCGAGATCCATTGACCGTAAAGAGAGAAGTTTTTCTTTTGGAAATCCTTGGAGAACCCTCCAAACACATTGGATGCAACTGACAGAACACTCAATGCCATTCTCGATATGGTCTGTGTTGATCTGAAGAAGTAATGGTGTACGTAATGTTACGATTAATATATGGTCACTTAACCTGCGCCGCGCCACGTGCAGGATTATTATCTGGGCGCAGCAGTATCCACCACGCCACCTATATACAGCCTAACAATATGATTTTGAAGCTTTCGGTGTTCGGTTCGAAAGGTCCGGCTGCAGTCTTTTTGGTTGAAGCTTTGTTGGTGTAGACATTGGTGGTCGTGCCACGCTCATTTGCAGACTGCGTTCGCTCGTATATCGTGCTGTACGAACACGATTTAGCATACGGATGAAAAATTCTATGTTTCGATTTTGGGATTCGAATAAAAAACTGATCATATAGTCCGTATGATCTGATGCCTCGAGAGGTGTTTCAAAGCAGAGGCAAATTGCCTTTCGTCAAGTAAGTGAGCATAAGAAGCTAAAGTGTAAACTTTCAAGCAGTCTTGAGCACAACGCGTATAATAGAAGAAATTTTATTTTTAATGCAACGTCGGCAAACAAAAAAATGAAACATAGTTAATAAGTCGATCGCTAACAATAATGTCGATCGCTAACAATAGACCACTGACTCAAGTGGCCTTTTTTGCAGACCGTCGCACTGAATACTTGCCAAATTCCTCCATATTAGTGTAAAATGTATGTGCGACTGCGAAGCGCACCCATCGCTTCGGCAACATTTACCTTGAACCGCAAAGGCTTTAGACATTGTCTTGAACGAAAAAGTTCTCTACAAAACAGTTCTCCCCAAAACTTCTCTCCACAAAACTTCACAGCCACATGGGAAAGGAAACTGTCATTGGGCTTGTTGGAAAACCCTCCAGCGGAAAGTCCACGACTTTAAATGCGCTAACAGATGCTAATGCCAAGGTTGGAGCATTTCCCTTCACAACCATCGATCCCAACAAGGCTACGGGATACATGGAGGTGGACTGTGCGTGCAAAAGATATGGCAAGCAAGATTTGTGCAAACCAAACTATGGCTATTGCAAAAATGGCATCAGAGGTGTACCAGTGATGCTTTTAGATGTGGCCGGGCTAGTTCCGAACGCACATCTTGGCAGAGGTCTTGGGAACAAGTTCTTGAGTGATCTAACTGAGGCCGACTGTCTTATTCACATTGTTGATGTGAGTGGCACGACCAACGCAGAGGGAAAAGAGACCCGTGGATACGATCCTTTGCAAGATATCGAGTGGTTGCAGGATGAAATCTTCCGGTGGATTTTGGGCAACTTGACGGAGCGCTGGGGTTCGGTGGTTCGTCGCCACACGTCTACAAAGTCGCTGACTCTTGAGACTCTCCGTGCTCAATTGGGTGGTTATTATGCTAACAAACAATTGATCGGCAAGGCCTTGGACCTCATACCCAACTTGCCTCCTTTGCAAGAGTGGGATACGGAGATGCTAGAGCGCGTGGTTCGTGCATTCATGGCTGTTAAGTTTCCAACGGTATTGGCGCTTAACAAAATGGATCACTCTGACTCGGACAAAAACGTTCTGAAAATCATGCTCAAGCATCCCGACCTGAAGTGTGTGTTGACGTCTTCGCTCACGGAAGTTTTTCTTCGCAAGTTGGCTGCACAAAACTATATTAAGTATGAGCCTGGAACCGAATTTGTGGACACAAAGGAGGATTTGCTTGACAGCGACCTCTTGCCGCTTGACGAAAAGCTATTGGATAGGGTGGAGAACATTCGCGACTTGGTACTCTATCGTTTTGGCTCCACCGGTGTTGTCCTGCTACTACAGGCTGCACAACAGTTGTTGGATCTCGTGCCAGTATACCCTGTGCGGAACATATCTACATTTGGAGGAAGCAGCGGGTCGCATGTCTTCCGGGACTGTGTGATGGTTAAACGAGGAACACCGGTCATTACAGTGGCACGCCGTATCATGGGCGATGTTACTATCGCTGCCATAGAGGGCGCAGGAGGACAAAGAGTTGGTGAAGAGGATACTGTCGACGTGGGCAAAAATGACATTCTCGCCTTTAGATTGGTTCCGGGCGGTCACTAGGACCATTTGTGTTAGCAGGTGCCTTGAGCAAATATCAATTTCACTTAAAGCGCCTCAACTTTCCTCACTCGATAAAGCGAACTAAGGTTGAAGGCATAGAGGACTATAGTAATTCCAGCTGCTCCATTGTGCCAAGGCTACGAGTGTATAGACTAAGCAGTCGTCTGTGAAATTTAGAAGCAAAAAGCAAAACAAACTAGATAAATTGTCTTTGGACTAGTGTTTAACGGACCCGCATGTCTTTAACTCCGAGCGCCGATAAGTCCATGACTTTTCTTAACGTATGCAGATACTATACCGACGCTACTCGAGCACCGAAATTCAATAGACCGCGGATATTTAGTTGACAACTGTGTCTTGTGAGGTAGAATTTGGAAAACTACAGCTTTCAGAAACTTAAACTTATAGCTCCATGATTAGGTGTACGGGTGCACTGGATGCCGATACGGGTGCCGATACGGTCCTAGGGAATGGTAGTTTAGTCTATGCAGCGCACACATGCAGGAACGCACTACGATTTAAGCCGTTTCTCTAATCTTTTTCATCACCAAACACAACAATGTCTTTGATCAAATCACAGGAATTAACGCTGGACCAGGAATCCAAGCTCCAAGAGATAATTGACGCAATTCCTGAAGTTTTGAAGAGTACAGAGAACCCAGAATACGACGAAATCTATGGTTACAAGATAGGCCCGGCAGACGACACACAAGTCCAAGCGGACATCCGCAACGAAATTCTCTACAAATTCTTGGTTGCTAGCGAATTTGACGTGGAGAAGACAAAGGAAAAACTAGTTGCTACTCTCAACTGGAGGAGACAATTCCAGGTGTTGAGTGCAGGCTACTCGGAGAAACATGACGCCGATCTCGAGAAGTTAGGACTTATCACTGAATATCCCGGTAACAAAGACAACTTTCGGGTGGTTACGTGGAACGTTTATGCCAATTTGAAAAACCCAAAGAAATTGTTCGCCAAGTTTGGAGTAGGGGTTTCCAAGGAGACGTCCGTTGACGACGAAGCTCAGGATAAAGAGGAGAATGTCTCCGCTACTGAGCTTCCTGGAACAATGTTCTTGAGATGGAGAATTGGGTTGATGGAGCGAGCATTATCGAAGTTGGACTTTACAGATCCAGAAAACAATAAAATGGCACAGGTTCATGACTACAACAACGTGTCGATGTTCCGTATGGATCCAGGAATGAAAGCTGCGACTAAAGAGATCATCCAGATTTTTGGCGATAACTACCCGGAGTTGCTTCTGAAAAAGTACTTTGTCAACGTGCCTTTGCTTATGGGATGGATGTTCACCTTTTTCAAGGCCACGGGCTTGATGAGTGCCGCCACGATCAAGAAATTTGAGATGATGAATCATGGTGAGTTGCAGGGATCAATGGGTGCGGAGAACTTGCCCAAAGAATACAACGGAGGCGTAGTGAATGAGAAAGTTCCCGATTTGTATTCACTGGCTTTGAGGGATTCGGATATTGAAATTCCCAAATACGGTCAAAAGATTATAAGGAAATTTGCTATCTCTCAAAGTGCTACTCGGACAGAGCCTACGCATAACGAGCCTACTGCCACCACAAACTAATTGATGTCACACCTAGGGAGGAGCCCTTCTTATAATACTTGGGCAGATAATGCAGCTAACATACATAGGTGTACGTTATTGTTTGCTAGCTGACGCTGGGGTAATGTTTAATCTAAAATCAAGATCGAATATAAATGTTTTGAATACATGACATGTATCACAAACCTGCACATAGGGTGATCTCATACGTATTGATTTGAGTATATGGCGGGAGTCTATAAACAAGTCGGTCTTGTGGACGATATGGTAGAGAAATACACATCATTCCCTTGTAAATTCGGCATCACCAGTTCCGACAAATAGATAATCCCCTAATTTTCAAAAGTACTCAAACAGGACACCATTCGATTAACATGTCACGTGATCTATCGATTTCTAAATGCATGTCGCTTTCTATATGATCTGTTTTTGCTCACGTGACTCAACATACAGTAGCGAACTAAACATGAAACATCCGAACAACATCAGCGATAGACAGCATGCAAACCCATTACCAACTTCTTGGCATAGCACCGCTGTCTACTGCCGAAGAGATAAAGAAAAGATACAAGAAGCTAGCTGTTAAATATCATCCGGACAAAACAGAGAACAAGGCACACCATGAATTGTTTCTAAGTATCAGTGAGGCTTATACAACTTTAGTTGACACAAAGCTTCGGCTGGCTTATGATGCCAAACTAGGGTTTCTGCAAAGCTCGAGAAACTCTGGATCTGCTCATCAAGGCAACAGCTCGAGCTCAGCATCATCGCGGTATCAAACGGATGACTACACCAACCCCTTCAGGTACAGGGGCTCCGCTACTGACACCTTCCGAAATGGATACCATCCTTCATACTTTGACTTCTTTCGACTGAGTACACGTGGAGCTCCCAAGCCCAGTAATCACAGCGCTCGACAAGAATCATCCTCGTTTCATACCAAGGAAGACGATTCGGTTTTGGCGGCCAAACTAGCGCAAAGAAAGATGAAGGAAGCCATGGAGCGCCGAAGACAGGAATTTGTGGAACAAGCGCAGCGCATGAAACGTGCTGAAGAAGAACGCCTCCATGAAGAGGATCTAGCCGCTTTTCGTGCTTTTACTGAAGCTCAGCAAAGGGCAAAATTTGAGGAAGACCGTATGCGCGAGGAAAGCACAGCTCGTCAACAGGCGGCGTATGACAATCTTCCCGAAGAGGAGCGAGCTACGCGCGAATATCTTTGGTCAAAACGCAATCACTATCACAGCACTTGGGGGCCCGAAAGCACAGTATACCAAGATGCATCTGCTGGAAGTCCAGAGGAGCCTATTGTGGTAGATGACGACGAGGAGCATGAGAAGAACTTCAACAATATGAACGAGAATGCGGAAGAGAGTGATGACACTTCCGAGAGCGGTGGCAGTGTCGAGGACTTTCAAGATACCTCTGATCAGTCTCAGATGGATCCCCCGTTACATAATGATAACGGTGATTCGTCTTTTGCATCCGCACATTCTGCAACGCATGCAGAGTCTAAATATCGCCCGGAAGTTGTCGAGGTCGACGAAGAAAGCGACCACGAAGAGTCGCATGGCTTTTTTCAAAAACCATTTAATAGCCCGTTCCAAAATCCACCCGAGTCGCCCCGGAGAATGGCTCGAAACTTGGCTCCGCATGTCAAAGCTCAAGTCTCCAAGTCGATTAATGAACGCATGCATCAGACCGAGCACAGCAGCAATGACTATCAGGCCAAATCTAACAGTGAGAATAGCGCAAAGAAAGCCAAACTCTCCAACTTTGATGATATGAAAGCCTCTTTGGGCACGGATCTAGACGATGTCAATTTTTCAGATATTCGAGAAAATCTTCCTGATTCCCCAAGCCGATCACCTCGTCGAGTGCCTTCATCCTCTTCCACGGCTGAGAGGCCGAACAAAAAACCGAAAGTTTCGGAGTATACTAACGGTTCCTCGAGGGCACAAACCTTGTTCACTCCTGTGAACACGAGCTATTTGAAAAAGCCACAGAATACCATATCTGTGTCTGATTTAACCCCACAATCTGATGACTCGAGGCTCATCTTTGATCACACACCTCCACATATAGACTTGAGAGAAGACACGACAAAAGATCAATGGCTTGCCTACGTGGACCGCATTAATGAGTACCAAGGCGCCTTCACAAATTACCGTGAAGCTGTTTTGGAATTCCAGGTGAACAGACTCAAAAAAGATGTGCGCCATCACAACATTATTTATTCGGACAGCTCCTGCTTGGATGTATACCAGACATGCCTTTTCAATGACGTCCTCTTGCTACAAAATTTCAATAGGGCTATGCATGAGTTTCGTGAAACCATCAAGAAGTTTAATTCGAATTGCGTGAGAGTCAATTCTGGAGATCTTAGTTTTCTGTTTAGTGCTTGAACTTCAAACTCATAGGGCTGTCCTAAGGAGAGTCCCAAATTCTTCTTTTTTAATTTCATGTACCATCATTCTTTGCGCCCGCATTAGCGGAAACACAAAGTGTTGCAAATAATGAGGAGATTCTATTTCATTTTTTGCGGCAAGTTTCTCTTGTAGATCTTGAAATGTATAGCTATGTAAGAGGTAGTGGTTATGGGTGTGCATGCACCGCGACGCGCACATGGATCTCAAATATCATGACGCGAATTGAGCCATATATACTCACCGCAAAACGTCGAGCAAAGGCCTTAAAGAGTGAAATATCATGTCGTTCCAGCGTCAGGCTTTCATTTTCATTGGTGTGGTATTCCACTTCTATTATCTATGGCTGATATTCGATATATACTTTGTGTCCCCGTTAGTCCATGGAATGGACCAGCATAAATCAACCAATGATCCACCGGCTAAGCGTCTATTTTTGATTGTTGGTGATGGACTTAGAGCAGATAAGACCTTTAAAAAATTAACACATCCAACTACAGGGGAAGATAAGTACTTGGCACCTTATCTCCGAAGCCTTGTTGAAAATGAGGCCACGTGGGGTATTTCCAACACTAGAATGCCCACCGAGTCCCGTCCAGGTCATGTGGCCATGATAGCTGGATTCTATGAAGATGTTAGTGCTGTCACTAAAGGTTGGAAGGAAAATCCTGTCGACTTTGATTCTTTTTTTAACCAGTCAACGCACACATATTCCTTTGGCTCGCCTGATATCTTGCCTATGTTCGCCTATGGCGACAACGTTGTTCCAGGCCGTATTGATGTATGCATGTATGGCCATGAGTTTGAAGACTTTACACAAAGCTCGATTGAGTTGGATTCATTTGTTTTTAAACATTTCGATGAATTGATGGTGGAGTCGAAAACCAATCAGACATTGCATGATGAATTGCACCAGGGTGGAAATGTGTTCTTCTTACACTTGCTTGGACCCGATACTGCTGGTCACGCATACAGACCGTACTCTGCTGAATACTATGACAATATCGAGTATATTGACAAACAACTCTCACTGCTCGTCCCTCGGATTCACGAATTTTTCGGTGACGAAGAGTCTGCGTTTGTTTTCACCGCCGATCATGGAATGTCTGATTTTGGCTCTCATGGAGATGGTCACCCAGACAACACCAGAACTCCCTTAATTGCATGGGGTGCTGGTGTCAACAAGCCTACCTTGGCGGGTGAAGCTCAATTACAGGCCCAAGATCCAGTCGCCAGTGGCTATGAAGCTGACTATTTTGAGACTTGGGGCTTTGATCACCTAGCCCGTCATGACGTCAAGCAAGCAGACATTGCTTCGCTTATGGCGTATTTGATTGGCGCCAACTATCCAGCAAATTCAGTGGGTGAATTGCCTTTGGCTTACATTGAAGGCGACAAACTCAACAAGATTAAGGCATTATACGAAAACACTTTGGCCGTCGTCGAGCAATATATTGTCAAAGAGAGCGAGGTTTACAACCATCAATTCAAATACAAGCCATTCGACCCATTTATGAAAAAGTCTGTCTCCCTTTACCAACAGGAGATTGAGGCGCTCATTGACATTATCCAAGCAGTTCCAAACTCGGAAATTACTGAGGCGGAGGCAATTGCGTTGATCCACGAACTTATGAAATGTGCATTAGATGGTTTGACTTATCTTCAAACATACAACTGGATCCTTTTACGGTCCATAGTGACATTAGGCTTCTTTGGCTGGATTTCTTACTCATTTCTTGTGTTTCTAAAGTTGTTCATATTACTAGAGTTCCAACAGCCAGAGCACTCTAGAATTTTATTGGCATTATTCACAGTGGTTGGGACTGGTCTCAACTACTTGTTATTTTATCAGAGATCTCCGTTCAATTACTATATGTACTTGGCATTCCCACTTTACTTTTGGTACACCATTTTCAACGAGAGAAGCCTTTTGATCGAAGGCTTGAGCCATTTCCTTTTCGGTATCTCTACCGTAACCAAACTTTTCACGTTGATCTGCTTCTTGGGAATGTACGAAAGTATCGTGTACGGGTTTTTTGACAGAAATATGTTCTCTCTATTGTTCCTTCTTGTTGGTTTGTACCCAATGTTCATGAAGAGCACTTTATCATGGTCAACTAAATTGACTTGGCTTTTCAGTTGCTTGAGCATGTGTGTATTCACGAATTTGGATGCTGTGAAGACGGAAAGTTTAGCTCAAATTAATTTTAGTGCTTTGGCATCTTTTATTGTTGGTGTGGCCGGAGCAAGAATTGTTTTCCGGAGATACAAGGTTACTCAATTCGCCAAGAAACTCATAATCTTTCAACTTCTGATGATTGTCTTAATGACATATGCAACTAATGTCTCAGTTATGTCATTGCAAGCACGTGATGGGCTTCCGTTGTACTCTCAAGTTTTGGGCTGGGTTGTACTAGTTGTTTCGTTGATTGTGCTTCCGAGTCTTCATACCGTCAGATCTTCTTCTGACTACAAGTTGCGTCTTTTGATCATCTACTTGACATTCGTCCCGACATTCATCATTTTGACAATTTCATTTGAGCTATTCTTCTACGTGGGCTACTCGCTTGTGTTACTTCAATGGCTCAATATTGAGACAAAACTCAAATTCACCAAAAAGGAAATCGAACAGAGCAAGCAGGAGTTCAATAGGCTTCCTAAAGGATATTGGCTCCAGATCATCAGAATAGCCATTGTTGGATTCTTTTTCCTTCAATTTGCATTCTTTGGCACTGGAAATGTTGCATCAATTTCATCTTTCTCATTGGACTCCGTTTACAGATTGATACCCATATTTGATCCATTCCCCATGGGCGCATTGCTAATGATTAAGCTCATCATTCCATACGTTTTATTGTCAACTTGCTTCGGAATTATGAACTATCAATTAGAGATCCGCAAGTTTACAATCTCAACCTTGATTATTTCAACAAGCGACTTCTTGTCTTTAAATTTTTTCTATTTAGTGAAGACAGAAGGATCTTGGCTTGACATCGGAGTGACCATTTCCAACTATGTTTTGGCGATTCTCTCATCATTGTTTATGCTAATTTTGGAGCTTGTGAGTACGATAATCTTGAGGGGTGTCGAGTTTGATGAGGAAGAGGAAACTCGACATGCCAAGATCGAAAAGATTCTTGCCGATGATAGTCCCGTGAGTTCTAGAGTAAGAAGACGCAAGGCTAAGAAGGATTAGAGTATCCGGATTAATTAGACTATAAATTGAACACTATGATGCATTCTGCAAAATGTAGTACTGGTGCGTGCAATTGGCAGGTCTTGACACCTGCGTTCTATTAATATAGCTCAATGGACCACTTCCACCATTTATGTATTTCGTAGGACATGACTGACACATATTAGTCACACATCTAAATGCAGGAAAGGTTTGGAAATGATGCGGGTGTGAGAGTGAAAAAAGATATATGGTCTTCAGATCTACTGAACCGCTTTCATAGGCACATATTACCGATATCTTGAAGGCAGAAACTTCAAACCTTCAAACTTTCTCCTTAAGATAAGTTTCTCAGGATATTTATCCTCAGTGTACTCCCTTATAAAAAATCATCGAAAATGACTGGAAAGCACGTTCTTTTGATCGACAATTACGATAGTTTCACTTGGAACTTGTACCAATACTTGTGCCAGTCGAAACACAGCCCAAAGGTGGACGTTTACAGAAATGATCAAATTGATATTGAAACAATCGAAAATGTGATTAAGCCCGACATTCTTTTCATCTCACCTGGCCCTGGCCATCCCACGACCGATGCCGGTATATCCAAAGCGGCTATTGAATATTTCAAAGGCAAAATTCCTATCTTTGGCGTGTGTATGGGCCAACAGTGCATTGTCGAGGTATTTGGTGGTGAAGTTACTTACGCGGGCGAGATTGTTCACGGCAAAACTTCTACCATTCGCCATGATGGCAAAGGTATATTCTCTGGTGTGCCCCAGAATGCTGCAGCTACCAGATACCACAGTTTGGCTGGAACTAAGCAAAGTCTTCCAGACTGCTTGGAGATTACTGCAACTACGGAGTCTGATCCCCAGGTTATAATGGGCGTGCGTCATAAGGTCTATGCCATCGAGGGGGTTCAATTTCATCCAGAGTCTATTTTGACCGAGGCTGGGCAAGTTATTATTGATAACGTTTTGGAGATGGATCTGCCGTACTGGGAAAAATCTTCGGTGAAACCGTCTGCTCCAACAAAACAGGTGAACATTTTGACTAAAATCTACAAGAAGAGAGAGGAGGACTATAGTGTGATCAAGGCACTTCCAGGAAAGCTGTTTCAGGATTTGGAGACGACCTATTCTCTTGGACTCTACCCTCCCGTTTTGAATTTCTACGACCGCTTGATGTCCACCAAATCACAGGGCAAGAATATCATCTTATCGGAATTCAAAAGAGCATCTCCTTCTAAAGGTGATATTAATGTCCGCGCACACCCTGCGCAGCAGGCTCAAACGTATGCCAAAAACGGATGCTCCACAATTTCTGTCTTGACAGAACCCAATTGGTTCAAAGGAAATTTAGAGGATATGTCTTTAATCCGTCAAATCATTGACCTGAACGAAAGACCTGCGGTGTTGAGAAAGGAATTCATTTTCGACAAGTATCAAATTCTAGAGGCTCGCTTGGCCGGTGCAGACACCGTTTTGTTGATTGTGAAGATGTTGCAAGACGCTCGTTTGCTCCAAGAGCTATACGAGTACTCACACTCCCTTGGCATGGTTCCTTTGGTGGAGGTCAATGATGCTTCGGAATTAAAAGAAGCTTTGGCACTTACTTTGGGCGGCACGACAAACGAGCCTTTGATTATCGGTGTGAATAACCGTAATTTGGCGACATTCGATGTTGACTTGAAAACCACAAGTTCCTTGGTGGAGGCTGCCAAAAATAGCAGCAGGAAGGGCGACGTCTTGGTTTTAGCCTTGTCGGGTATCAGCTCTGTTGACGATGTTAAGAAATATAAAACTGAAGACGATGTTGACGGGTTCTTAATTGGCGAGAGTCTCATGAGAGCTCAAGAAAGGGGAGAGGCTGGAAAATTCTTGAATGAGCTTATAAATGTTTGAAATAAACAGAACGTTGGGCTTTTTGTTGAAGATATACTACAAACCAACATGGCGATGACTGTACTATAAACCGAGACATCCTATGATAGAGCTTGAGAGTTCAAACTCAATGATAGACTCTTGTGACGGGAGTGTTTTGCTTGAGTTATGGCAGCTTGAATTTAAATTCAAATTCTTTCAAAGCGGTTTCTCGAAGGTGGTATCAATTAGTTATTTAGCAGTCTCTGCAGTGAAAGCTATCACGTCTGGGCACAATGCAGTATCTTGAACTCATACTTGGAATGTAACCCAATTTTCAAAGCCATTAGCGCATTTTGATACTAAATGAAAAGTCAATCTTATAACGTTGTAGCAAGTTTATTTAGCAAGTATTTAGCAAGTATTTAGCAAGTATTTAGCAATTAAGCCGTCAAGTCGAAAAATGTTTCCTTCTTTTTATCGACCCTGTGGCATTCTTTGAAATGCCTAAGATAGTTGGAGAATGGCTTTTTCTCCAGTGTAGTTGACCAGCATCGAACTTCAATCACTTCAAAGCAGGCAGGGCAGACCACCCCTTCATGATGCCTGACCCTAGGTTTTGTCTTCCTAATAGCAGAAGGCTTTTTGGAGACTTCGTACCTTCCACTGAAAATTGGATTGGGAGTCAAGTAGTTGTCGGTAAAGATACCGTGAGAGTGGCTCATGTGTTGTGAGTAGCAGGAGTTTTTCAATTCAAAAAAGCTGATCTCTTCACAATAGGCACACAAGGCACTTCTAGTCTCCATCTTGGGCTGACCACTGAGTTTGTCCAATTCCATTCGGGTAAATTCTTGCTGGTATGGATGTGTAGCAGCGAATAGGTGGTTTCGTTCATAAATGACATTGGGATAAAGGCTTTGAAGAGCCGCTAAAGACTTTCTCTCGTAGCGGGTTCTATAAATGTGGCATTCGCCGTTCCCATTGAGACTTATAAGTTGATGCTCATGTCTATGATTGTGTCCGCAAGGTGCCACCGCATAGTTTTGTGGAATTTGTATGGTAATTTGGGGAATCTTGACACCATTGTAGTCGAAAGTCGATTTGGTCTTTCTAGGTTTTTTGCATCTGGGTGCAATGATTAGTGTGAGAGGGTTGTTGTCCTGCTCCATTGAGTCTTCATCTTGCTGAGTCTGGATATACTCACTGATCTTAGCGCAGATTTTTGCTCTTTGAAGCTTCCCTTTAGCGTCGCTATTTTGCTTTCGCTTCTCCACTCGAGCATGCTTTAAGTTGACCGGGAGTTTCACAGGAAAGGATGCTGCAGGGATTGCAAAGTTGTCGGAAAGTGAGCAAGGTTCTGGATTTTGGCAGGTGTTTGAACAAGGTGTTGTTTGCTCTATCAACAATTCAGGTTCCCGGGGTACTTCCGCATTCCATGTATTTATCTGTTCAGCAAAGCGTTGTACTTCCCAGAACTCCTGCTCTGTTGCTATGGCCAGAGGCTGTGAAAGTTGAGGGTGTCCCGAGAAGACACGGGCACCATATTGCTGAGGATCTTGACTGTTTGCTGGAGGCAAGAACTCGGGAAGCGACAAATTGCCGGGGTTATTATTCAATCCCCATGAGATACTCTCTTGTCTGCTTTGTTGAACTGCTTGCAGCTGTCCCAATTGAGAGAAGCAGTTGTAGCTTGAACCAATCACTTGGCTTATCTCTCCACATTGATAAGTGTCCCAATCTGTAACAACCCTGATTGTTCCGAAGTTGTCGAACAATTGCAGACTAGATTCGAAGAGTGCCAAGTTTCGGGCACTGATTGAACTGTTTCTAGGACTTGTGCCAATGAGAGATTTACCGAAAATCGGATTGCACTGTGGGCCATTATTTTTTTGAGCTTGGAGTGCTCTCAAATAGTTGTCCGGATCAAAGGGAGGAATTATCAGGCCATTGTTCTGCCCGATGCTTTGGATTGACATTTGCTGGATAGTCTGATTCTGTTGCGGGAAAGTGTGGATATATTGCGTTTGCTGGTAGTGTAACCTTGATGTGTTACTGGCAGCCTCTGTTTGAAAACTTGAGTCGGAAGAGAGAGCTCCTCCAATATCATAATCCAATGCGTCAAAGAATTGCTGGAGAGAAACACTCAGCATTCTTGGCTGGGGTTGTTGAGGCCCACCAGCAGCCTGCCGATTTGGATTCAGCTGGAATTTGGGAGGTGTCGTTAAGGAATCGGTTGAGATGGTACTAGAGTCGTATTCACCCAAGTTCCAGATATCGAGACACGATTCCAAGTTTAACCCATAAGGTTCATCCCCTTGAGGAATTTCACTCTCAAGACCTTCAATGTCACTCTCAAGCAGCTCGTCACTGTGAGTGGTTTCCTGCACCAAGAATGCAAGGTGTTGAGGAATATCATCAGGCGAGTCATCAGGTTCAGAATTGCTGGAGGTTTCATGAGGATTGGCCACTGGTTGTTGGGTGGCTGTTTCAATCTCACTGGAAGACTCAATGGGTGTACTGCAGTCTTCAATTTCACAACCGGGCTCAGATTGGTTCTCAGTTTTGGTAAAGACCACAGTACCAACACTAGGAACAATCTTAAGGGTGAAAGAAGTAGGCCTTTTGGGAACTGGCGCTTCTATTGGAGAGCTCGAGGAGGGGGAGGAACCTCTGCATCTCTTTCTGACTTTGGAGAGTCTTCTCGATGGCAGTCCTTCACTTAAGGAAGTGCTGCTAGCGCGCAGCTGCACAATTTCTGGGTGCAAATTCGAGCGCGGGGCCGAATCCATAGTCTTGCAATCATCCATCAGTGTGTCTGAGCAAATTTCTGGATCATTAAAAATCACTTTGGGTAATTGCCAGCCTTCCTCCTCATTTCTCACCAATTCAGCGCTGGTTGGGTAGATCAGAGATCCCGCAGATAAAGGTGCATTTACACCCTTGTCTTCGCCCACAAAAAAGGAGGTTTGATTTACCTCGGAGGAGTAGTCAGCCTCCCCTCCACGGTCAAATACCAGAACCTCTTCGTAGTCTTCATCATCAGAGTTATTACCATCAAGCATTGGATGTCTCCGATTGGCATAAAGGTCACGGCTTTCCGTGGTCTGCTTTCCGGGAGGCGAGGGATAGCTTAATACCTCGGGCTTTGCACCCAATGTCTCTCCCTCAGACTTCTTCTCTATATCAGAAAATATTTTCTGATTAGGAGACAAAGAGGGTGGTGGTGTTGCAAATCCAGTGCGGATCTCCTTCTTGGCCAGCCTATTGCTTTCAGGCCGCAGGCTGGTCTCAAACTGCTGAACCCGCTCCTTCACAAACCCACCAGTGATCGGAGTCAGGGGAGTCATGGGCGGTTCAGAAGATGAATCAGCCAGGTTTGGTGCAAAAATGGCACCATACTCAGCGCTTTCCCTGTCACATTCAGCAGACACACTGGCCTTGAATAGTCCAATTAAATTTTCCCGAGTGGTCACAAATCCAGTCGGAGCGCCTCGAGCGTTGTCATCGAGGGGCATGAAGGGATCATTCCGGACTGTTCCGCTGTCACTTGTCAAGGTACCGGAAAGCACGGTCTCACTTAAACTTGAAGCCAAACTAGCCATGTCAAACAGGTCCCTTTTAGCAAGAGCTGGGGGGCCGGTGTCGGTGCAATTGGAGCCAGCAGTATCTCCACTACTGCCAACCCCATGGTCCTTGGAATCGCCCGGGTCGTGGATCCCAGCAGCTTCCGGGGAAGCGGCTTGATCCATAAATGGATCGGCTCCTGGAGGCGGGTCCACAAATGCTTTCCCTCCAGCTTGGACGGTACTTGGAGGATTCTCCTCCGCGTTCACAGCTGAGCTGAAGAGGTAATCAAAACCAGAAGAATCGGTTTCCGGCATCACAAACGAGTTGAAAGTCGGGAAGGAAGATGAGATCTGTCTTGATCGAGTTAGTGGCTTCGAAGTAAAGAGCTTATTGTCTAAAGTTCAAAGCAGAGGCCTGAGTCTAATTCGTTGTTCGAAGACCTTTCGATTTGAATCAGAGTGTTGAGGTACTGTCTTCAAAGTTAGCGGGAATCGTGCGTTTTTGAATTAATTATTTTGGCTGGCCACAGACTGAAAAAATATTTCTGTTCTGGCGCCGAGTACAAATCTGAACAGTGCATGATTATGCTATCATATATAAAAACGATCATATATAAAAAGAACATGTACAGAAAAGTGTAGTCCGAATATCCTGCACTGTGGCATTGGAGCTACTCCGGCTAATTATGATCTCAAGGCAAATAAGCATCATCGTTGATTCAGTGCATAACGGCTTACAGTGAAAGACGCTTTGTTTTTCTTCTCAATGCCACTGCAAAGTATGTAGCTGACCACATAAGGCAATGCAATGCGGCCCAGTTGGGATTGTGTCAAAATCGGGCATTGCGTGTACATGCAAAATAAATTTCCAATAATTGTTCAATTCTCTAAACAATAGAAGTATTACTCTGACTCCCTTGCAAAGTTCGTAGCAGGATTTTAAAAAGCCTACCAAATGTGTAGTTAGTGTATTCCTTAGTCATGATGGTTGCAAAAAGCCTGCATAATAGAATAATTGATGTACGGGTCTAATTTTGTTACGCGTTTCTTAATCAGTCTCAAGACGTGACAGTACACTCATATATCAAGAATGGACGCAGCTAGCATCAGGGCCAACGCTACAACCATTCAGGATTTTCCTGGAAAGATTGTTAGGGTTATCGGAAAAGTCTCATCTGTCGACGCCAGCTCTGATTCCGCAAAGTTGGATGCTGAGGGCGTGGTTTCTGTGGCTACTCACGGAACTGGTGAACTCGAAGTTGGCAAGATCTACGAAATCATCGGGAAAGTCAACGTGTCAGACTTCACGTTAAACTCCTATTCAGTGATGCTCCTCTCGGATAACACAAACTTGGACATCGCAAATAAGCTTGCCAAAATGGTTCCCAAAGTTTCAGAATTATTTTACTAGCTATGAAGCTTTGCGAAAACTTATGTTTTTAAAGATATCTTATGTCATATCCTGGCTGACATGATAATGGCATCTTGACTCAGATATATCAAATTATTTGATGAATTGATGATGAATTTGGGAAATTCATTTAATTTGAGATTTGAATAAGATGTAAGTCTATTTTCCCTGGGAATGACTGCCTACATCATCTTTGAAATTCTCTGGCTGATGTGCTGTATTCAGTTTTTTTCAGAGATTAGTTAAATATAACAGGGCTTAGTTGGGGAATACATTCGGGGAGGAATGCCATTGACTCGCCTTGACCGGCTACTGAATTCTCTCGGTACACGTGGAATTAAAACGCTCTACTAAGTATTAAGGACTTTTTATCTTAAGAAGAAAATATATTTAGTTGTATTGTTTGTAAAGTTCTCTAAGTATGGGATCAGACATCTCACGTGCGCATGAAGATCAGTAGCAATTTCAAAACCTGCACTTGGAACCCCGCTCCCACTTAACGACACATTCTATTCTCCAAACTTACACCCCAAATACCATGACCCTTACACACACAATTGCTGCTGACGGGTCGCATACATTCTACTCGCAACATAGTGGAAAGTATCTTAATGTGAGCGGGTCAACTATACAGGTATCAGACTCTCTGACTGCCTCGGCGAAATCAGCCACAGCCCTGGTATCTTGTATATTGGGTACAATCAAGCTCAAGATCAATCGCTATATTATTGTGGTGGATCGCCCTGAAACTGCCGGTCTGATTTTGGGAAAGGAAATCGCTCGTGTGAAGTCTGTGAAGATCTACGCTCTCGGAAAAGATGATTTGTCAAAGAAGGACCTGGAGGAGGCGCAGTACTTGGCATTATTGCGCCAACACTTGGATAAGGCAACCTTGTACTACTCTGTTGACAACTCGTACGACTTGACTAATTCCTTGCAGCGTCAATACACATCAAACTCTGGCGGAGGTGTTGCTAAAGATCTCCGTTTTTGGTGGAATCACTACTTGTGTGAGGACTTGATAGAAAGCGGTGCGGACCAGTTCACCACACCTGTTATTTATGGATATGTGAAACTGCATGTGGCACAGTTCAACGGTGGGCAAACTTTGGAGTTTGCTGTCGTTACTCGGCGTTCGCCTACACGTGCAGGCACACGGTATTTCCGTCGTGGAATTGACGAGGAAGGGTCTGTTGCCAACTTCAATGAAACAGAACAAATTTTGACAACATCTGAGAAGCAAATCTTCTCCTTTTTGCAGACTCGTGGATCTGTTCCAGTCTACTGGTCTGAGATCAACAACTTGAAGTACAAGCCCAATTTGGTGATTTCTTCTCGGTCTGCCCGGGATGCTACTGCTAAGCATTTCGAGGAGCAAGTCAAGTATTACGGTGACAACTTCTGCGTTAACTTGGTCAATCAAAGTGGGTACGAGGAGCCTGTAAAATTGGCTTACGAGAAAGCCGTGGAGAATTTGCCAGCCTCCCTCAAAGAGCATGTGACTTACATTTATTTTGATTTCCATCACGAGTGCAGAAAGATGCGTTGGGACAGAGTGAAGCTTTTGATTGAGAGATTGATTGGCTTGGGATTCACAAGCGATAATTACTTCGGCTATGATATGAACACCAAGACCGTGCTCAACACTCAGAACAAGATTGTTCGTACAAATTGCATGGATTGTTTAGACCGTACTAATGTGGTGCAATCTATGTTGGCTCGTTGGGTTTTGCAAAACCAGTTTGAAAAAACCAACTACTTGCCAGAGAACTCGAGGTCTCCTTGGGAATTAGTTGATCCGCAATTCAACTTGTTCTTCCAAAGTTTCTGGGCAGATAACGCAGATGCGGTCTCTTGTGCGTACTCTGGAACAGGCGCTTTGAAGACTGATTACACTCGTACTGGTAAAAGAACCAAAGCAGGTGCTTTTAAAGATTTGATCAACTCCATCACTCGTTATTATCTCAACAACTATAAGGATGGTCTGAGACAAGATTCCTATGATTTGTTCTTGGGTAAGTACAGACCCTATCAAGATGCCGTCACCAACCCCTTCATTGATCGCAGATCACCATACGTTCAATTGGCGCCTTATTTGATTGGTGTTTCCCTTTTTATCTTAGGCGCGCTCATTGTCTACCCTAGCGGTTCGGTTTGGAGTTGGACCAATCTCTTATTTATCGGTGGATGTCTTTATTTCGGGTTTAAGAACTTGGCTTTTGTCGTCAATAATGGCTACCAGTTTGTCAACTGGCCCAAACTTTCACCCTTGGACTACTTGAAGAAGGCTGATGTTTTCAATTTGGATGGTAGATTTGTCGGAATCAACTACGAGGAAAACGACGACTTCAAAACTTCTAAGAAGAGAAACTGAATAGTCGAAGATAATCGTGCACCCATATTGGCTATGACGCTTATATGAAATGACTGAAATTAGCAATATCGTATCAGTAGAAAGCACTTCGTGGTATATCGAGCCTCATAAACCTATACTAGGTGTTGTATGCACAACACTTTGCGCGCGGCGAATTTTGAACACTTCCGTTGCAGTATTCCAAAAGTATACATCCACAATGTCAGCTCTAGAACAATCATTGGACGACATCGTGTCTCAAAAAGCTCCTCGCAGAAGAGAGAGACCAGGAAGAGGCTCCCATAGAGGAAGAGGCCCCCGTGGCGGAAGACCTTCGGTATGTTGAAAGTGGACGAACTGTGGCCAGTTGCCAGCGAAACGTCGTGGAAAAAAATCCGGGTTTGATAGTTATGGCTGTGAATAGTCCACTTCTGCTCTCGATAGCGCCTTTTTTTTGTCATACTAGACATGCACGGGGCGGACAATTGAAATCATTTGTCTGGTTAGGAGTGCTTCTTGATGTGTCCGGTATCCTATCATGATCGTCAGCGATCAAGCAAATGACCTGTGAAGGTGTCTGCAATTCAAGACTTATGATGCTGTTTTGAGGAATCCGTGCTCTTCAAGAAGTCTGATTTGATATCAGTTTTTTCAACTTGTTTTTCTGCATCTTGTTGTACTTGGAACGTATTGGAAGCTCCAAGTGCTATTATCAATCCCGCTTTTTCTGGCGCTTTCACATGTTGGCTCATATCTATACACCTTATAACCAATTTACTAACAGTTAGTTCCCAGGCAACCCAAGGAACGGAATTCCCGCTCAGATTCTTGAATCAGCTTCTGGAAGAGCATTGTTACGCCTTAGGAACGTCCATCCCGACTTAAATGGCATGGACTTGTCGGATCTATTCTCCACCGTTGCTCCTGTGGACTTCATCAAATTCGACCCACGGAATGAATCTATCGCGTACGTTTGTTTCCAGAACAACCACCACGATAACAACGCACGCGCTATCAATCGCTTCGATGGCAAAAAAGCCATGGGTGAAGTTTTGGTCGTCGAGAGTGCCACGTCTTTGGCAGACCGTATTGCTCCTTCTCCAAGAAACCGTGAATTTGCTAGACCAAATCCTAGAACTCGCGATGACAGGGAAGCTCCAAGGCCTAAGGAAGCTCACAGAGTACGTGCTAAAACAAAGCAAGCTAAGCAAGCTAAAGAGAGAAAACCCAAGCCTCAACCAAAGACTGCAGAGGACTTAGACGCAGAATTATCTGCTTACATGAGCGGAGCCACGGAGAGTGCGCCCGCTGATCCTCAACCGGCATTTGCTGCTCAGAATAATGGCGAATCCATGATGGAATAGACATTGCTGGGGTTTTATCCCAATCATCGATAAATGATGGTCTTGAATGGCCAATGAAAAAAAGTAATAGCGAAAAGATGGAAATTGTGTGTGCTTGTACCATAAATCGTGCTCTATCGCTCAAAGGTATTATGTTTATACTTAAAACAGTTTTGTAAGACTCTTCAGATTTTTCATGTGCTTTGTAGAGATTTGTGTTGGAAATACACACTTATAGAGAAGACATAGGGCTCATCTATAGAGAATAGACTACATTGGTAAAACCTTCCAGTCTACTCCGCTTATCTGGCTAATCAGGTAGCATTTAACGGTTTATAAAGCAGCGTAATGTTCAGTGTTCCTACAGGTAGATGTAGACTCTGTAAGCTAGACCATTTCAAATGTGTGATGGATGTAGCCCATATGATTTTGGGGTATAAATAAACAATTAAAAAATATTGATGCGTAAACTACTCGGTTATTGCTCAGCGGACACTGTTGAACATCTCAGCCAGCCACTTGGTGTGGAGGCTAATTGAGCCCATTGGTAAGCTCCACCAATTCGATATACAAACCCTTGGTTTTCTTCCGCCATGACTTTCCCCAAATTAATGTGGGAATGATAAATGCAATAGAGACAAAGTCAATAACGGCCAAGATGATGTAAGTGTTTTGTGTCCCGGAATGGTCTATCCATATTGAGCACACGAATGTGAACACGCACGCCAATGTGTTGTTGATGATAGAAACACCCACCATTCCCTGGATAACAATCTCGGGGTAGGCATCCATCAAATACGACATGGAGGTGTCACCAATAGAGCCCCAGCCAAAGCCAATACACGCAAGGCCCCCATAAACCACCCATGCTGGCCACTCGCCACCCTTGGCGGCACCCACACCGAACATGATCAAGCCAATTGGAGAGATCACCATCGTGATAAACAAAAGCCAAAGCCGGTACTCAGGTTCATAGAGTCCGTTATTTCTTTTAGCAAGCCAAAGCACGTGCAGATCTGAAAGAACACCGGACATTATGCATCCCAAGACCGCACCAATCAATGTAGCAACATTCATCAATGCAACACCAGTCTCGGAGTAGCTCCAAGGTGCATCGTAAAAAAAGGTATCTTGCGTAGTCAAAAAGAAAGACATATAAGCATCTTGAAGTCCCCACAAGAGGCCCAGGAGCCATACTGCAGGTAAAGTGAAAACCTTGAAGTATATCACAAATCTCTTGACATATTGCTTGAATCCCAAGCCTTCAATGAAAGATGAAGGTGTGATAAGGGCAATTCTGCGGTGATAGGGAACAAGCTTTTCGGCCTCTGGAGCAGGCTGTGGTCTTCTGTTCCGCAAGGTGAACGCCTCGACATCGGTCTTTATCTCGAGATCCATTTTGGCATCGGCATCGGTGTCAGAGTATGCTTTTGTATCAGCATTTGCATCAACCATGAAATCATTCTTCGCCTCGTTGACTTTATCGGCATCTGTCTTCTCGGTCATCCCTTGAACAAACTTGTCATCAGATTCATATACGGGGAAGTATTTCGAGCGGTCGAACACTGTCTCTTCGCATGCAACAAGAATAACAAGAAGTGCACCACCGCCAATTATAGCTCCCCACCAGCCAACCCAGCGAAAGCCTTGTGCCTCTGATATCAAATGCGCCACTAAGGGTCCCAAAAAGGAGCCCACGGAAGTTGCCATGATATAAACAGTCAACACAGACCCCAATTGATGTTGGAAGAATATATCCGCCAAAGACTGCTGGACTTGGGCCTCGGCACATGCTTCTGACATACCAACAAATGCTTGCGACCAGATTGTATCGGCGGTACGTTTGGATAACGCAAACCACACAGACCCAAGAACACCCATAAAGATGCAAAGAATGTAAGTTATCCGACGACCGTATAGAGACGACGCAGGGGCGAAAAAGATACAGGACCATCCAATAAAAAGGAACAAGACACCTGCACCAGTATTCATTGCATCATAGGAGATGCCGTATACTTCGTTCAAGGAATCTTGCGCCGCACCAGCACTGTTGGAGGTAGCTGCAGTAAAGCCTGTAATAAAGCAAACAACGAAAAAATGCCACATTTTGCGGGTGTAAGACCAGTTTAAAGGATCATTAGGGGAATCTGACGGCTGCGGCAAAAGAATAATACCTTTCTCGTTCTTTTTCAAGGGGCGCCCAGAGTAAGCACTAGACAGGTCATCTGAAGACGCAAGAATATTGGTCGTGCCAGGAATGTAATCCTCGGAAAAGTAATTATTGCTCATGATTGTGTTTCGAAAACGGTGCTAAAAGTTCTATCAATTGTTGTGTATGGTACCGAAATACCAGCAAATGTTTGATGTTGGCCGAGTCGTTCTAATGCTCGTGCTGAATGTTGTATGACGTGTAAGTGGAATCTCTATACGATCTTTAGAGGAATGAAAGGTTTGATTATTGTGTTGTCGATGTCAAAGATACATGTCGTTGTGAAGATTCTGAGTGTGGAGACAGTCAGATTATAGAAATGTAAAAAATGTGTGGGTTGTTGCGTCCAGAAAATTGTTTGAGTAATATTTTTTGCAGCGTCGGAGATTTGCTATAGTGCATTTAAGCCTGCGATGAGAAAAAAGCTCTTAGCCTTTCGGTGTCGCGGCAGCACTATTTCAGCCGGATACATCATGTGAAGGTGCACGTGATGCGACATTTGACATCTCACCTCACGTCTCTAGACTTCGCTACCAACTACACGATATGTCTGAGCAGCTTCTCTCGCTATGCGATGATCTTCATCTGGTCAAGGGTAATGTTCTGCAGATTCAGTCAACGCTAAACCAGCTCATGAGCCGGACACCTTCGGTCAAGCAGTATAAGGAATTGAAGAGTGTGTACGACAACTCTTCGTCGGAGAATACCTCTGCTCCTCAGATAGTGGACAGACTCAAGATATCACTACATTCACCACAGATGAAAGTTGCGGTTCGCTTAAAGTCCCTATACGACAAAGGGTATTTGCCTTTTTTGTTGGGGTTGAGCAGGATCAACTTCAAACACCCAAAATGTGATCGTTACGTGGGTTATTTACTCGACTATAGCCCCATTAAACCTATTGCTGGCATCACTAATGGAGAATCAAAGCCCGAGACGAAGTCCGAGAGTGATGAGCTGCAATTGGGCGACAAGACTGCCGATAAAGGAGATAAATCCTTCGATAACTATCCTCCAGTGTTGCCTCCTATTGAGAATGCGTCCTTGCTTCGTTTGATTCTTACTGACAAGTCATTACGCCAACCTCTGGACTTTTTGCAGCTGGAATCCCAGGCTCATGACTTCAATAATAATCATAACCGCAAATTAAGCATTTTAGGAGAGAATCTATTAGGGTTGATTTTGGTGGAATTGTTGGACGAGGAATTTCCCAAATTGCACGAAGATGACCTTATTTACCTTAAGCTGCGGCTAATGGCCACACGCGTGTTGGCAAAAATTGCTTATTCTTATAATTTGGTGGAGGTGGTCTCTTCCGAGATCTCCAAAGATGCCAGTGTGGATGAGAAGCTTGCTGTTTTCAGAAACTTGATTCTAGCCTACTTGGCAGGTCTATCCAAAAGTAACTACACAGATTCAGAGATCAAGTCTTGGGTTCTGAAATTGTATCAACCTATGATTGTCAAATTGCATGAATATAGCTTGGACCATTCGAACCTCAAGAGCCCATTTGCAGTGGCCTACCTGGAGTTCCAATTCCTAGTTACGCGTGTGAACAACTTGACTGATGATGAATCAAAGATGGTGAAGTACAGATTCAAGACTTTGGATTCTGAAGAGGGTTTTGGCGATGAGCACCATGCAGTTCAATTGATAGTGGGAGACCTTGAGCTAGGTATTGGAATCAGTACCTCAAGCTTTTTGGAGGCTAGACAAGAGGCAACGCATAACACTTTCGAACTGCCTTCCTTGCGAAAGCAATTTCTCGAACACTTGATGGTGAACTTCCGTACTGCAAAAACACCTACAGCTGATTTCTCGCTGTACACTAGTTTGAGTCTGGGCGACAGAGCACACGAAAGGGCACACGCTGATAGAGTGGATGGTGGATTGCTTTATAGCGAAAAGAATATGGGAGATGTTAAAAAGGCTACTCGGGACGATGATAGTTACTCACCGGAAGTTTCCGATGTTGAATATGAGCCCATGGATGTGAAAAATGAGAGTGTGAATGACAAAGCGGAAAATACTGTGGAGGCAGTGCATCCAAGAAAACCATTACCTTATGGCATGCTTCCTCGAATCCCAAATGTCAAGAAGTCCAAAAATATATGATAAGATCAATTTCACGGTCTTCAGGACGCATAGAGAAGCTCAGCAGAGACATAAGATCCGTGTCTAGAATTTAATATCCCAAACATACACCAATTCTGACTGGCAGACAGCACGTAGTTAATGCAACAAAGCCAGACTACATCTTTGCAGCGACAAAAAGTCAAGTTACCTCTGACCCTAAGACTTCATTCCACGGCTTTCTATGTTTGCAGCCGGGGTGCGCACTATGCAGTTCCGGGGTTACTTGATTACACTACAATAAATGAGCTTCAAATTCGAGCTGGATCAAAACAGCAAACTGAAAATGAGTCATTGGATCACACTAAATTCAGACTTCAAGACAACCAAGCATTTATGTTCTTTGAAACCCTAATTGGGCCACGTTTTTTAAACATCCGTACACCTCCGGGCTAGCCAATCGCATTGCGCGCGCGCAAGACTCTGCTCGACGAGCGTCCGCGAACATCCCTAGCGTTTTCCACGCCTTCGTATCATTTTTCTTTTGATAATCATCGCTGAATAAAATGGAGAAAACTATTCCTACCTTCACCTTGAAAGATTACGGTTCTTTTGCCCTTGCCGGTGCCATGGGATGTGGTATCACTCACGGTGCCATGACTCCTATTGATGTCATCAAGACCAGAATCCAATTGGAACCTACCGTTTACAACAAGGGTATGGTTGGCTCTTTGAGACAAATCGTCTCTGGTGAGGGTGCCGGTGCTTTGTTGACCGGTTTGGGTCCTACCGTCTTGGGTTACTCTTTGCAAGGTGCCTTCAAGTTCGGTGGTTACGAATTGTTCAAGAAGACTTTCATCGAGCAAATGGGTTACGACTCTGCCAAGAGTTACAAGAACTCCATTTACGTCGGTTCTGCTGCTTTGGCTGAGTTCTTCGCTGACATTGCTTTGTGTCCATTGGAGGCTACTAGAATCAGATTGGTCTCTAACCCACAATTCGCTAACGGTTTGATCGGTGGTTTCAGCAGAATCTTCAGAGAGGAGGGTCTTGGATCTTTCTACAACGGTTTCATCCCAATCTTGTTCAAGCAAATTCCTTACAACATTGCTAAGTTCTTGGTTTTCGAGAGAGCTGCTGAAGGTATTTTGGCTGCTCTTGGTAAGACCAAGAACGAGTTGTCTGCTTCCACTGCTACCGCTGTCAACTTGAGTGCTGGTATCATTGCTGGATGTTCTGCTGCTTTCGTTTCTCAACCTGCTGACACTTTGTTGTCCAAGGCCAACAAGACCAAGAAGGCCCCAGGTCAATCTACCGTCGGTTTGTTGGGTCAATTGGCCAAGCAATTGGGTGTTCGTGGTTCTTTCGCCGGTTTGCCAACTAGATTGGTTATGGTCGGTACCTTGACCTCCTTGCAATTCACTATTTACGGTTCTTTGAAGAGCGCTTTGAACTGTCCTCCTGCTGTTGAGTTGTAAGATGGATGTTTACATAGTTCGATAGAGTGAAATCACGCAACGCACTTCGTAGAGACATTCGCGATTTGGCACTGATTCAGATTTGCCATCTCATCACCGCAGTTAGCGCCCGAGATTCTCCGGGGCAATTTTTCCTCATTTTTACCGTCGCGATCACGTGAGCGCGGTGCCTCGGGCTCTAACGCTTCATCAATGCAGTACATTCTTGGTTCTCGGAGATTTTCGCAGGTCGAAGTATCCATTACTTTCTCCGTCCCCGTGTATTCTGCCGAGCACTGATCGATATTCTTGCATGGAAACTGTGAGCACCGTAATTTACAGCGTATTTGAGTTTCCATTGCTTTGTTATCTATGGGTTTACTTTTTTACAAATTTAGGTATCACTTTTACAATGAGATATTCCGGTGAAATGTTTTATCCGAGCTTGCCGTCGCGCGTGACGTCATGAGTGAGGAAGCTTCTTTAGCTACCTGCAGGGGGGCTCAGTCGAAGGTCACACGTCTCATACGATGTCGTTATATGTAGGACTAGCAATCTAAACTCACACAGCAAGGGGTAAGATCCCAGTCTCCGAACAAAAGAGCCTCAAATCGGGTTTTCAATCAGCAAATTCTACACCGAAACGTACTCTTGCTGCTAGCGACACGTCCTGATGAAACAAGGCAATTCTAGATTAGGCTCGGCAAGAGAGAAGTTACTCAATGCGGTAAAGTAATGGGTGCGCGCGTGCAGGGGCAAGACGCATAGTTGCCCTATTGAGTGCAAATTTGGGCGTGAAATCTCCTCCATATAGCGAGGGTGCCGACGCAACTGGCTGGCTATTAAACTATATAAGTTGCCGCTGCCCTAGAAGGCTGGCTCTTTCGCTTTTTACGGAAAAACCAACCAGCAATTTTATCATTTTTGACTAATCGGGTCACTTCTCCTACACAAACGTTCCTATTTGCCTCATACACATTACAAAACCACAGCATGCAGTTTTTGCTAACCCTCTTCGTGGCCCTCTTATGCACTGTCCAGGCAGCACCAATCAGCAAGCGTCTTTACAGACCAACCTCAGAGGTCTTCTCTGTTATCGCACACCATAAGGGTGCTGTCTTCCAATACAACTTGTTGAAATGGGATGGTGAAGATCTTGTGCTCAACGCTGATGAACAAGCTTTCTTCGGTCGCGTACGTGCTTCCCAAGGCTACGTTCTCAATCTTCCAATTACCAATGAGTTGACGAACAGCACCAACTCCACCAACTCTTCGCAATCTTCTGCTTCGACTGTTAACGTGCACGTGGACTCGAAGACTTACAAGTTGTCTACGACCAAAAAGGCTCTGAACTCAACCCACGGCTTCGGTATTTCCAACCAAAAATTGACCTACAAGAACTCCACCGAATTCTTGGCTTGTCCTTTGAATGGCTACAGAGGTGAGTACGGTGTGTACTGGGGAAACCACAACAAGACCTCCTGTCCTAACAAGGCCCAAGGTTACAACATTGAGTTGATTGTCCAGACCGATGCCACTGTGAACTACAACCCTTCTACCAACAACAAAACCAGTATTTTCGGCAACTTTAGAAAGAGAGCTTCTACCCTTTTGAACTCCAAGTCGAATTAATTACTGCCCAAAAATCAATTCTTAGAAGCGAACAATTGATACCTTCCACAAATTGTGAGATATTATAAAAATTCTATATAACGTGCATTGGCAGGCCCAAGCAACGGCCTGCGTCTTCGATCTTCACAAGTGAAGTAAATACCTTAATTTCGAATATTTAGAATACTCTGTAAGTGAAAATAAGAGCAAAATAATTTTGCTTCTTGGATAGAATTCTCAAGACCTTTTACTGAAATATGAGAATATTGCGGAATGTGTTTTACTTCCTAGTCTAAGTGTTCGATCTTGGTTTCTGCAAATTTAGCGCGTAATCGTGTCAAAGTGCGGACTTCACATTCAAAGTCGCATCTAGGTTTCGTTTGTAGTGGAAATTTTAATTGTGTTTCATAGCATAGAGATTTATCACTACGTCGAAATCACTTTCATGCTTCATGTGGAGCTAAAGTTCGTCACTTGGTTGTACTTATGAATTACGCTTAAAACGCGTTGTGTATAATTTTCGTTACGTGTCAAATTTTCAGCGACGAGGCTTCGTCTTCGTAAATACGCAATGTGCGATCCGAGAATGAATGCCCACATCATGATAGTAATAGCATCACAAGTGACGTGTAATTTCAATAATTCACTGAGACCGTGTGACTCTTTTACTTTCATTGGTGGCGAATCTATCCGATGAATCGAATAGACTTCAGTTAAGGTACATGTCAGTGCCAGAAAAGCAATTTGAGGTTATGAGATTTTGAGTATTTTGAGGCATTACGCATTTTAAGTTAATTCTCTATTTTGTTCACGCAGAATTCCACTTAGAGCTGAATGTGGGGGACGCAAACATTAGTCCACATTTTCTGTTTGACTATAGCCAGTCACGCATGCAAAGCGTAGGCCGGTACTGCTTGAGATGCATGAAGTGGTGCAGAATGAATGCAAGTGAGGGGTGAGGAAAAACAAATGCAACATTCCGTGCAGGACTAAAAGATAAATATATTGTAGAATTATATAACCCTGCTCTTGATATCAAAGCGCTTGGCACAATTATTTCTCCTCGGATTGATGAGAGTTGTGCTCGGATTCAGTATCGAGTACCTCCTTGGGGGGTTCCGGGCTGAAGTATGTGTTGATGATGCACACCGCAGCTATAAACTCCATTGTCGTGGACAAGACATATTCATAAACCACCAATTGATGACCAATACCCGCACCTGAATAATTCAGGAGGGCATAGTAGTTCATCTTTGTAATGTAGATGGACAAGATACCAAAAATACCTCTTACAATCAAGAATGGACCAGCAACCATCACAGAGATTGTGATTCTGTTTCTGATTCTTTCCTTGAAGAAAACGTAGAAGTTGAAGAGAACAGCGACTAAAGTCATCGTCACAAATAGCACTTGGCCAGCAGTCCTGAGGCCTTTAGATGTTGCAACTTTGTTAGCTTCTTTCGACATCTGACTGGGGTCAATTCCAGTCAACATGGAACCACCAGCGATCACGAAGGCGTTTGCAGGGATCAAAATAAGGTGAATTATTCTCATGGGGCTTGGTCTCTTTCCTGGACCACCCTGGTAAAACCAAGAGAAGCCATCTCTTTCTTTTTGTGCACGGGCCGTAAAACGGAATGAGGATAAAATTAATGTGAAGTAACCTTCAGCACCGAACACCAAGTATGCCACAAGCCAATTGATATTAGAGGGCCCGACTTTGGCAAACACAGTGCCACACATTTGCCCCACGAAACGGAAGATTGTAAAAATAAGAATAAACGTGTAAACGGTCTTGATGCCTTTGCGGGAAACCACGTATATCATGAAGAGCATGAATAAGGAATATATGGCAAGGAAGACTGATGCAGCAATCCCTGATTGCTCGGAAACGAAACCGCTCATGATCCTTTGAATTTGTTGTTTAGATTAGAAGATGAAGTTTTTGAATTGAAAGTGATTGAACTCGTTGTTGGGAATGTTCGGCCATTATATAGCGCATCTGTGGTCATGGCCGTGGAATGCTTTCAGTGCGCTTACATAAGCGCAATAATGTATAATTTTGACGCGAAGCTCGTAGGAATTACTTTTTCATGCACATAGGCTCTTATATGCCTGTTGCGCAGCTGTGCGGCTGCGGCTGTTTTTGACGTAGGGCTACTTACGAGAGTCGACCTTCGCCATACTAGAGTAGACATGCTTTCGGGTTATACAAATAAGCAGATTCGCATCCGGTTTACGTTATCTACAGCCCCGTTGCTTAGCGCCATAAAGCTTATTTGTTTCCGCTTCAGCATTTCTGAAAGTACATTGATAGATACACACATCTTTTTCTCCCCTGTTTGCGGTTTGCTTGATGTAACGGTAATGGATCGGAACATGTATCCGAGCTTTTCCCTTCTGAGTAAAGTGTGAATCATATGCCACACCGCAAAATACCAATCCAAACCAAGGAGGCCTCTTACAAAAACCCGCAACGCTTACGTTCAATTCCTTAAAATAAATTTTGAAGAAATAATTCCTAAAAAAAAAATTTTTTAGAGCTGTTTTTGATCGTTAGTATCATCACCATATGGGTGTGCCTGCATGCGCGCTTTTTTTCGTGGTTTAGATGAGCATCATCAGCTTCTGAACACCATCGTAACTAAAATGGCGCCCGTGGATAAGTCAGATCAGTTCGTCTACGACTCCGAGAGCGGATCAGAGTATGAGGATGTGGGGTTTGAACCACCAAAGTACTACACTAAGGTTGGCATGCCAAAGCCACCAGTCTCTGCCGACGACAAGGAAGTTTGGTTGATCAAAACGCCAAAAAACTTCCCAATTTCCAAATTGAAAACATTGCCCATTTCATTCACTGCTTCTAAGGTGAGCAATACAGGAGTAAAGCCATTTGAGATTGGCAAGTCAAACTTTCAAGTGAATGAAGATTTGTTCTCTTCAGATGCGGCAAAGTATGCTATCGTGAACGAGGGTTTCACAAGTAGGCCTGTCGATCGGTTTTACACTATTCGTGAGGTGGTGCTGGTCCCTGAGATCAATTACGAGGAAGTAGTGGAACAAAGAAAAGACGTTGAAAAGATCCCAAATTTGAGAATGAGACACTTTGCAACCGGCTACGATGCTAAGGACTTTCCTGAAGCACAACCCAGCATAGATACCGAGAGGGTGTCAAAGAAACCAAAACTTGAGGACAAGGATGCGGCCAAGGACGCAACGAAGGAGAAGTCCGAGAAAAAGGAAAAAAAGGAGAAGAAAGATAAGAAAGAGAAGAAAAAGAAGGAGAAGAAAGAGAAGAAGGCTTGAATTGAGGCCTATGCATGTATAGTATCGGATAATGACAAATAAGAAAACTTTGCTGTAGTGGCAGCTTGCGCTGACGTTCTCGAGTATGAGTCACAAGTCACCCAAAAAGGCCTACGTAAAGCTTAAGTGGCACAGGATTTAGAAAAAGAGGCTCATTTAGAGAAGAATTAAAAAAGAATCTACAAGGCCATTTGGAATTTTGCTTTCGGATCTGGTTGGAAACTACGACTTCGATCCGATTTCTGACATACGATGTGTGGTGCGAAATGTTAACAATGCGAATTCACCTAACTATAAACAGCATCACCATGGGTAGCAGCGCCTCCAAACCCAACAGAAAACTTACAAATATCATCACCAAGACCAGTAGTGTCAGCGGGTCGCAATCTAAATTGCAACTTCCCTCACAGAAGCTCAAAGACCAGTTTGAAAATGGAGGACAAGCACTGGACTCCAAGGATTCGATACAAGCAACCACCCCATCAAACACTGATTTTGAAATGTCACAACCTCACGGAAAAGACGGCATGGATCCCCAGGCTGACCTGAGCTTCATCCGAACGATGAACGATTTGGGAAAGCAAATTCAGTCTCACAGCGCCAACCACAAACAACAGATTGATGTGCGTGCACTTAAGCAACTCTTAAACCGAAAACAACTACATGACCAGGGCCAAAGTGAGGTCCAGGCTCAAATAGACGGCTCTGCCGCGCGGCAGGCTCGAACCATGGTCCATCCAAGAACTCTAACCGCTATTGTTAATGCGCTTCACGAGAAGAATTACCCACCCGAGGAAATTGCCAAGGACTATGATATCAGCAGCGAGTTTCTCCAGAACATGTCCCGGTTCAAAGTGGCAGACAAGCTTGTGATCATTGAAGAACACCGCAAAGATGACGAAATAGGTCCCAAAGTCGGTCAGCCTGTGGCTCGAGCCGCAACCGAACCGTCCATGATGGACTACGATGGCAGTATGTCGGAATCAGTCAATGAAGAGAGAATCAAGGCACTTAAAAGCCGGCTCGAGTGAATTTAACTGGGATAGGGCAACACACATTACGGTTTAATGAGAATCTGCAAGTAAAACGGTCCTTTTGCATTCACAAATGGATGGGCTTTCGAAAGTATAACCAGGGGCTTTGAGAGTACATTTGAAGAAAGACGAAGAATTTTTGAAATACCCTGCTCTAGATGTGGTCTTGTACATAGTTTAGCCCGTATTCTGAACATTATTTATTAGCAATTTTGCCTTGTTGAAGCAATTCAAGTGGCTTTGTTGACTTAGAAATAAGCCACAAGTTGACTTTAAAGTGGCCACGAGAATACCAGTCATCCCCAAAAATGACGTTGTTGGGCACACAATCCGCTCAGCGTGTGTGAATCTTGGCCAATGATTTCCCATAATGAAGTGCGTCACCGGATAAGATCTGTACCCCGGATTTCAACCCCTGCCGAGGACGCGAACCCATAAAATGATCACGCAACAACCGCAAATTCACATCACTTCCTCTCCAATTATAACCCATTGCTCTGAAGAAAACTCCTACTTTAATCCGACATGTCAATTCGATCTAAACTTGCAAAATTTACACCTTGTGACGTCTCTGATGCATTGGTCAAATACGGAGTGAAGAACGGCGGCTTCTTGCCCAACTTAGTAAGAAGATCTCCGAAAGAGAACACAGACGGTTCAATTGTCGGGCCAGCATATACCGTTCTTTACGCCCCAAAGTCAGACCCCAGACCTGCAGTCAAACAGTCTTATATTGATGGAATCCCGAAGGAAAGCGTTTTGGTACTTGCACTTCCAGAAGAACAACAACTCACCAGTGCCCCATTCGTCACTATCAATAATGCCTTGTATGGCGGGCTTATGTCCACTCGGGCCAACTATTTAGGTGCTTCGGGGTCGGTTGTTTTGGGGAGGATCAGGGATTTAGCAGAACACAATGATCTAGGCTATCCCGTTTGGTCTTACGGCGTGGGCACAGCAGCACCAGGCCCAATTGTGAAAGTAGTAGGGATCAATGTTCCTGTTTCAGTCAAGACAGCTGAAAATGAGCTGATGTTGGTCCAACCTGGAGACTTTATTATCGGTGACGAGAACGGAATTGTACGCCTACCCGTGGGTCATAAGCTGGGTCCTGAAGCTAATGTGAGTGTGGAGGATGTCCTTGATTACATACCAAAGAGGGTAGCTGCTGATACAAAAGTGAGCGAAGATATCAGAAGTGGCCGGCCGGCTAAGGAAGCGCAAGATTACTGGAGGGGACATTATGGATGCTGAACAACTCATGTGAAGTGTAACAAAGATCGAGTTTATTTTTATTTCTGGAAATCAGTGTGGGTACTATTGAAGACTTTTTCATTAATTGAATTCCAACAAGAAATCATTACTCAAGTCAAGTATATACTAGAGGCTGTACCAGTTGCAGTTGCCCCTGATAGTAGTCACGTGGCGCACTCGCGCTATCATACATCTAATCTCACTAATGACACACATACACAAGACTTCACCAGTAGTCAGCGTCCTACCCACTAAAACCAATTGTGACCAAGTACAAACTACTTGCTTGACTTAATGACTTTTAAAATAAGTCCGGAACTTAGACATTTCCTTTGAATAGTCCATTTCACCACTAAATCTGACGAAAGACCGAGCCTCGCATCAAGATAATACCTGTTAAGGCGGATAAGATACTATGCCGCTAGATACCTCAGTTCATTTAGGGGTTGGGGTAACTCAAAGTGCCCCATATTCAATAGAGGAGCTTCGGCTTGCATTGATCGGAAATGACGATTTAAAGTTGGGTCTCTTAAGAGATACTTCTTTCGGTCCCTGGTTCAAAGAGGAATTGACCGCTTGGCTGGCAAAGCTAGCAACTCAGAAGCTGCAAAACATGAATGCCAATGCTCACACATCCACTACATATATTGATGAGTTATGTAAATTGGTGGGGGTTTTACGGCTTCTTTCAGATCATGTGCTCGAGGCATCAAACCATTCCCGGGTATCAAACACTCGAACTTGGCTTGGGGAATCTGTCACAGAGTTATTCAGAATTGTTGAGTCTGCAAATGCCTTAAGTGCATTAGCCCCACCCTCCACTTACTCACTAGTATGTGATATCTTCGACATAATACTCATTCTAGGGAGCACGCTGAGCTTATTCCACGCATACATGGATTTTGCACAGCTTTGGGACTTTCTTTGCAACTTGGATCTTACGATTTCAAATGCGGGGCTTTTAGAATCTGCACTCAAGCTTGTGCCATTACTTTTGGAACAAAAATTGCAATACTCGCCGCTGGACTTGCAAAGTTACGAGACTCTTATTGGCCGCCTCTTAAATCGGCTTTCAGATGAATTTCAGAAAATCTCAACTGATTCTCTAGCAGTGGACGGAGCGTTTGGTGAGGAAGCTTTGGTTGTCATTCAGTCGATCACAGTAGCTGCTGCGCAAATATTCAACTGTGTCAACGAAGATGAATCAGATAAAAGCATGAAGCTTTTAAACGTCTTCTTTGATTGCCCAAATACATTTGACTGCATGATGTTGCTTCTAAATCTAGAAAATGCACATGTGTTGAACCTAGCAACATTGAATCTTTTTCAAATCCAGCTTTTGTCGTCTCAGGAGATTGACAATGAAGATGGTTTCATTAACGAAACCTTCCAGAAACTTTATCCTCGCATTGTTGAACTTTTGCAAGCTGATAATGCGGAAATTCCCAAATACATTGGCTACGCTATAAGTATTCTTCTGGACTTGTGCCTAAAATATTCAGGTGTTTGCTTGCATTTGTGTCACACAAACACTGATTTCAAAATCATGAAGGATCTTCTCCGATTGTTTGAAGAGTCGGCTGTATTTTTAAGGTTGCATCAACTAAAGGTGTCGCTCAAGGATGGCAAGTATCTTGCGGATTTCACCAGACTAAAACAAGGACCCGAGAAGTCGGTTTCGATGTCATGGTCTGATGAATTAGATATTATTGCAAACTTCTTGCTTCTTTTAAGCGTGTACACCAGCTCCAATGAAGATTTTCGTCGCAGAATCACATCCTTCAGCCCCACCAAAGCTCAAAAGAGTAAGCCAAACTTTATGTGCTTAATGGTATTTGAAATCACTGAAACTTATAGATTTCTCCTTAATCAGATTATGTTGAACTATGAGCTTCTAAAACAAACCAGACACATGGAATTCAAATGGATAAGGGAAAATATCAGCGTATTGCTTTCCATAATTCAACATCCAATCTTCACGAATACATTTTACTTAATGAGATCACTCTCCAGATCTGTTGCTACATTGCGAACATTCTTCGTTGATTGCAACTCTATCAGGGGGTCTTTCGAGGA
The DNA here is from genome assembly GCA_002370135.1 of Metschnikowia kipukae. Taxonomy (NCBI): domain Eukaryota; kingdom Fungi; phylum Ascomycota; class Pichiomycetes; order Serinales; family Metschnikowiaceae; genus Metschnikowia; species Metschnikowia kipukae. Next base: position 167,041 of record NKZJ01000108.1, read on the forward strand.
CAACGCTGAGAGTGAAGATAACATAATGGCCTCCCGAAATATTGTATCCATTGTGGAAGCCAGATATGATCGAGAGGTTTCTTTCGACCGTAATGGCAACATAGTATTTGGCGTGCTAGATATTCTCAGTAAGCTCGAAGTGGTCACTCATGTCATGTTGCATTTGACATCCGCCGAGGACAGAGCAAAGCAACACAAGACAAGAAGAGAATTGTATGTGAAAAAGGTCATTTGCCTCGCAACTATGGCAAATTTCATCCTTGACTTCAGTTCCTTCCGGTACGAGATCGTGAAAAGATCTGGCTTTTTGAGTGATTTAGCAACAATGCTTCAGAGTTCTATTCAAACGAAACAGAACTGGGAAGCTGTTCTGCCAGGGCTGAAAGAATTAAGAGAGATTGCTTTTGAGCAATTACGGATTCAATTAGCGGTGCTACAGGTTGTCAAGAACTTTTTGTACAATGAAAATGAGGAAAATCGGAAGCTTGTCTGGGGCTATATTCCTCTTGCTCTTGTATTCGAGAAATGCTTATATGGAGTTTGTACGCCTATCGAGGAGTACAAGGAGCTTCATGGCCAGCAGCTTCAACATAAGGTCATAAGTTTTGAGATACTTCGTAATCTCACCGCAGCATCCATGCATTTTAGTGAATCAATTACTGAAGCGTATGAAAGCTTTGTTGAACAACAAATGCAGCAGTTGGATTCTGATCACGAAATTCCTGGTACATGGAATGAATTTCTCATCAAAAGCTTTTTGACATACGATATTTTCATGAATTGCAACAAAAGCTTGCAACAAAACCAGTTTTTCGAGGACGATACATTTACGCTTCAGCTTGTTAAGAACCCTGATTACGTGAAATTGATAGTGGGCATAAATTACATCGAGGACCATCGATACACGAACCTATCCGAGTTCCATGGACTGGATTTCCCGAGTTTGACATTACTTAGAATTTGGAAACGTCTCCTAGCATTGAGAATCCTGACAGAAATAGAACTGGCTATATGTGCGAATGAGCTGGAAAGAGTCCACCTCTCAAATCAGTTGAGCGAGATTAAACTATCCATAAGCTGGATATTAATAAATCTTACGTGGAAAGACGGGGAGTTCAATTTTCACAATGAGAAATCAAGATTTTGCTTGGTAGATACAATACTGTCAGGCTCAGGCGCAGTTACCTCGTTCAATTTGCTAATTGACCCGAATGTTGAGTATGAGTTCACGCCTGATGGTATTTTGGGTCCTGAAGCTCGGGCACGCGCGCTTTATAACTTTGGATTTCCTGCGGTTCTACAGGACTTAATCCAAAGTATGTCAATTCCTGAAATGTCCGGCGATGGGCAGAAGATTCATCGGTTTGACCACTTGAATTCCAATGACGTATTTGAAAAAGCTAAAGCTGCGCATTTCCAAATAATATCATTGGTTGCAAAGGATGGCGAAGATGATGAAAAGACCTCGAGGCATCCATTGCGGCGCACCTCCAATATCATTAATACTAGGGAGAGCCATGATATTCGTCATACTTTAAGGACTGACGTTTCAGAGCACACTAGTGATGATAATATGGGTAGTCTGTCTGTGGTGAATGAAGAAGCTGAATCAGAGAATGACAGCGAGGAATTCGACGAGTATTGGATACGTTGAATCTTCAAATCCGTGCATCCAACGCCGCGATAAACATCTCATGGGACGGTCCGTGTGTTTCCGGCGTCTGACGTCACGCAGATTCGCGGGAGCAGCCAGTGCAGGTGACGTTACAAATTGGCGAGAATGTGCAAGCAGCGCATCTTAAGTAGACAAAAATATAATTGAGTGGTTGCCTTATCCGCTAAGCGAGACGCGACCCAATAAATCCAATAGTAATTATCTAATCATCTAGCTTATGCGAAAGCACGAATAAAATTCTTTATTTTGTCGATCAAAGGGCTTCAAATAATAAAATGATGCTTTAGAATTAGAGTGGGAGAACCGTTGGCTTGAACTATGTGCATGCCGACTGCATGTAAGAGATGAATATGCACATGGGAGTTTTCACCTCCGTGTGTTAAATCGTTGGAATAGCAGCGCAAAAGGACCGACTTGCACGGGTTCCATACTGTCCATTAAGTGACCGCTCTAGTCAAATTGGACTAACTCCGGCGCTTCGAACATCTTTATCACTTGGGTAGCTGCAAAGCTGCTACCAGTACTCCTCGAGATCTTGAACTTGACGCGAATTTAATAGCTACTCACGCCTTGTGGAGCCTATCATCTAAGCAACTTAGAAATTCGTTGCTCCAGGCATTAAAGGGCCCTTTTCTCTCTGTGTCGTTTTACATACTTTTGGCACTTAATTTTCATACTCGGTCAAAAATTTCTTTTTCGTTTTTTTCGCTTTCGCACTCTCGACAGTATTTCTCTACTTCTCAAATATAGAAACGCTCCTTAGGCAACAGCATTTTCATCATGGAGACACAGACTGCTGAACCGATACAAGCAGGTGCTTCCGTCACGAAAGTGAATTCCGTTCCTACTCCCTCCCAATCCACCGCATCCACGGGAGAAAATTCCATCAATACCGCCACTTCTGAGAAAGGGAGCAACAGCAATAACAAAGCGACATCCACCAAAGATACAACTTCTCGGGGAAAGTACTCGCTCAATGACTTCCAGATTTTACGTACACTTGGAACTGGATCTTTCGGAAGGGTGCACTTGGCCCGTTCTGTCCACAATGGACGATTCTATGCCATGAAAACACTCAAAAAAGAGAGAGTGGTACAAATGAAGCAAGTCGAGCACACCAACGACGAAAGGCGCATGCTTCGGGTCGTTCAACATCCGTTTATTATCCGTATGTGGGGCACGTTTCAAGATTGCAATAATTTATTCATGATCATGGATTACATAGAGGGTGGAGAGCTATTCCTGTTGCTCCGGAAATCTCAACGGTTTCCCACTCCTGTGGCAAAATTTTATGCTGCGGAAGTATTCTTGGCAATAGAGTATTTGCACAACCACAATATCATCTACCGGGATTTAAAACCCGAGAATATTCTTTTAGACAAAAACGGCCATGTTAAATTAACAGATTTCGGGTTTGCAAAGGAAGTTACGGATGTGACATACACACTTTGCGGAACGCCTGACTACATAGCACCAGAGGTTGTGGCCACAAAGCCTTACAACAAATCGGTGGACTGGTGGTCGTTCGGCATCTTGATTTTTGAAATGTTAACAGGTTACACACCGTTCTATGACCCTAATCAAATGAAGACTTACGAGAATATTCTTAACGGTACGATAACGTATCCGGACTATTTGCCTCCAGATTTGTTGGACTTGTTACAGAAGCTTATAGTGAAGGATTTGACGCAACGTTTGGGTAACTTACAAAATGGGTCAAATGACGTCAAAAACCACCCGTGGTTTAAAGAAGTCATTTGGGAGCGGTTGCTATCGAGAGATATAGAAACCCCATATGAGCCACCTATCACTTCAGGAGTGGGAGATACATCACAATTTGACAGATACCCGGAGGACAAGGATTTGGACTATGGTATTACAGGTATCAACGATCCATATGCAGAAACCTTCCTGGAGTTCTAAGACTCAACCTGCGTTTTCTTCAATTTGCCCAATAGCATCATAACCCCTGTGAAATTATGCCTGCTCTATTATCTGTGTTCGGAGGTGGGATCTTCTAAAAGATTTTACATGGATCACAATCCTTATAATTCAGGTTGTATGACAATCAGATGACCCAACATCCCCGGGCGATGGCGCTTGTCATCATAAGGCGTATTAATTCAAGACTCTGCAAACTCATTTGTGTGAACACCCCCGGAAACGTCGTTCAACGTGAATTACACAGGTCCGAAAATAACTTTCTATTCATTTCAATGCATTATAACGATTTAAATATTCTTCGTAAGCCCAAGCTGCGCTCTTTCCACTGACTTTGATCGAAAGATTGCCAGTTAAAAAAAAAAGAAGCACTATCCATTAGGCTGTAATGAAAATTCTTGTTGGCATAGATACCAGAGCGTTTCAAGTGAAATGCTTTTGATGAGCCTCTCTAGTGAATTTTTTCTTTCTATGTGCAAGGAATCTAATTGGCGGCTTCATCATACTTGGCCAGAATCATACTTGGGCAGATTTGAAGGGCTATTCGCAGCAAAGGTCCACGTCTTCCAACCAGTCGCTTTTTAAGAGTTGACCCGGAGTCATCCTCGTTGCATTGTTGAGATCCAACAATTTGTAGATGCAAAATTTTCGTATCTCGAAATCACCATCCTCGAATTCTTCCAAGTCCTCTTTCCAAGCATTGCTTGCACATTCGTACCCCTTGGGTACATCAAAGAGGGTCTCTATGGGGAGGAAGCTTCCCTTCTGCTTTATAACCCAATCCCTAGTGGTTGGATCATAGTTGGAAATCATCGAGCTTTTTACGTATTCATCGAAAACGGAGTCCTTGTAACGCTTACTCCTGCTCATACCTTTTGGTTCCGTAGAGTGCCACAAATATCCATTTGAATAACTCTTGGTGTCTTGCTCTTGCGCGTGATGGTCAAAGTACTCAAGAGTACATGAGCTGCTCTCGTGGAAGTACGACCTTCTGATATTAAAAAGCATTAATGAGAGTACACCCAAGGCCCAGCAGTCCTTTTTCACCAAGGATATCAGTTTGTGGGTGTCGTATTCTTCAGGTGCCATATAAGGACCGCTGCCCATTGGAGCGGCAGGCGAAAGCTGTTCCTGTGAATCCCATTTTGTTCTGAACACGCTAGACTTTCCGAAGTCTGAAATTTTTAGTACCATGCGGCCATTTTGATCACCCTCGATCAAGATGTTTTCTAGTTTCAAGTCACAGTGGGCCACTCCATGATTGTGCATATACCAAAGGCCCTTCGTGATTTGCTTTATCATGCAATCCACTTCATCGATAGCCATGTACTGGCGATTGGTAATCGCCTTTCGACAATACGTAAAAAGATTTCCGGAAGTAAAACAATCCATAACTTGGCAAAGACGGACATTTCCGGCCGTGGCAACCATCAAATCGATGGTGCGCACGATATTTTTGTTGTTCAATGTTGAAGAGATGATGAATTCCAGAATTGCACGGTCAACAAATTGCTCTTGTGTCTCTGTGTTGTTCTTTTTGCAAAGTTCTTTCACCGCAAAAAGAGGTTGTATTTTATTATCCAGACCTTGCCTCTCAATTACTTTGATGACGCCGTATGACCCACGACCAATAATATCAGTCACCCTGCCATACCTTTCGTAAAGGGTTTTGCTCCTCGGTGAGTAACCTGACTTCGTAAGAACCTTAGAAATTCTTTCCTTAAGCTCTTTTATTTGATTTAGTTGGTACTCACCAATGACGGACTGATGAAGGTCCGCATGGCGCATTGTAGGCGAAAGGCGTTGAATTTTAACATCTTCCGTTATAAGAGAATACGTAGACTTCAGCTCCTCATTTGCTAGTTTTGTGAGCGTTTCCTTCAGGCTTCCGAGGCCACAAAGTCCCATTAAATTGGATAGTTGGGAAATGTTGCTACATTTCTCGCGGTCAAATAGAGTGTGCTTGTGCTCATAGTCTGAGTCCAGATCGGACTCGAGGTCGGAATCGGAGCTGTAGGAATTTGAAGAATGATAGTCGTCTTTCGAAAAGTTAGAGAATTGATCGTCATCCACGATAGTGCTTAGTCGTTTTGGCATTCTCTTTGCCTGTGTTTGAAGTGTTTCTTGGGACTGATGTGTTGAATCTCTTGAGGTAGATAGAGGAACTGAAAGATGAGAAGTGCCGTGCTCAGGCGATACCAGAGGGAGGTTTCCGGGTTTTGTTTGAGCTGATTTGTCCGTTAGATTGACATCTCCTTGATTCTTAGATATGGTAGATGACTCGCTGGACTTTTTCGACAGCTTCTTCGAAAAGAGCCCCATCTTAAGTGTTCTCTAGGAGAATTTCAAGTGAATCTTTGATTTTTGTTTAACTCTTAGGGAAACCCTGTGGAATAGTGTCCCGTGCTGTATCATGCTTAGTGAGCATGTTGGTGTACTGGTCTGTATTTTGTTACAAGTGCGATAGCAATAACGTAGCTGCAACTGAGTACACCAAGCGTTAATACAGCTTTGTCGCCCAGTTTATCGTGACTTACTTAGCCACAAGAATAATAATCTCTCGAGCTTGAAAATTGAGAATTTGTAAACTGCCCTAGTAATTTAAATAATTTGCAGTCCAAGCTGGAAAGATCGAGCCTGATGCTCCTGGAGTTGTAATAAAGCAAGAACGGCACAAAATAATTAGAGAACAACGGCTGAATATTCAGCCGAATGCATATGCCCCTCCTTTTTAAATGAGGCGCCAAAAGGTTTTGACCTTTGTATGGGGTGGTGAAAGTCAGATTTTAATTCACACGAAACTCTTCTCATCCTGAATCTCTCATGCTCACACGGAGTGGGTATGAAGTAGTCTTTATTATTGGGTTTAGGGATTATATGAGTTATCTTGGATTAATTCCTTTCCAGTCCACATTTATTCGAAAGCTGTCACGCCTCAACAACATGCACTTGAAACAATAAGCGGACGATGGAGATAGGATACGTGGGTGGAGCTTGCTTTCTAATATTCATTTGCAAGCTTCATCAAAAGCAAGTAATATAGCATACTAGGTCTGCCGCATTGTTTATAAGCATACTACTCATTCAAGCCACAAGTCAAGTTTCTGCTCGTTTGTTTGGAAACATTTAAATCTTGCATAATCATCAATCACAAAAGCCTCGTGCTAACCGAAGTTTTTAAATTGTGATTGGGCCAGTTAGCGCCAGGCATTAGTCGGAGCAGCGAGACGCAATGATGCGCATGCAAAGCTGACGAATGCATACGCGAGACGAAAGAGGCGGCAGTGTAATGGTGCACGGGCGTGTCACGGAGATGTAAGGGGGGGACGCGGTTCCTGCTCGCGCTCTCCAATGGACACAATACCAAACATGAAAATGAGGTAGTTATCAACGACAATGCTGTGGCAACGAAACCATCATCTAGTTTTCATTATTCAAAGAATACCATTTCTTCATGTATGATGCGCTACAGTTTCCTCCTGTGAAGTAACTCGCGAGGACAACAACTGCAAGTGCGACTCATTAATTTTCTTTGCATGCGGATCAGCATACATACAGGGCCGAGCGCCGCTGATAGTTGCATTTCTATGTCAAACAGCGCAGAGAGTGCGCAGAGACCCCTGAGATGTGGGCTTGAATATGTACTTGCATACGCATTTTGAGAAAAAATCAGTGAACTTTACTGCGAAGACAAGTCGAAGAAGCCAAACCACCTCCTTTCGTTTGCGAACGTGGCATTCATATACAAGTAAGTTGTCATCAGCTTATCTGTAGTAATTCGAACCGGGCTTACATAAGTGGCCCTAACCTATACTAACGCTGACCCCGGTTATGGAATGCAAAGTCGCGATGGTCACGAGCCCACATTCTCAATATTTTTAATTCTTGGAGTAGTTTTAACGCTCACTTCTGACGAGTAAGTAGGTCTGAAAAGAGTATCCCCGGCGCGCGCTGCTTTTGAGGTAACAAACACGCTTTCATGCAGTTTAGGACCGCTCATTATCGACAAAACCTATCACTTGCTTCAGCAACTCTGCGTCTTTAAGCGGTAGAAGAAACTCTTTGAACCACTTTTTTTCTTGCCTTGTGGACGGCATTCTTTCGATTCAATATCGCATCTCACTTGCTACAGCGTTACACGTGTTTTGCAGGTTGATCCGCGCTCAAGACTATCGGCGTCCATCTTTTGGTAACTGTGATTCTCAGTCCAACGCTTTATTTAAACTTTCGTCTTTATGTCCACCATTTACAATTCTGACATAAAAAATCACAGACGGGCGCCGCCTCCTCCTGGAGCGCCCAAAATTCACACCACAATTTCTAAGCCCGGTGGTATAAGTGGCCCATACAGCCTGTCGCCACATGGCTCTTCCACAGACGTGGCGTCGTTCAAGATGTCGCCGTCAAGAAAACATGCTGGTTGGGTTTATTTGAAAGATGATGGTATTTTCACGTCCTTCCGGTGGAACAAACGTTTCATGTCGATTGGTGATCGGGCACTCAGCTTTTTCAAGACTGAGCCTTACCTGTCTGATTCCACGGCAAGAGATATTGAGCTTTCATACCCTTTGAATCTCATTGGTACGATTAAAACGAAGCCAAACTCTGGCTACAACAAAACATCGTATTCCATGGAGATCATTCCAAAGAATGGTAACAAGCCTTTTATTGTGTCCATCAAAAGTCACAACGAATACTTGGACTGGCTCGACGCATTTTCCAGCAAGTGTCCTTTGGCTTCGATAAACCAAAGCGTTTCTATGGGTAGCAGCAATGGGGTCTCCAGCCCCATCAATTTCACACATAAAGTGCATGTCGGTTTCGACCCAGCAAGTGGTAATTTCACTGGTTTACCGGACGCGTGGAAGCTGATGTTGCAACACTCCAAAATCACAAACGAAGACTGGAAAAAAGATCCGGTTGCTGTGATTGAGGTATTGGAATTCTACTCAGATATCAATGGATCCAACGCAAACACTCCAATCAATTCTCCTGCTCTTAACACACTTCAAGATTGGACTAAACATCCTGCAAGCAAGCAAGCTCCACAAATTGAATCCTCCTCCAAACCCCAAGATTTGACTCCGCTGCGCCAGGCACCAAAGCCTCCAGTTCCATATCACCTAACTCAAAAGGGTAAGGACCCTCTGTCGCCTTTGAACAATCTTCTTACTGCGAACGAATATTCCGCCAAAGATGACATATTGTTACCTGAGAGACGTGCTCCACCTCCACCTGGCCAGTCAAAGCAGGTCCCCAACCACCTGCTGTCTTACTCACTGCGGCCTCAAGAGCAAGAAACTCCTTACTCCATCAACCATCATATCCATGACAAAACCTATGATGCTACTAACGGTTCGAGAGAAGAGGAACTAACGGGCCAGAAGCTGTACGGTGCTGGTGCATCTCATTACCAGACACGTCCATTGACCAAGAAACCGGGATTCTCAGGTACCACGGACGTACCAAAAGCGTCTCCTCCAAATGCTCCACACAACATTCATCCTGGTGTTAATCTCCACACTAACAACATCAAACATGCATTAAACCAAACAAATAATGACCCCACCATTCCTTCACTTAAGCCTTTAGTGTTGAAGCCTCAGAGCAATTCGCCTGACAACGACAAGGCGTTGGGTGTTCAGAAGCCAGGGCCCTCCGCTAATGCACCTCCAGTCAAGAAGGCTCAGCCACAAAAGAGTGCTAAACAAATAAAGAAAGAACGGGAGCAACTCAATGACCGCCAGGTAATCGCGAAGTTGAAGACTGTGGTGAACAACAAAGACCCTTCATCTTTATTTCGCATCATTCTGAAGGCTGGCCAAGGTGCTTCTGGAGAAGTTTACCTCGCAGAGTCCTTGATTCCCGGTCAGGAGGGCCTGAAGGTCGCAATCAAGCAAATGGATTTGCGGGCGCAACCTCGAAAAGAACTTATTATCAACGAGATTCTTGTTATGAAAGACTCAAGGCATGACAACATTGTGAATTTTTTGGACTCTTATTTGCGGGGAACAAACGACTTGCTTGTCATCATGGAGTACATGGAGGGGGGCTCGTTGACTGAAGTCATCGAAAGCAACGAAAACAAGCTTAACGAGAGACAAATTGCAACCATTTGTAATGAAACATTGAAAGGTTTGCAATTCTTACACAGAAAACATATTATACATCGTGATATCAAGTCGGATAATGTTTTGCTTAACGCTAGAGGAAACGTCAAAATCACCGATTTCGGATTTTGTGCAAAGCTCACTGATCAAAGATCAAAGAGAGCGACAATGGTGGGAACGCCATATTGGATGGCCCCAGAGGTTGTCAAGCAAAAGGAATATGACGAAAAGGTTGACTGCTGGTCTTTGGGTATCATGACCATTGAAATGATTGAGGGCGAGCCGCCTTACTTGAACGAAGAGCCTTTAAAAGCATTGTATTTGATTGCAACCAATGGAACTCCAAAGCTCAAGAAACCTGATTCTTTGAGCAATTCCATTAAGAAGTTTTTGTCTATCTGTCTTTGCGTTGACGTGAAGTACAGAGCGTCCACTGATGAACTTTTGGATCATTCGTTCATAGAGCATAAGGCAGGTGACGTGAGGGAGCTAGCTCCTTTACTCGAATGGAAGAAAAGCTCGTAATGTGCGAGTGACCTACATGTACAAGCAAGGCTTGATTTATTTCTCATTTGTAACGCACAATATAATGGTAATCACGATAAGTAGAACTACAAAAGTTGCATTTTCGATGTCTAGTACATTCGAACATTCATCAAAAGTTGATTCCCCGATTAAAATCTGTCTCTCATCTTTGGGTAGATACTTCGTATTACTGTTTCTATACTATAAGAGACCGAATTATCCAACATCATTTAACCTAATGCTGCTATAAAGCAAATATAGTCTCTCAACTACATAGCTCATTCTATTTGGTATCTTATACATAAGTGTCTTGAATTTGTATTCAATATTTAAAAATTTTTACCACCATTTCCAATTTCGAGCTCAAGAATCTGAAATTGTGATCAACGAAACGAATTGGTGGCATCAAACGGCACTTTCAACTCACCGAATATACAAAAAGTCTTTCACTGTACCTGTCGTTTTATGTGATTTACCAAATTCATGAGAATAACTGGCAATGCGTCGTTATCCTGTTTTAACTCTTTGGCAGCGCAGGGAGGTCTTTGGAAATTTCGTCTTTGAACTGCTTTCTCTCCAAGTTTGAAACGGAATGACCTGGTATACCAAATCCAGAAGCATGAATATTAAGACTACCGCTGTTCCAACCTGGATCAGGGCCCAAGCTACTCAATCCGCGAGAACTCTGAAAGTTCCCTGAGGCTATCACGGAAGGACTTTGTGTGTCATTCACTGCATTAAGCCGGGTATGCGGGTTGTGCATTGATGGAACTGGCAAATTTGATGACAGGTAATGAAATGATTGGGAATTCTGTCCAAAATTTTGATTCTGGCTTTGGTTGTGTAACGGATTCAGGTAGTGAAGCGGATCAAAGCTGTAGCCTGCCGATTGTTTGGCATGCTGGTCATTATGCTGAAGATCTTGCGCCTGTCTCTGGTTGACATTAGGGCCAAGCAGTGTTGGCTTGTAAAGCTCTGGGTATATGTAATTGCTGTCCAGATAAACAGGCAACATATTTCCCAGGGTCCCAGATGAGTCTGACTTAGGCTCAGAAGCAGGTAATGCAGTTGGTGATAACCTGCCTTCGACTTTAACTGCGCCGTTCGCTGAACTGAAATTATTGAAGCTGTTGGACTGCTGGGCTTTTGAGTCTGGAGAAAAAAGAGTGTATTGCAGATGACGATTAGTGGATGGCGACAAATTTTGCAGCCGCAGATCGAAACTTTGTGTGGCGTAAGGGTTCTGATCAACGTGGGAATCTGGGAAAGGCAATCCCGCGTCTGTCATCTGCGCTTTGGAGCTAGACTCATTGTTAACTCGGCGTTTCTTGAACTTATCATTTTCAAGGTCCTTATTCAGTGGATAGTTCATCAGAGGATATTTCAAGGCACTCTCTGGCCCCAAACTCAGCTGCTGATGAGGGTACCATGTACTGTCCATGAGTTGCATTGGGTAACGCAAAATAGGATCTGTTATTTGTTGTTCTTGTGGAATCAGTGTAGTCTCACTGTATCCATGTTTGTAAGGTTCAATTTGACTGTCGCTATTGATCCTTCGGCTGGCAAGCTTCTTGCCCGCGTGTCTGGGACTGTTCAAGCTAGACATGTTTTGGAGTTGGTAATTGCTATCCAAATAGAAATTGGCTTCATTTTCAAGTGGCAACTTACTTCCCAAAGAAGAACGCCTCAATGCCTGCCACACACGAGATGATATCATAACGTTTTTTAGTTCAGTCTGCGTAGGACGAAGAATGTTACCGCTTAGAACGTCGAAAGCAGAAAAATACAGGATGAGATGCACAGTCTGCTTACCATCACCTTCGGTTGCGTTTGGCGAATCATAAACTGTAAGAGATATTGTCTTCTTGATAAGAGCTTTATCAATCATTTGTCCCGAATTTGCTATAGTGTGATCGAGCACGTCATCGAAGCCATTCTCGTCGTAGCCGAAGCCGGCGTGCGTTGACTTCACCGAGTGAGGAGCGGGTATGGAGCTCCGGGACAATGTATGCATGGAATGAAGATTTCCGTTTATAAAGCCAGGTTTCATGTTCAAGTCCAGCCGCGTTGGGGATGGGAATCCAGAAAGAGTATCGGTACCTCTACCCAGAAAGTTCCCCAAACTCATAGTCCCGTAGCCCGGTATATTATTTCCAGAATAATCCACGCTTTTGAAGGGACGCTCGTTTCGAACGTAACCTGGTGAGCTCCCCTCTTGGCCATAATTGAATCTATTATTGAATTTCAAGGACATCTCAACGTGACCTGGAGGGTTTGAATCTTCCTTTCGTTTTAAGGACAGTTCCTTGGTTTTGGAAGATTTTCGGCCTTTTCGCTTGTCGCTTCTTTCAGAGGCACTGTCCAACTCACGATAAATTAAGAATCTTCCCAAGATTCGTGACGCCGACCATGCTATTCCATCTGTCCAGCGCTTGATTTCCGACAGATTCTCCACGAAAACGAAGACATTTCCCAGTTTGATCAAATTCGGTCGCTCTTGCTCGGCTGGACGGCGCAGAACAAGGGGAAGGTCATTATTTAATGATGCTTCGATTATAAGAAGTGCATCTAGATTGGACCCCACGAACCCCTTGTATGTTGGCACGAGAGGTGGTGCTGGCATCACTCAAATCCGTTTCCACCGCTTGAGCCGGTCAGTCTCGTTATAAAGTCGGTGATTTCAGTCAAGAATTCTCCGAGGAAAGCAAATCAAGACTGACGATGCAAAGAGACAATGGTAGTGAAAGGAGGGCAAAACAAAATGGTAAGGGTCAACGTCTTGTAGGTTTATGTGCAAGTTGTGTTCTTCGACCCGTTTCGAAGATCTGGCATACAATCACTCCAACTCGACAAGTCGACAAACAACTTGGGCGCAAGAGATTGCGTGATAGCTTATCGTCGAGAGGATGAAAAAGGGCCCTCGTAAAACTTTATTATAGGATAGCTTAGTAGATGTACACTTTTGAACAAAAACAAGCGTGGGAAAACGTTGTTACTGACGGACGTCAAGAAGGTTACCTTTGTGAGCTGAAAAGAAATAAGCAAGAAGCGGCCGCCGGATATAAAAAGGGCAGCATATGATACCTACACGTAGGGCTACGTTCTAAAGCTAATCAAAAAAGAAAGCTAAGGCGCGAACTGATCAGTCCCGGCTATTTGAGCCGCAGACACATTATGCAAGCTCACCACCACTGTATGTCGGAATGCAGATGCATGCATGCTTAACAAACCCCTCGAATTTATGTAGCCTAAACATTTGATTATTTCTCCATCAAAGTAAAACCGGCTCACAAAATGCAACCACCCTTCGGTGAACACAAGTATCTGTACACGAAACCCACGAGATGGTTGTTTCATAGTATGGCTCTCTTGGGCCAGAGTTTACTGTTCGTTAAGTCTAAAGAAAGACCAAATGTGAAGAAGGCGATTAAGCTACCTTGATGGTGCGTCGGTCTATGAGTATCTACTTGAGGCTTCACTATTCATGCGTTTTCAAAATCAATTCGGAGAACAAAGCGTTTTCGAGATCCCATCACAACGGCGCGCGAACCGCATAAAAAGGCATGACAATTAGACTGCATCAGAATGACATCTACGTGCACGCACATAGAGAATATTTGCATTCAACTCGCCTATTGTATTCAGGTGCCTAGAGATACTTATCAGATTTAGAGAAAACAAAGAATACCACTTGAATCTAGTTTTTAAAAGGAGGGCATGCTCGAAATCACCTGCTTCAAGTTTGATACTCGGTTTCGGCCAAAATGAAGTTAGAGCGCTGTACATCATGTAGCCACAATCTTCAGTGACTGGGCCTTTCTACCCCGGGAATTAAGCGGAGTCAGGTTTTGTGTTATGAATCTAGCAATATCGATCTGTGAAGTTTCGAGTTGATTATCTCCGGTTATGCACTTTTTATCAACTCTAAAGAGAATTATACACCTCGAGTTCCTTTCTCGAAGGTGCATGAGAAGGTGCCATGCCGACCGTTGAGTCTCTGAGTCCTGCATATGAGCGTATTCGGTTTGGGTTTGTACATTTAGCCAAGTTGAGATTGTCGCAATACAAGAAGACATTGGCCGGTCTTGAGATCTTGCCGCACAACATGAATACCGTCACTTGTGGAAGATGTTGGTTTTTCCCCGTATTTATCTGCGCAATACGCCTACTTGCTATAGCATGCACAACTACCTCTCCTCCTTCATTGTGCATAAAATGTGTGTATATGCAGATCCCTTATTGAACCCTGCATTTTGCATAAGCGGGTCGGCAATGGCGTCGCCTATACAACAGTGCACCAGTTAACTTGGAGCGCAAGCTGGTTACACAATTCGGACATAAAAGCTGCAATTAACACCTTCCCCTTGTGTATATCTTGTATATAGGTTCAAAACTCAAAACCAAAATATCTTCCGGAAATGCACGATTGAATCTCGATAAAAGCGCTCAATTCAATTCTCGCCGAGCTCAGGAAAATACTTGCAGCAAAACCGTTACACTCAATTTCACTTTATGCATCTTCCTAATTTTAGATCCGAATAACGTTTAGCCTTGTACTCGAAACCATTCAATTGTTATGATGAGATCAACCACTGAGGTGTTCTAAATCTTACATTCTAGTAGCTTAATTCGCAGCTGGGCACCTTCAGAAAAATTTCCTCTGTGTGTGCTCGATTGTACATGAGCAAGTTTTGTATTGTGTATTAGTCCTCCAATTCTGAAGTTATATTCTTGAGCGGGCTGTAAACAAGAATAGTCTCTGGGTTCTCAAGTACGGACTGTACGTGCTTTGAAACCAAAATCTACAACAATAGTGTGCTTTCTTACGATTAAAGTATTCTTCAGTAAAGCTTTACCGTCAATGGTAGAATATCCATTCTTAGTTCCCGAGAAATCATTAATCAGAACCATAGCTCCGAAATACCGAAGCTCGAATCTTTCGGAGAAAACGAAGATTTGAATTATTTCTAGGCATCTTTGGCTATGAAACATTCAGAATCACACGCAACGCTTCCGTCATACATTAAGCCTTAATCTCGGTGTTTAACCCAAAGAAGAATTTTCTCCATATGCAATTCATCGCACTAATTGGAAAGCCTCCTCGGCGAGTTCTTTTTTTTGCTCTACGGAGCTTAGTCACAGTTTGTTTGATTCTGCCAAACTATTTTCATGCATGATTGTTTGCACGAAGATTATCACAAATTTGGGGCATCTTCGTTCTCGAATAATTCGATTAATCT
Source organism: Metschnikowia kipukae (assembly GCA_002370135.1). Taxonomy (NCBI): domain Eukaryota; kingdom Fungi; phylum Ascomycota; class Pichiomycetes; order Serinales; family Metschnikowiaceae; genus Metschnikowia; species Metschnikowia kipukae. The sequence continues at coordinate 182,532 of NKZJ01000108.1, forward strand.
ATGGTTATGTCTCTATGTCGCGGCATGCAGCTCAAGTGACACTTATACGCGGCGTACGCTTGTCGTAACGAGTCATCAAGTTTTCCAAGCCCTAGTTCGGAGCCATAGTTTCAGTAGTTTATCGTCTTTCCCGACTAGGCCTCAATCCCGAAAGTTCTTTGTTGCTGGCTATTCAAAGAGACGCTTGCAGCCTGTTCACCTGAAGCTTCCGACTAGTGCTGTTGCTATTCGTCACAAAATAGTAACACTTTAGAAACTCAAGTCTTTAGTTCAACATAATATTGAGTCAGTTTCACATAATGCTTGATATTTCGAGATAATTCCAAATTGATTTCTTGAAAAGACCTAAAAAAATTGCCTGGCTGGACACTTCCGCACAATGTGTAGGGTAATCAGAATGCATCTTTACCTGAAAAACATCTCAAATTGGGGAAAATTTAAGCTTTCTGCCAGCTTCAATTTGAAAGAGAGTATAATGACTACTCTGGTCGTCAATCCTTAATCCAACGCCGATGTGAGGCACGTTGTAATTAGCTCAACAAGGAATACGCCGCGCAGAGAATCGAAGGTAAAAGCTCATTTCTTCCCAAATAAACGTTGTTAAAACATATACAGGGCATTCTTTTCCGAATAAAAAATTCTTTTGATTGCAATTTGAAATATCTTTCGAAATAATGCGTGTATGTATTAGTTAAATGGGGAAGGACTTGAACAGACACCCCTCCAATCTCCAATGAAATCTAAAAACAATAGCACCCGAGCACAGATCCAATCGCCACGTCACTTTTCTTAGCAATCAAACAATGGACTAATACAGATTGCTAAACTTAGTTCCAGAAATTGCCTTTGAATAAAGAAGCATTGCACGAATGTGAATGTGAGAAAAGAGAGTCTTCCTAGAGGAGTCGTACCATGTGTTGGCTTGAATAAGGCCCTTAATGTTGAACGAGTGATGAAATGCTTGAACTTACAACCTTCAACTATCCCAGTGATTTGACATTCAACTAAAAGCTGATGAAATTTTGGCTTGACTAAATTTTGTGAAGCTTATTGCGCTTTAAAGATTGAAGTCTTAATTTAAGGTTACTTTCAATGAAAGGCGCCTCTAGAAGTACAGAACAATTTCCAATCGCTTGTGATTGCCAAAAAGAAAATGTTGCATTTCCGTTCTGCTTGCAGATCTCCTTCCATGGCTGATGTGCAAAATTTAGTGATCTCGCCAGAAAGGGTGAAGAGATATGAGATCTAGCAACCCTTCTGCAGTATTTAAGACTTTCTCAAATTCTAAGAGCTCATGAGGCATATTTTATTTATGAACTAACTATGGTGGTTAGGCATGATCCGGCCAACATTTATGTTCCACACATCCAAGACCAAGACTCTTGATATAATATTGAGGATATAGTCTTGACTATTGGCCACCCACTAAGCTGCTGGCTCTTGTGATGGTAAACTTAAGGCTGTGAATTTTATTGTACCGACTTCGTGCAGCAAAAAAACATTGGAAATGATCGAGAAGCAAACAAAGTACCTCCTTACCTTCACTACTATACAAGATTCTCGAAGATATAAGCTACTTATGTGGAGCCTTCAAACAATGTCGCAGCGCGCGATTACTGTGTAGGGTTTTCAAGACTAGCATCCTTCTCTAATCACGACTCGAGATGAAAGACTATTAAATTGTTGAATATTTGCTTCTGCTGTTCTTTTGAGAAATCAGACAAAGGATAACATCAATAAAAAACCCAAACGATTTGGTCACACGATACTTCCTCATTCGTATTGCGGCCAAGCGAGGCAAAAATACTAAAGCTGCGGCTCCAGCCCTGCTGCACACCTGCAGAGTACTGCAGATACAGCCCCTCACTTACCCCAGACCGCATCAACTTACCCCTAATTCGAGCCACCTTTATCAACGTCAAAAAACAACCCCACTACCATTAATAGGTGAATATCAAAAACCCACAAACAAGAGAGATTCCGATAGCTGCGCTATTAGTTTTTTGTGAGTAAATGAAGGAGGAATACAAGCTATATCTTCCATCCTACCGCTCCCTTTTATCACCCAGCTTCAAATATGACTACCAGTCACACTCGGCTATTCAACTCACACAGCAGGATATAAAAAATATCATAGCTAAATTCAAGTCCGTTCAGTCGCAACAAAAGACTCCGTTTAACACAAAATACCGCAGCTTGCTCTCGGATGTGACTTTTCAAGCCCAGCGGATCTCCAAAAAGGTTCTGAGCCTTGCTATTTCAGCTCACGAACCTTTCTCAATGCCCAAAAACAATACCAGTGGTTTTATACTGCTTCCACGTGAAATTCAAATTATCATTTTTACTTACCTCGATGACCTCGACCTGTATCGCAAGTGCCTTTTGGTCTGCAAACACTTCTACCTAGTGGCCAAACCATTTTTGTTTCGTAACGTGGCTTTCGATTCTACTTATCGGTTTGCTCAATTTGTGACAATACTCCGCTTGAATCCTGCTTTGGGTCAGCACGTCATTCTGTTAGATTTGTCAAACCTCAAGCCTGGTAACCACGATATCTCAGTTCTGGACGAACTGCTGTTATGCGATTCAGAAGAAGAAGCTTACACTCAAATTTCAGCTGGCTGGCGAGACTGGAAGTTCAAAAATAATATGTATGCTCTTCATCCAACTCCTGTGGTGCCCACGAGGCCTCTTACTCCAGTGCAATTGCCAAATCAACGCAAGCGAATCAAAATCTCCAAGTATTTCAAACTTCGGAAATCACACATCAATGAGCGCACAGCCATTCCTCAAAAGTCTCGGCAAGAAACTCCTCATAAGACTCACGGATTGGGTCCTGATCATCCCAAAACTAACAAGTTTCTTATAAGCTACGCATCCTCGAAGGATATCCCAGTGGGTTTTATTATCCATGTCATCAACCTTTGCCCTAATATCGGATCACTCAATTTGGCTGGTCTCTCATTGTCTAGTGATTACCGGGTGGCTTCCACTGTGAGAAGCAAATATCACTCCTATGATGTCATGAACAATCACGACAGAAGTATGACTGAAGAACTCAATCGGATCGAAACTCCATTTTGCGTGCGTAACTCTGGCTGTGATATCAGAAGCTCGATTTTAGATCTCGCGTCCTCGAAATCATCGGTCTTTTCAATGAGCACTTTTTCCAAGCCTATTTGGAAGTACAATAGCCTCCTTCCTCCGACAACCGTATCGAACAAAGAGCAGATTGACTCTGGCGATGGTGACCTTTTTCTCAGCGATCTTCATTTGAAATCCATCAACACAACATACCTTCAGCTCGTGCCGCATAATGAAATATTTCAAGCTCTACAAATGAAGCTGCACGCTTTGACTTATCTTAATATGTCGTCAATCATCTGGATTGACCTCAAGATGACCCGCAACTTTCTCCAAAATATTTATATGGATGCTTTGAATAATCGGGTTATCGAGGGTAAAAACTATGTGCTTTTTCGAAAGTCAGAGCCCAACGACCTTATGTTGAAACGCTACGATTCTTTTGTTTTCGATCTTCGAGATTCGGGAATGCAGAGAAACCTCCCGTGGGCCACCCTCATCGATGCCAGAACCATTGAAGGGGAAACGAGCATTAATCGAGTTCTCAACAATGAGCTTGTCAGCGAAGCCGAAGAACGCGATCTCATCGGCCGGTATACGAGAGGAAGAGTTGGCGAGAATTACTTTGCTTAACAAGCTTACGGGTAGAGTCCGCGCTAAACCTAGCCAAGAAACCAAGAGCATGAGGAAATGTCCCAACATTCAGGTCATCACCGTTTCATGGATCAGCTCAACTTCGAAAAGTGGCGACCTCCAACGGCAATGGTTTTAGAGTTGGTGCTTGATCTTTGGACACCTGCAACATCACTCACTTCGGCACGTTGTTAATGCCATGGCAGCGAATGTGGCACAAGCGCCCATGGAAGAAGAAAGAATTGAAAAGAGACGATGCGCGCATTTATATATAAATGGATTTGGGTTTCGCACTACTGTGCTGCCATCATGGTCTGTCGTACGTGTGCTGTGCTTGGCAATTTCTGGAGAAGTAAATATCTGCAATACTAAATCTTCGTATTAGCGGTGAAATAAGGCAACATATCTGTTCCTGCAGAGATTAAAATTGTCGTATTGTAAGAGTGGTATTACACTTCTCACTTTTGAGAGATATCTTACAAACTTAACATTAATTAGGGTTCTGCGGTTAATGAGATTAATAACATGAACAAAATAGTAAACATCTGACACAGCATCGTTTTGCCACCAAACGTATGATTCTCTTTTCTGATTTTCTGAGAGAATCTTGCCTGATTAAAAACAATTTTATTATTTGAAAGTACTGATGGCTGCAAATTTCGGCTATACTTACCCATTGGAAGTTAACATCGCTAGTTCATATTTGATGTAATGGGGGCAAATAATTTTGATTCTCAACAACAACTGAAGACTTGCATAAAGTGAAGCGAATCTAATTTATATTTCTTCAGATATTCAGATGAGCAAGAAGTATTCTACCTACTTAAACATCAAAATTTCTGAGAAGCATTAACTGGAGCTTACTTTTACGAGTTTACGTTGATGTAAAAAATGTTGCATCAAATTGAATATTCTCTCATAAATCCAAGAAGTTTCGACTTTAAAAGTTCAATAGAATACCCGGATTTTGCCGTATCAAACTCAATATCATTGATAGGAGACGTCTTGCTGAACATTTCAATGGGGGGGGAAATCCGTACACCGTCACTTGAGACTCGCGCTATCAGCATGACAAGAATCCGTAAGGAATTAACCACTCCTCACAACCGAGAAAAATTGTTAGGATGTCTGACTTATCGCTGCAACTCTCTGCATTCAAAAACAGGATTCGTAACGGGCCTTCCGTTGCTGTGCGGCGCACGGTGACTCCAAAACCTGTGACGCCACTGAATCAGAACCTGCCTAAGCGTAACGCCCCTTCGGATGCTGCCACAGAGGTTTTTAAAAGGCAGAAATTACAAGACGAGGCCAGTGGTGGTGTTGGAGGCATTTCGGGAATACATCTCTCAACGAGACTTCACTTAGCTGTGGAGTACATCAAGCAACAGGATGCTCCTGTCAGCATACCCAAATTGGAGGGTTACCTCTCGTTTGACATCAAAAACACTTTATTACCTCTTTTGAAGGAAATTGACCGGATTAAGTATGATCCTGCTACCAACTCTCTAGAGTACATGTCGCTTCACAATATTAGAAGTGCAGAGGATCTCTTGAATTTCTTGCGACTGCAACCCACTTTTAAAGGCACTCCGGTCAAGGAGCTTCGAGACGGATGGGCAGGGTGCATGGAGGCTATTGCGCAGCTAGAGGAAGAGAACAAAGTTTTGGTTTTGCGTAACAAAAAAGAAAACTCACCAAGACTTGTTTGGGCTAATTTGGGTGGTGAGATTGGAAACATTAGTGAAGAATTTGTGGAGCAATGGAACCGTATTAGGGTACCGGACAGAGAAAATCTTTACCAAGTTTTGGTGAACAACTCCTTGAAACCTACGGGGGTCGACCCTCATGAAGTGAAGAAGAAGCCTCAACAGCAAGAACGTAAGCAAAAGAAGGCAAGAAGAGGCAAGATCACCAATACTCACATGAAGGGTATTTTGAAGGATTACTCTCAAATTGTTTAGCTTGCCTCCTGTTCGTATTGCTCGATTTTCCAGAACAAGCAGATGACAGCATTCGAATCTATGCTGCTTCACGCCCGGTTGAGCACGACAATGATGGATTTGAGGCGATCACTTTACAGGCATATAACTGCCAATTTTTCGTAAAGTGTTTTGGATCTAATCTGACTACGAATAGAGAACTAAGGGATAGTTCATCTTCTCTTTAAGATTCGAAGGATTCAGGCGGAAGGCAACTAAGAGCAGCGGTACGCAATAGAGCCAAAAAGCTCATATTTTTGAAAACATACAAAAACAGATTTAGCATTATCTAAAAAACAAGAAAAGAACAAGTAGTCATTTAATCATGCCGTCAACTTCGAAATCACTTTTGGGTTCTGGTCCGGCATATAGCATCGCACCTGAAGTCAGAAAAATTCGTTTGTCAACCATCTACGTATATCTCTAATATCACCTTTTAAATGTCGTCTGGTATGTATAGACAATTACTCCCTCTACCGTGCTCATTCAGTTTTGGTATATATCACTTCAACATTGTGCTGCGCGGAATCATCAACTTTGGTTTTGGTGCAACCCGTACTTTGTGATGATGTCCAGAGATCCCAGAATCCCACTAACATGCAGTCGATTTCAACACTGTCGCCACGGAGTTCTGTAACTTCTACTACCAACAATTCGACTCCGACCGGAATCAATTGGGAAACTTGTACAGAGATCAGTCCATGTTGACCTTCGAGACATCTCAGCTTCAAGGAGCTAAGGACATTGTTGAGAAGTTGGTGTCTTTGCCTTTCAACAAGGTTGCCCACAGAATCTCTACCTTGGATGCTCAACCAGCATCTCCTAATGGAGACATCTTGGCAATGGTCACCGGTGAATTGATCATTGATGACGAGCAAAATGCCCAACGTTACTCTCAGGTGTTTCACTTGATCCCAGATGGAAACTCGTACTATGTTTTTAACGACATCTTTAGATTGAACTACTCTTAGGTCAGTGAGTTCTTCTAGATCAATAAATATCTCTCTCTTATTTGATACGTAAAGCCACCAGAGATGCTCCAAGATTCGAGGAACTCGATATATCGACCAATCTCCATGCAGAAACTACAGATGAAGCACAGCTGTCTCAAATCTACAGTAAGGAACTGATTTTATCCTTTTATTAAATCAAATGTTGTAGCTGTTCCGACTAATTTTGCACCTTATGGTCACCATGACCGGCTTTACTATCCTGTGGGTATGCATTATTTGAGCCCTCAACTTCCTGATATGCAGGCAAGAGAGGTTGGTCAGTGGCATCATCAGTGTAGAGAGTTTCGGAAGCAGCAGCCTCTGGCTCTTGAGAGGCCTCAGTGGCAGGGGCAGAAGCAGCAGCAGTGGCTGCGGAAGAAGGTTGGTTTTCAATATCTCTTGCACTGTAATATCCTTCGCCGTTTTGAGCGAGTCTGGCTTTAGGAAATGCAATCAACACAAAGTGTACCGAGTAGATGACTGCAATCAAGTAAAAGTAAAATGTCAAAGATAAGACGCAGCATATCAAAAATTGTTTAGTCTTGACGGTGTACTTTGGCCCAGTGAGGAGATAAATGGGCAAAGGTGGGAGAAAAACTCCAAGAAGACAAAGTAAGATATTTTGAGTCTGGTTTGGAAGTTCAGACTGAGAAAAGGCAGGGGAAATCATGATGAAGAGTGTTATAAATGAGGATAGCTATTCTTAAAATACATGGGATTAGTGCGACTTTAGGAGACTCACCATGCAGGTGTGACATGACTCGGCTGTGCTTCCACGCAGGCGGAGCTCTGGTTCCAAAAGAGGTGCAAACAATATTGACCAGTGAATTTTAGTAACTTATAGACTTGCTGAACACAGCGGTATAAACAGTTTGTATAGTTATATTGGGAGAGAGGTTGCCGAACTCGGGCCTTTCGCTGAGGTACGAATCTACGGCACGCATCGGGAAAACAGGCTTTTCAAGTCACATGTTCCAAAGCCTCGTGAGATACATTTAAAAACGGCGCAACTTAAAGACCCATGAATACGCCTCTCTTGCAAACAGCGAGCCGCATTTACAGACTTCAATATTCTATTTGAATAGCTTGCAATTACAATCACCAATATTGGTATTTGAAAGCTCCATGCCTATATATATATGCAAAATAGTTCACGCTCCGCATGGAACAAGTGAAAAAGATTGGGGTATGCATTCAACTAGACGAACGCGAATTCGGGCCTGCACATACCACTGATTTGGACAGCCGTCACCTGTAACTCAAATGGCCATTAGAGCATCCACCAATGGATTCAATTCCCGTTATTCCTGAAAGACCAAGAAAGTCAAAGGATCAGACTGCAACTTCAGCTGAAAACCTGGAGATTTCTAGCCCTAAAAAGGCACTGATTCCCAATTCGATAGATGCTGTTCCAACTCCAACTATCCCTGCTCGGCCCAAACCTAAATCTGCCACGGCAACTGAGAAAGAATCCGTTCCAGAAGCTTCAGCTGAAGCATCTCAAGATACATTTCAGCCCCTTGAAATAAAGGAACAACCCATTCTGGCATTGGATGTGTCTTCCCCTCCAGTAACACCCACAGAGATAATCAACGGTTATGATTCGGATTCGGAATTGGCAGAATCACCTCATCCAGGGGAGGACACCAAACTTAGCTCACCACGAACCGCTGTTTTACCAAAGACAAACGCGGTCAGCGACGATACTCCACAAATCGAGGCGAACACTGAGAGTGTGCACGGAACCGACGGGATCTCTCTGTCTCCGGTAACCTTAGAAGGACTTTCAAATCTGGAGGCCTCATATGAGACGAATGACCTGAAAAACACCCTCTTGCCTTCGAATATTGCAACCAAGCCTCAGGATTCACAAAACTCACCCAACACAGAGTTGATTACAAACGAAAATGAAATACCTGCTAATGACATTCCAATCATTCCCGCTAGACCTAAAACTGTAAAAACAGCAGCTGCGGAAGATGATGCAATTCTCAAAGATGACACAGTTGAATCCCTGGCACAGCTGACTTCTTTTACTTCTACTGAGAATGCTCATGATGCGAGCGATATGAAAGAATCCCTTCATTCAACAAACCCGAAGTCTTCTCCACCTGAGACGTTTTCGGAGCTGCTGATCCAAAAATTTTCTACCGAAAATTCCAATACCATGAGCGAAATCACAACTGCAAGTGTTGAAAATAATGATTCAGTGTTAGGTAGGAACTCCCCGGAAGTGGCTAGTAGTAAGAATGAAGAACCGAATGACAGCTCTCTGGAAATAACTTCATCTCCCCCTTCCCAACATCAACCCAAGATTCCCTCTCGCCCAGTGAGACGCAAGCATATTGACACAGACGTTCAAAGTATTGACGACAATTCATCGCTGCAGACCAGACAAATGGCCGAAGAGGCAGGCACGAAAAAATCTGACATTTCAGACCTGGCAGAAGACTTGCCAAATTTGAACACAAAGAAGGCGCCTCCTCCGAAGCCAAAGAAGCTCTCTTCGAAAATTGCTGCATTCCAACAAATGTTTAACCAGGAGCCACAACAGAAACCGTCATTGGCAAGAAGACCCACCGAGGAAAGAAACAAGTTGTCAAGCGACAGAACCGACTTCGCAGCAAACTTACTGTCAATGATGGGGCGAGGTATTGCGCTACCTGGAATGGCCAATCCTGAGATGATGAAAAACTTGTCGAGTGCGGATCCCGAGGAGGATAGATCAGCAAAGGATGAAGCCGGGGACGAGACAAACGCCTCGACGACTACATCTGCTCGCAGAGCACGTGGCCCAAGAGGCAAAAAGCTACCAAAACTGATTCAAAATTCCCAAATTGAATTGAAACCGAGATTTACAACTTACCTGGCAGACTTGTGGGAAGTAAAGATCGAAAGATCTCAAGCACAGCCCGAACCTGAGTCATCTCCTGAGACACAGAGCGAGACTATTGGGGCAACAGAGGAATCATTTACCAAAGAAGTGCATACTCCTCTTGATTCAGAATCAACCAAACCTATAGCACTGGGTGTTACAGGCGAGTCAGACGAGGCTATTCCTCAAGCACATGAGGATCGCCAGTTAGAAGCCGAACAAGCAGAAGCGCAAATTGCTGAGGAAAGTCAAGGGGAAAATGAAGAATCAATGACTGGTAGTACTCAAGGAGTAACAGAAGATGAAGAGGTGCGTTCCAATGGAGTTCCGTTGGAGCTAGATTCTACCCATGAAGACACCAAAACCTTTGTTATCCCATGTACCGTGGGGGATTTGAAGGAACATGATACATCGGCTGAGGAAAATAAGGAAATTATTGCTGATGAAGAAAATTTATAGTTCTCCAATTGTTTTTGAGCACTTGCGAATCATAAAAACATCAATTAATTGTGAGGTTATGCTCAATAACAACTCTTAGTACTGACTCGCGTCTAGCATGAATGTCAACTTTATGCTTGGTATTTTCTTGGCCAAGGGCAAGCTTAAAGAAACCAATCACCTATTCATCGTAGTGAGCTAGCGCTTCGAATATCTTGGGATGTATGAATAAGCTTGTGGCTCTTCCACTGTCTCCAAAGTTTTTTCGGAAATAGCAGGAGAAGTCGACTCGGAACCGTCATTTTGTTGATGAGATCGTACGCTTTCAGCTTTTGATTTTAATTCTCTTTCTCGAACTCTCTTAGGGCTAGATTCAACACGTTTTGAGCCCTTCTTCGGTTCAACTTGTGTTTTTACTTCTCTCTTATCTTCTAGAGTGGCTTCAGATAGATTTTGATGTGCCTCTGGTGCCAGTGCTTGCTGTTTTTCTAGAAGAGATTCTCTCAATTTGCTAACCTTTTGGTCTATCTCCAGATCCAGTAGATCCTGCTCTTCAAGGCTCTCACGAAGCTCCATGCATTTGACTTCAACCTGCCGTCTGAGTTCATAAGATTTGAGCTCTTTCGAAGATTGAAGACGGGCTTGCGACATCCGGGCTCTTTTCTTGTGCCTTTCCTCCTCATTGGCCTCCCGGTCTCGTTTCTCACGAAAACCCACTATTCTCTTCTCGGTTACACTTTTCTGTACGTATCCCGAAGTTCCTGTGCCTCGCGGGGTTTGTAGCCCTAGTCCGCTCATCGATGTGTGTCAAGAATTTAGTTTTAAACTTTTCCCTAGGGTTGTAAAGAGATACTTGTAAGACCACACAGTCCGTTGATGTGCGATGCATGCCTATATGCACCACTGTATTCTTATCGGTAGGGCCTACAATTGTGCTGATAAGCGCTTGAATATAGTGATGGGCTTTATCAACTAAATTGAACCTTCTGAGGCTTTTTGAATTCACAATTGACTTATTTTACTAATCCGCCGTAATTTCTGCACTAACAATGGATCAGTGCACCAACACTCTGCAATCGCACATATCACTTCTCAACATAGATACTAGCATTGTTCGGTACATGTCACTCAAACAGCTAACAGCACTCCCTACGGAGCGAGCTCTTAATGACGTTCTTCGCATAGAATATCTTGATGTCAATTTAAACAATTCCCGCCTGCTAATCAGCGGAATCGAGGATTTGCATGCTGCCAGCGCCGAAGTCACCAAACAATTTGCAGAAGTGAAGGGTTGCTTGAACCAGATTTCCGAGACAAGAAAGGAGCTTGCTTGGCTTAATGATGTGGTGCAAGAATAAAAATCGCCTATTATACCATTACACTATTATTGAGAGACCCCCGGCGAAGTTTGCATGTCAATCAAGTTCCATCAAGCACATTACTGTGCGAGCAGACTACAAGCTACTTCGGCTAAATTCAGAATTGTCATTTACTCGGTAAGTCTTTTTTATCAATCCCGTCTCGAATGGGATGGGGACTCGTCCGAGTCATCGTCAGATATAACAAAGTCCAAGTCTATATCATCTGGCACATCGTACTTGGCGGCTAGCTCAATGTCAGATGGCCGTGGTTCCTCTTCTGTTGCAGGCCTATATCTAATGATGATGTATGCGTTTGCCACAATAAGCCCTATTCCTAACATACTGAGAATTCCTGGAATATGACCCCAAAAGACAAAGTCCCAAATTAAGGCAAACACCATATTGGAATAAATCATCATCGATGATTTGCCAGCTTTTTCTCGCTGAACTCCGGCTGCCAAGCAAAATTGCATGAAGAAGCCCAGGAACCCGATCAAAGAGAATAGGAACCATTGGCGGAATGTCTTAGGCATCTGAATGCTTAAGGAGGGAGTAACAAGCGTCGCAACTAAGCAAACAATACACGTGGTCAAAGCAAAATAGCTCACTGAAAGAAGAGGGTGTGCAGCTTTACCAATTTTACGTAAAACAACGTAAACAGAGGAGGCGCCACATACTCCGACTAAACCCATGATCGTGGCCAATACACGAAGTTCTGATGACAGCGACTCTGCCGAATCACCTTCAGGAATTGCTTCCGCCTTGCTTCCAAATAGGAAATCAGGCTTTGCCACAAGTAGTATACCTCCCAAGGAGAGCAAAGAGCAAACGGCCTCCAATACCGAGTATCTCTCGCGTAAAAGCACCCATGCAATGAATGCGGTAACCATCGGGATCAAAAACGTAATGGAGACTGCGTCGGATAAACTGAGGTATTGCAAGGAATAATACATTCCAAAGACACCGAAAAATCCAGTCACACCTCTCAAAACCAACAATTTGCGCAACTCTGGTGGACCAAATGGAGCATGCTCCACAGATTTGGTGATAAGCATGTAAGCCACACAACACACATAAGTGATTGACATTCTTGCGAGCAAGATCTGAACCGGTTGAATCGGCGTTTCAAAATCAGGGTCAGCTTCAAGTAATTTACAAGTCAAAATCATGATTGAGTTGAGAAATTGCGATAGGAGTAGTAAGCTGACGCCGAGATTGGGCAATATCCTCTCCTCGTATATGTCAGCAATGCGCTGCTTCATGAATATCATGCCGGCTGATTTCAATATAGTATTAATGTAGGTCTATAAGGACTGAAATGTGGGGATATGTAAGGCCAAGTCTCGTGTTTTCAAATACTCTCTAATTCCACCTTTGTATCGAATCTGTAGAATGCGTACTTGTTCTAGGCACTTGCTTGAATGTGAAATGATAAGGAGGCACCTCAAAATAATGCCGCCAACGAAAGTCAGCAGCCGATGGGTTATAAATGCGTCATTGGTGCTAGCGCAATATGCACGTGATCTAAAGGGCTGCAGCAACTAAACCTTGAGATACCAAAAAATCTTGGTGGACCGGCAAAAGTTTTCTTCGGCCCTTGTAGCAGCTCCAACCCTAATTCCCGTCAACTTGGTGCCATCATTTCGATTCGGGACAAGCTCGTGCACCATCGGGGGCACCTTATCGTGCTGTATGTCGCTTAAAGATACGCACGTGATGTGTCAAGGGATGAAGCATATGCAGTTGCCAAGCGTATTAAGTGTGGAATTCAAGTAAATCGGGCGGAGTAACGCAGATAGCATATTATGACCAGGCCCATTACGAAGTAGGTGCTACAAGGAGGCTAAAAAGTGATTACAGATGTAGAGTTTTTCAAAAGTCTCCAAAGGGCCCTGCCTTCGTGAATTATTGGCAAATGGCAAAACTTAAAGGGTGCTCGCAGCCTTGACGCAGTTAAGCCACCATAGTAGACAATGCGCACACAGTATGTAATGGGCAGCAAAATGCACATAGCAGAAAGATAGCTAGAGAAGCCCCACTCATGGCAGATTTCAATTAATTAGCGTGTGTTTTTACTCAAGTACGAGCTATCTCTGCCGTGGGCTCACATATTTATCTTGTGCAACATCGAATACGTGTAATTGAAGAAAGCAGTTTGGTGGTGCATACAGGAACAGTCCCGCAGCAAGTTTAACTTCAATCTTTGCCTGAAGCAATACTCTCTTCTTCACCATGGGTTATCCTTCACCACTTAAAGTCATCACCCGGCACTTGGCCGATGATATTGTTATCTCCAGCAGCGGCTTCACGCGTGTTGATCGTATAAATTTTGGAGGTCGCATGGCGCTCTTCAAAATCCAAAACTCCATAGTTGTATGGTCAGCTCTCCCATATGGTGATGAGGTAAGAAAGGCCTTGGCGCTCTTATCAGAGAACCCTAAGGTGTCCCATCTTATAGTTCCCGATTTGGAACACACAATGGCCGCAGAATCTTTCAAGAAAGAGTTTCCCGAACTAAAGATTATTGCAATGGAAGGCGCCTTGAAAGATGGCCCTACTACTGTTGACTACAGTATCACATCGAAACACGCAAATGAAATTATTGATAGTTCCAAGCTAAAGGAAATTGGTGTCACGGAGTCTGAGATCTTAGACAATTTCCAATTCGTCTACTTGCCAGCATCTGCCAATAAGGAGCTTGTGACTTACCACAAACCCTCGAAGTCTGTTTTTGAAGCTGACTTGCTTTTTAATCTCCGTGCCGATGAGCCAATGGAACAGTTTTCAGTTGGCACAGGCTTCCCAGAAAAGTACAATCCGTTCACTGGATGGTCTTTTATTGCACGTTACTTAAATGCTGATAGTATGATTGGTCGTTTCTTATTCCGTCGCTTGGCCTCTGTAAAGCAGTCGGCTCCAGGTCTCCAAGCGATTGACTCTTGGGACTTCAAAAGAATTGTTATGTGTCATGGGAATGTTCTAGATGATAATGGAAAGATAGCGTTCCAAAAGGTGTTTGGGCTGGTGTTGTGAGCTGCATAGCCCGCTTGACTTGCAGTGTGGGGTGATAGCAAGAGCAAGACCTAATACAAGATAATCTATAATCCAAGAGAATTGCAAGCATCGTTGATTAAGTCAGTAGAAAGATCCGCATTAGTATTGCAGAAATTATGGAAGAGAGAATTATCATTAGCTTGTGTTCATTAACATGCCTTTGCTCACATTTCATACATATCACGCAAATTGAGTTATGGCGAAGCCGATTTCAAAAATTCCATTGCACAGAACACTACATCAACGACTATTTAAAATAAAGATTGTAGTATGCATCAACTCCTGCACATGGCCTATTTCATACATAGATTACGTCGCATCCAAATGTCTCTCCACATTACCGCGGCTTGGAAGAACGACCCCACAGTCAGTAATTATGTCATTTGAGGATGTTATTCTGCACTATGAGAAAGAAGTTCAAAAACATAATGATACCAATCCAATCTGCTCTGCTATAGTGGAGAACTTACATCCACATTTGACGGGCGATGTACTCGAAGGTGCCCAACGTATAGAGTTCCGCTCACCGACTCTTTTTGCAATTGACGATGAGTTTCTTGAAGAATTCAAAGACTTTTCGTCCGACCAGATAGCTGAGAAAACAAATGAATCTTACACTTTTTTCCGTTTGGGTGACTATCTTTCAGGACACCCCAAAATTGTGCATGGAGGGTTGTTGGCGACACTTTTGGATGAGCTTACTTGCCGACTCGGCTTCCAAAACTACAAACTGAAGCGTGCTGTTACGGCCAACCTCAACATTAGCTATTTCCAACCCTGCATGACAGATCTGTATGTCATGATCAAATGTACCGTCTTGAGCAAAAGTGGACGAAAGTGCGTGGTGCGCGGGGAGGTATACCGTGCTGAATCAGATCCGGTTCAGGTAGAGACCAGAGACAATTTGCTTACCTCATGTGAATGCCTTATTATTGAGCCTAAACTGTGGGCCTAGTATGGCGTTTAGAATGGAGTTGTCGCTGGTTTACTTCTCATTATTTATTTCAAAGACCTCTTGACAATGCTATCGTAAATAGTCATGTGATGGGTAATGACCTATTGCATTGTAAAATGTAAGCTCGATGAAGGCGAAAGAGATCTCATGGACACCAGTGCTTTTTGCTGAAGCCAACCTCTATATCTCAAAGCATCAACAATTTTGAATATTTTGAAGAGCGGCGACAGAGAACAATAAATGTTCATAACGCCGAATCAGTACCCCGAGTTTTGCTCTGTCCAACTTCTAATTTGGCGCTTCGAGCACCAAACTGAATAGCACGTTTAATCTCCAGGGATGCATGAGTTAAGCCCAAGCGCCGAGCTACTTGTCTCAAGATGTATTTCCGCTCAAAACGTTTAACACGCTTTGAACCCTTTTTAGTCACTTGAGTTTCCCACCAGAATTTTATCTTGTACCCAGGCAGGATAGCACATAACGAAAAATCTACCACAGCCTCATCCAAATAGGGATACCTCAATTCTTTTCCCCAGCTTGCCATTGCGCGGTCGTCGCGTCCAAGATTCCGTTCATAGATAATATCCAAATCGTGATGAAGCGAGGAAATGAGGGAATCATATGCAGCGATAGTGGCGATTTCATTCTTTTCATCCCCTTCCATCAATCCGTTGAAGAGATTTTCATGTCTTGAATAACCACCGTATAGTTCATCAGCCCCTAGCCCAGAAAAGAGAACTTTGGCCGCGGAAG
This sequence comes from Metschnikowia kipukae, assembly GCA_002370135.1. NCBI lineage: Eukaryota > Fungi > Ascomycota > Pichiomycetes > Serinales > Metschnikowiaceae > Metschnikowia > Metschnikowia kipukae. The sequence goes on from NKZJ01000108.1 coordinate 198,656, forward strand.
TGTAATTTTGTATGATTTGGAAATCTTCATTCAATTGAGACTCGTCTTCACTTCCGTCTGAGTTTATCTTCACGGAGTGTAGCGCCAGTACCTGATCAGAGATGGAACCATTCACGGCGGACTTTCTCTGGAAAGCAACACATTTCTTGGCACTAGATGCGAAGTAGAATGCTATAGCTATGGAGAGATCCATCTCAGTAGCACAAGGTGAAATGAGCAGAAAAACACGTCTTTTGTGAGCGAGCCATTCACTATAAGGAACATTTACATGCACTAAGCGGAATGTAACACACGAGCCCTCAAACTGTTTGCACAATTCGAGCCAAGAGTGCTCGCTCAATTTCCTGTCGGGCAGCTCGGAGGCCAGAACGCCTGTTCGAGGATGGTCAAAACCAACACTGAGAAGGTCTATTGTACAAGAATAATTCACATCTGCATAATTCTCTGCCAAAAGAGCTGCCACAACTGTACAGTCTAGGCCGCCACTGAAAAGAACCGCAGTTGTTGCAAGTGCATACTCTTGCGGAGAGCTACTTGCAACCTTCAATGGTACAATCGTATCTTGACGAACCCGGCAAGCCTGCTTTAATTTCAAATAGAGCTCTTCTGTGGGTTTATCTTTGTGTTCTGAAAATGCTGAGTATGTGGGTGGGGTCATCGGTGAGCGAATTTGAACATCTTCCCGAGAAAAAGAATTAAGATCGACTATTGACATCGTGTTCCCCTTACACTCCTCAGAAAGTGGGCACGCTAAGATGGATCCAATTTTCAATTCTTTGCCGCTCAATGAACATAGTAAGGACCGCTTTCCAACGAAATCCTTACCAAAGTAGACTTGGTTTTGTTTTGTGTCTAGAAGGACAAACGCATATTCACCATCGAGACTAGAAAAAGTCTCTAGCAACGCATCTCTGAGACTGTTATCTTTCATGTTGTGACGTAGCTTGGTCATAACAAATTGTGTGTCATTCAATGACATTGTATCCAAATTGTATATTTCACCATTGAATTGAAGCATTAGCGAGTCATCCACTAGTGGTTGTTTCACAAATGGTTGTCTTAGAGAAAGAACTGATGATACTAAGTTGATGTAAATATCATTTAGCTGTAAAGTTGAGTAGGATGCAAAATTGGGGCCTCTCGCTATTATATTAATGATCGTCTTCAGTAGTAGGCTCAGATCTGAGTCTTTTTTTGGGAGTTCGTCAGGCCCTTGAGCCGAAATTTCAATGCTTTCACTGGGTGACAGGCCCAGGTTATTTTCAATGGTCATTTGTTTTAAATCTTCGATGCGTCTTTCTAATTCCCTGATTCCCTCAGCACGTCCACACGCATTCAACTTACCATTCTTCAACTCCATTAGAGAGAGACTCGCTTGTCGAAGAGCATTGACGTTGTCAACCTTCACCTGATCCTCTGCCATCGGTAAGGTCTGTTCTTTGATACACTCTTGAACAATACGAGTGATTTCCGGTTCAGTGAGTGATGCTCTAGCGGCATTGAGCCCACAGATATCAAGCTTTTCAGGCTTTAAAAAGCCCGGCTCACACATAGGATTTGTGCCGGCTCGAAAGAAAATCCCACACATTTTTGTTGAGTTTCGACTGCCCGATCAGATGTCAGGTTTTGATCTAAGATGCTTTAGAAGCACTTGTGTGCGATATGCGATGTAGTATATTCTATACACCACTACTCCGCTCACGCAGTTCTAATAGCATTGAAATGCGGTACATATAATCTTGATCCATACTTGCATTTTCGTTTCTAAACATGCTCAGACGCCCTGCGACAGCCATCAGATTAAAACCCGAGGACATCATGGAGTACGACGACTCGATGGCTCAAAAATCACAATCCTCTGGCTTTCCACAAGATAACAATGACGCGGAGAAACCTCTCCTAAGTATATTCAAGGAACCTCTGTCTCGTAATGAGCGCATGGGTGTGGAAAAGCTCGAGCATAGGCAGTTTTCTAACTAATACACATTAAATACAGTGAGTTTCAATCCATGTTGTTGTGGTCGTCGATTGTTTAGACACCACATTGAAGCTTTCAACTCCACAGCTAATTTGAGAGACGCTTGGGTTGGCAAGCCAATCGAAAGTCAGCCGGGCACTCTGAATATTTACCGAACGAGCACTTTGAAGCAGCTCTTAACTCAGCATAATTTCTATTTTGCGTGGTGAAAATATCTCAGAGCATCGTGAAGTATCCGTGTGTTGAACCATATCAACAGTGGTAAATGCGAATCTTTTGCTCCCGCAACATTTTCGAAGATTCTCCTTGAAAAATGCGTTGTTCATGACTATGGTTACCTTATTAATATGTACCTAAGCAACCTTTATGCCTTATGGGTTTGTGATGTAGTTCTTATGCCTTCCTGTTCAACGACTCTCTTTGCATCCATTGACTCTTGCTGTCAAGAACACTCTGTTCTGCCCGAGGCACGCGATTTTTCCCAGATCCAAAGTCTTGCACTTGCACGTAAATGGGACCTTTCTTGATACTGGCTTTGTTTTTGAGTGCACGCAACTTTTCTAGTTTCATCTTTTTCCGAAGAGCGGCATGCTCAGCCTCTAAGTCCTCCAGCCGCAAATGCTTCGCCGATCTGATGTTTTTTTCAGTATCAACTTCATCCAACAACTCTTGTGGCAAAAGGTCAGGTAGTTCATTGGCTTTTTCCAAGGCCTCGAGTCTTTCTCGCTCGAGCCTCTGTAATTCTCTTTCTCTTTCTTTTTGTTCCTTTGCTCTTTTGGCTTCTTGTTGTTTCTTGAACTGAGCATCTCTGAGCTTTCTTTTCTCTTTTTCTGCCTTTAACATCTCTTTCTGCCGCTTTTGGTCAGCTTTAGCTCTGGCGAGTGAGTCTTCCTTGGCCTTAGACGTAGACTCTTCCTCAGGGGCATCATCTGAATCCGACGCGTCATCATTCCCACTACCCGGTTTGCTTTCCTGTTCTTGTGAGGACTCTCGCGTGCTGACTGAGACGACTTCCGTACCTTCTGGAAGTTCGCCATCATCATTGAATGTAATCTTCTTTCTGGCACTTCTGAGAACAGCCATCGTGAGTGGGAATAGATTGTTTATATTCCAATGATTTGGATTCTAAAATTCTAGGCAATTCTCGCAACTCAATTACTGATATGGATCCATTGGTTTTTTCTGATGTCTCATGAATGTCATCGCGCTGCGCAGTCGTGTGATGCACATCAGTGCAGTGACTATCTCGGCCCTTGCTGGTTATTCACCTCAATGTAATGAGAATTCAATCCCCATGTACGCCACAGTAACTTAAATGGGTCGTTCTTTATTTCTTTCACGTAGTTCTTTCTCTCTAATAATTGAAGGGTTTCTTTCGCAAAAGTCAATCCGTTTAAGATCAACCGATCAACGTGAAGACAATTCGAAGAATCCTTTTTCTTTGAAGTTTCAAAGAGGTAAAGGAGACTTATCCCATCAAGCAGATGACAAAAAGAAAGATCCAAAGTCTTGAAGCAAAGCTGCTCAATCCCATATACCTTCTCCAATGACTTATTTAGTTGCGCCATGGTTAGATGGTCGAAATCCATATCTGGCAAATAGAGACTGTTGAGTCTAGGCAAGAGCTTCAACAAGTCAGTCCAATCCAAGAGACTGTTTCGGGAAAATTTTGTGTTTTTGAAATAGAGATGTTTCGATCTCCCAATATTGAGACTTTGGATTCTATCAGTGATGTGTAGAAGTCGAAGCAATGCCTTATTAGAGAGTGAGGTACCATAGAGATCAAGATCGCTGAGGCTGCTCAAACACCTCACATCATAAAGATTAATATCATCGAGATCAAGGGGCCCATCTTGAGAAATTTCTCTGAAGCGCAAAGACTCTAATTCAAAGGAGCACTCACTCAGTATTAATATGCGAAGAAACTTTTCAAAAGACAACGACAAATTGGACTCGAGCTCTAAGCTTTTTAGTTTCAGACTTCTTCTCAAAAAAGAACTGAATGTATTGCAATAACCTGAAAAATCCACACAAGTTAAACTCAAATTGGTCAAGTTAGGCATGTTCAAATTGATCATAAATGGTTTCACCTTGTACATTCCATCTGAATCAGAGCTCGTTACAGAGTGTTTGGATAAAACCCTTTGATTAATCAACACCAATGACTCTAAAGACTCATAAGTCTGTTTGCAGCCTTGGGCCTCTTCTGTCTTTTGAATTTGAGTTGAAGAATTACAAGAACTTGATAGAGCAGTTAATGCCGCATTTGAAAGTTGCAGAAGACTCTCAGCATGTACACTTGTAATTTTCTGAACCCTATCAACAAGAAGTATTTCTAGACTTTTAAGTGCAGGGAAAAGTCTAGGTAAAACCTCGTTGAAAGTGAAAGATGAATTGAGTTGCATGAATAGCTTTTGTATAGAAGCGATTTTTTCAAGCCCCAACCAATTGACTTCCTGAATGGTACGAAGTAGCAACTCGACAGAAAAATGAACACTCGTCACCCCTATCGCGTTAAAACTGACACCATTCTGTAGAATTTCCAGAAGAATACTTCTCAAATGAGATTCTTTTAGTGTCGTGGGAATAGTGATGCGATTAATCGTCTTTGAACTGGACAGCTTTAAGACTTTCTTCATGAGCAACATGCAATTGTGAAACTCAATATGCGATATGCCTTGTTTTAAATTCACAGTGTTAGAATATAACCAAGGTAACTTCAAGAGAGAATTATACCAAAGTTTGCAAACGAGATGAGATTTCAAGATCTCCTCGATTTTGACATGCGAGAAAATCTCTGCTATTAAATCGTAAGGTAATCTGTCCATGAAATCTCTTGAACTGCGACTTCTCTTGCAAGCTATCGAATCTTTAATTGAACCTTGACTGGCAACTCGTTTTATCGAAAGTACATCTTCCAATCGGCTCTGAGATTTTTGCTTCACAGCACCCTTTTGGCAGAGAGGTGTAACTGCAAAATTCCCACCCGTCTTTCCGGCCAGGGCGACCACAATTGAGGGCGTATTGGATTCTAAATTGATTTGATCATTCTTTCGCTCCTCTTTCAAGGATTTGTTAAGGCCAGAGTATGCAGAATTCAATTGCTTAAAATGTTTAGAGTTCACCAGGATATTATTTTGTTTCTGAGCCCGCTCGATAATAAACACACCTCTTTGGTAGCACTTGTATGCCAGCATACGGTCGCCGCCGGCTAAATGTATTTTGCCGAGACGTAGATACCCTTTACACTCAAGTGGATCCAATTTAAGCACTTGGGAAACATCCTTGATAGCCAAATCGGGTTTATTCAATTTTTCATAGGTTGCAGCCCGCTGATCTAGAATGCTTGTAAGCCTGGGATGGCACAATTTGCCGAAGACTGGCCGCTCACTGAGTTCATAGTATCTGCGCAACTTGTAACAGTACTCACCCGGTAGCTGAGTTACCATGTGAATGACCATGTTGTAAACTTTTAAGCATGTTTCATACTCTTGATGTCTGAAATGATTAATGGCGCATGCTATTTTTTCCTTCACAATTTCTTCGGATACTTCCATGCTGGCAATATTATAAGTGGAAGTCATCCGTCACAATCACATAGAAACACAATAAACTCGATTTCAATTCTTGTTGCAGTTTGGAGCACTTGAAGCGTGTTTTTTGCAAATCCTGTTTCGATTGGGCATCGCTCGCTAAGCGATTTACTGAGACGTGTACGCGCTCTCCTACAGGATACAAACCAAAGTGACTAAGAAGATTAGTAAAATAATTTAAAAGCAGTAATTTAGAAACAGTAAGATGAAATTTATCGTTCAATTGCAACTAGAAAGAAGGTCAAAGGAAATTATTTAAGTACTCACAACTGATGAGATGATGTGACGCGTTTCAGCACGCACTCCATGAGATTTTGCACCCAATAGATTGACCATTTGATTCCCCACCCAATTTTGCTAAAATTGAAGGCCCCGCATTTCTAATTCATCTCTTGTTTTCAACTCCTACTACTCTGACTATCTGTAAAGCTGTTGCTTGAGATGTACGGGTTTACTCGGGCGCGTGTTGTAGTACGAGAATATGTGCCGATCATACGCTTAAACTACGTGTGATCTAGCAAAGCACTAATTAATATGGTACCATTTCTCTCACTTTTGGTTCTCAATGTTCTTATGGCCGCATTCTCCTATGTCTCAGGCATTTTGGCATTAAAAGTCAGCATAGCTTCGGACCACCTCAAACGGATATCGGCCTTGAGCACAGGTATTCTCATAGGATCAGCTTTCGCCGTTATCATTCCGGAGGCTTTTGGAAATCTTGTGAGTTCGGATAACGAGTCTGCATCTTCTACATTTTTTTTTGGAGCGTCGATTCTCCTTGGCTTTATCGGAATGAGACTCATGGATCTATTTGTCAAGATTCGCTTGCGTTCGCAGGACCCCACAGGCCTTCAGGATGATTCTCTGCCACTCATGTCGTTTCTCAAATCGAACATCTCATTGAGTCTTTTGCTCCATTCCCTTACTGACGGTTTGACCCTAGGAGTCTCTCATTTGGACTCTAATGAGACATTCCAATTCAAAATCTTTTTCATGCTTGTAGTCCACAAGATCCCTACAGCTTTCAGCCTCATGGTTGTGCTTCTTAAACAAGGATTAAGTACGTCAACCTGCAAACTACATCTTCTTGTGTTTTCACTAGGTTCTGTTTCTTCCATTCCCACATACCTAGTCTCAAAACTTTTGCATCTTCACACTTCATTTGGGGTGGCTTTGTTACTATCGATTAGTGCAGGCACGTTCTTGTACAGTGCCATCCATGTGATGAAAAACAATGACTTTGAGTCGAACGCAGGTCGCATCGAATCCCTCCAACTGACGCCATTCGATAACGCAGACGAGCCAATAGACTTCATTGACCCTATATTTTCCATAACGGGTATGTTGATTCCTTTGCTTTTCTCGCTCCTTGAGTTGGCATGAAGTATACTTGGACAATTACTTCCCTTTTATAAAAATCAGACGAGGCGCATCTTGTATCGTTGTGGATTTCTCTCACTTAGTACTCTGGAATATACGAAAGCACGGCATTTTTGAACCTGAGATCATAATTGACGAACTTTCGACTAATTTCTGTATGCCTTCAGCACTGTTAATGCTGCTCGGACATTGTCTTGCGCAAAGGTTTAGTATCTCCAACAGGACCGTCATATCTTATTTCGGTAGCTGATCGCGAGGTGTCATCTGGAATTGTAGACTCCGAGTCATCACTAGGATTTTTGTAGCTGTCATTCAGTACATGTCGGTTTAGCTGCAGCCCACCGGATTCTTCGATCTTTTCAATTTCCCCTTTGAACTGAAGAGTTTGAAGGTCGGATTCGAGTTTAGTCTTTCTGAGATATCTCCTCAAATCGGGCGAATGGAGACTTTTCAAAGTTTTTTCATGCTGTGTATAAAAATCATTCAAATTTTGAGATGAATTGTTGTAAGAGTTACTGTAAGAAGCTGTTGAGGATTTGCCGCCGCTTGACTTAGGGACGTTATTTTTAAGCATGTTGAGCCCAACACCAGAGTTACTGGAGGAGTTGTTTTTCGACAAACGAGGAAAATTGGCCTTTTCCTTAGAATCTTGGAGGACTTTAGGGATATCCAGCTTGCTCTCATTTAACCTGGTCTCAAAGTTCTCGTAATCAAATTGGTTAAATAAAAGGTTTTCTTTCGATTGGCTCCGTTTGTACGTGAAAGGATTAGTACCCAGGCCAAAATTGCCTGAGGAATTACTTTTGCGGATAGCACCACTATAGGTGTCAAACTTCTGTTCATGATTTTTCTTGAAAGGCTGGTTGGACAGTTTACTTGTATCCTGAGAATATGTCAGCATATCATGTTTTGAGGCCGAGTGGAAATTGTCGTAATGTTGAAGATGTCTTGCCAAATTTCCCTCCGATTTGAGTTGATTTTTGCGAGGACTGGCCATTATAGCACCATCTGTGGATTTGCGTTTAGGTCCACTCAACTTAGTCATGTCTTTGGAGGGAGTGCTAGTTGCAGATGACAGCCCGTTAGATTCACGATTATTCATCGATCCAGCAATACCAGTGGAATTGTACCTTCTAATTTGTGGAAGCTTCTGGCGAGTTGACTCTGGTGTAGTGGTTGTCTCTTCAGGGCTACTACTTCTCTCTGAATTGTTAAGTACTGGAGCTGTTACCAAGTATGCTTCTGAGTGATTGCTGGAAAAAACATTCAATGTGTGATTTGGCACATTCGTGAGCCTTTGATTCGAGTTAGATATAATTCGACCACGAAGGTTCATAATTTGTTTGTCCAAAGCGAATTCTACCCCACAGTGGTTGTTGATAATAGTTATTTTTGGCCAAGATGCTCTTGCACCTTTCAAAATAAAGTCAAGGAGAAATTCTGGCGTGGGATTTGAAAATAAGAATCGGAAATCGGCGAGGTCAATCTTCGGTAGTATGGTTATGTCACCGGAATATTTTTGAGTGAGAATGGAAATCAACTTGGAGGTGATGTTTTTTTGAATATTAAGCTCATTCATAATCTGAAGATAATGAATCACCTCACTAGACACAAAGTCGTAACAAACATTCATAACGTTACGAAGAGTGTCTAAGTACTCAAATGGACCCGAATTGTTACTGATGCTCTCGACACTCACTTGTAGAACAGGAGAAACATGCGGGTTCACTTGAACGGCTATAATATGGTCCACGTTGAACATCTCTGATAACTTTGTGATGGGCAAGTCACCATCCACTGAACCATCCACATACTTCGATGATTGATCATTGTTCCACTCCCTTATGTTACTTGTTTCTGGAACCTTCTCATAAATAGAGTTCGAAGCAAATATTCCTGGCACAGAGCAAGACGCACATACTGCCGACCAAATGAGACAGTGTGGTGCAGTGAGGTAGTTGAGAAGACGGGTTTGCTCATGATTGGAGGCTGGTGACACTGTGATATTGAGAATTTTTCCCGTTCGATTATAGGCTTCTCGAAAGGTTAAGTCACCGACAAAACCATAGACTGTCTCTCTAACACCCGATATATCGAAGATAGTTCCATATTTGAGAAAATGGCTTACCTTCTCGAGTAAGCTTTTGAGTTGGGATTCGGTCAGTTCTTTCAGAAACGATCCGAAGAAGTCGAACCTGCGAGAAAGAATTGAGCCCAAGAGTTCTGCAGTTTCCTCATTCGTGTGCGTGCAAAGGATGCTGGCAATAACCGAACCTGCGGAGGAGCCAGAGATCACTCGTGGCAAAAGATTGTTCTCTAGCAACGAAATCAAGACACCAATATGAGAAACACCGAACGTTGATCCACCTGAAAGAACCAAAGCAGTTCTTCCAATGTTCTTTCTGGTTTGGATAAGCATACCCAATAAGTATCGATCGTCAAGATCAACGCAGTCGTCGTCGACCAAGAAACTTAAACATTTAATACATTCGTCGATGTAAGCCTCAATGAGTTCCTTAGTACCCACATGCGAGTGTCTGTATAGGCTTGAGTCCCCAATATTTCCAACGTTTCTAGACCATTTGGTCCGAATGAGATAAAGAAGCAACTTATAGTCCTTTGCTTGACGAGCATTTCGCATTTCTTCGAGAAGACTCTGTATTAGAGTATAGTCATAGTCCTGCAGTTCTGGTTCTTTTTTCCATTCGTTATTTCCTGTGAGCTCATCCAACTGGCTGGACACATCGTACCACTGTTTGTACGTAGTTGCATTCTTCTGTTTCTCCATCAACTCGGCAAGTGAGTCGGAGGCTGGAGAAAGCAAATTTAGTATTGGCATTCGAAGAAAGGTTGCTGTTAGTTTGTCAAGTGTTGACAGCTTGGGTTTGGGCATACATAGCGAAGGATTTTGGCTGAAAATAGACTGGATGATTTCGGAGTGTTCAGGCATATTCAAGTTAAACACTGCAACTTACGCTCTCTTCGTATAATTGATTGTTTAGTTTCTCTTCTGTGAGTGGGATTTGAGTATATGCGTTGAGGATTTTCCTACCTAGCCGGTTTATGGTATTGAAACGAGCAAGGGGGTTTGTCTGATTCGCAGTTGCAATGGTGATGTACACTTATCTGGGGAAATGCGTGTGATATGTGCTGGTTTGATGCCGAGCCGAGGCAACACGCAGGAAGACCCCAGGCGCACCTCGTCAAAATGAGCTTTGAGAATAATAAACGATATATTAGAGATGGCAAAGCTAAAAAAGCAAAGCAGGGTTCTGGAAATTTCATGACAAAGAAATTGAGGTATTTCAGAGGCCTTTGTTATGCTACAAATGATGAGAGAGAAAAGTTCAGCTTTGACGGAAAGCTGCAAACAATGGAGTTTTCATACCCTATAATGCCAGCCATCGGCAGACTGCTAGGTAGGAAGAAAGAGTTGATCATTCAAGCTCATAATAAGTTAGGTGGTCTTTCTTGTTCAGGCCGCTAAAGAATCAGTTAAGCCCGGGTTCACAATCACTAAGCTGCGCTTAACACCCAAGGACGACTTAAAAATGTTAAATTCCTCTTGGTAACATATAAATCTCAAATGCCAAGGCTCTATAACTTTTGCTTTTCCGTTGCCCACTTGCATCGCCCAATGTCTCCTCAAGATTCCAGATACGAACCTTCAATGGAAGCTTACAGTCGCTCAGCTATCGACATTCATTCTTAATCCAGCTGATTCGAAACGCCACTGTCAAAGCAAAAACCAATTCGATTTCCAATCTTCGAATTCCCGACTTTTGTCTTATTCTTGAATCCTGGCTTGGGTGCAAAATATGCCTGCCGGCTTCTCTGCAGTGACGCGCAGAATAAAATATGGCGCACTCATCACTGTCTCTATGACATTGGAGATTACTGAAGCCAATCAACCGCAAAGACTTAAAACCAACTGCACAGATCTTTTTCTGGTATAACAGAGCGCTGGATTGACATTGAAGTATTCAGCATTTCCAAAAAAAGCACATCTCTTTCGATTAGGCAAACTAGTCGCATTTCCTCTTTGAACGGCTCATCAACTTTGCAAGTTGCTTTCGTCGAGACCACTTCAGCTTTCTGCAGCCCTCCAACGTAACTCAATCTACTACCGTGGGACTCATACATCTGGGGCTGCATCGAGAAAGTTTCTCAAATCCAAACCTAAGCATACCTTTCAAAGAGACGCTAGCTTGGAGCCGCCTCGGTTCTTCACATCTGTTGGCCACCACAAAGAGCACTTTTCCAACTTCTTCGAAAACCAATCAACTCCTGGGCTTATGTTTTCTGTTGTCACAATATGTCATAAAACAAGTGACTCTCAGCATCCGATGATCATGCTCACGAGCCGTGAAGGGAACCGTTACTTTTTTGGGAAAGTTCCTGAGGGTGCACAAAGAGTTTTGAATGAAAATGGTATCAAGCTAGGTCGCTTAAAAAGCATATTCCTTACCGGTATAGTCTCAACTTGGTCTGACATTGGAGGCCTTCCTGGACTATTTCTAACCATCTCTGATTCTACAAACAGAGGTATCGATGTTTTCACCAATTCGTCTAAAATATTGACTTACATCGTGGCTACTTGGCGCTACTTTGTCTTTCGCAAAGGAATAAGTTTGAATGTTCATGACACAAACGGTGAAACCGTGATAGGAGACTCTAAAGCAATTTTTTTCCCAGTGAAAATCTCCAAAAATGGTCCTAGTAGCGACACTCATGAAACAAACGATTACAGCTTATTTAGTGGCTTTCAAAAACTCATCCTGTTCATGTTCCCAAAAGAAGTCAAGACGAGTATTCCTGATCCCGAAGCCAACAAGTCTGATCCAAGTGAGACTGAACTTCATACTCACGTTGAACTTCCTGCACCCTCGGCGATTATTGATGTCAATCGCCAAAAATCTCTTAATTTCGTCATTCGCTTTCTTCCTGCTCGGGGCAAATTTGATCCTTCCAAAGCAAAAGCTCTAGGAATCGCGCCAGGTACAAACTACAAAAAGCTAACAAACGGCGAATCTGTGTTGAATGATTCGGGCCAGCTCATAGCGCCTAGTCAGGTCATGGATGCTCCCAAGAGTTACTCCAAATTGATTATTCTTGATATTCCTAACCAGCAGTACCTTGCAAATACGATTAATAGTGATGAGTGGCTCTTGCAGAATGATGAGCGTGGCCATGAAGCTCCTGGACTTGTCTATCATCTTCTTGGCGATGATATAGATTTTCGCCTGGAACAGTATATTCAGTTTATACTGAAATTTCCACCTGAGTGTCAGCATGTTATAAGCCATTCCACTCTCGCTGATGACACGTTAGTTTTCCGCACATATGCGTTGCACTTGCTCAAGTTAAAGACCGTTATGAATGATCACTTCAACCTTCCGCATATTGAGCAACCTCAAGTCGCCTTATCCTCATACTCCAAATTGCAGTCACTTCAAAGATACGACATTGATACCTCTGGTGTCTCCCAGCATGATGATGACATTAAAAACGATAGCTGGGGGTCCTTGTATGACGAGTGTGAAATTGACGATAAACCCAGCTTTGATAATTTGGCAAACCTGTCCGTGTTGCCACTCTCCATCAGTGAGGGCTCATTGAAAGACAAGGTACAGGTGGTGACTTTAGGAACTGGGTCCGCTCTTCCTTCCTTGCACAGAAATGTCCTTTCCAATCTAGTTCGTATCCCTTACTTGGAAGACGAAGAGATCAAATACAAAAGTATTCTTCTCGATGCAGGAGAAAATACACTCGGCACAATGTTACGAAACTTTGGCCATAATGGTCAGGAGCAATTAAAGCAAATTTTCGACGAATTATCTCTTATATTTTTGAGTCATCTTCACGCTGACCATCACTTGGGTTTAGTGTCGGTAATCAGTCGTTGGTTTGAGGCAAACGCTGCAAACCAAAAGAAATTATACCTAGTCGTTCCTTGGCAGTTCAACCACTTCATGCGTGAGTGGTTTAGATTGGAATCATATGATTCTACGATTGATTTTAATCGTATTGTTTACATTAGTTGTGAACAATTCATGCGCAACCCGGAAAATGAATTCAAGCAGTTGAGCGTCAGGGAATTTGAGAATCTATCGGAAGACTCTAAGATAAAGCTTTCTCGAATTGACAACGTTGATCAATCTGACTTGAAGAATCAGCTTTATCAAGATCTTCACATACAGCTGTTTCAAACTGTGCGAGCTATTCACTGTTATTGGGCGTACTCTGTCAGCATTATGTTTAATCTCGCGCCAAATAGCGAAGCAAGCCCAGGCACCACATTTAAGCTTTCATTTTCCGGTGATACCCGACCAAACTCCCGTTTTATTAACATAGGTCAGAACAGTGACTTGCTCATTCATGAAGCTTCTCTTGACGTTGAACTCATTGAAGAGGCAATTGCAAAAAAGCACACAACAGTTGTTGAAGCTGTCCGCGTATCTCAGTTAATGAACTGTGCCAATCTCATTCTCACCCATTTTAGTGCTCGATTTTCAGAAAAGCACAGTTTCATCAAAACCTCGGCAGATTACGAGAACGCTTGTGCCGATTTACGCAAATACCTTGGGAAATCTACCACCAATGTTTTTGCGGAAAAACACTCGGGTTTACCTTTCGAAGACATGAACATTTGCTATGCATATGATTATTTGTCGTTATGGACGAGGGACGTTGGGTTTCAACGAGGCTCATATGATGTGATCAACCTGCTTCTGCAAAGCTCTGAGGTCCAGCGCCTCAGAGAAGAGAGGGAGACTCTAAAGAAAAAAGAAAAGCGTGTAGCCAAGAGGATGCAAAGATTGGCCATGGACAAAAAGCGGAAGACTTCGCATGATGAATTAAACTAAGATTCACTGCGCAAACGGCGTCTTCAGCATCAATGTATATAAATTTTGCCGTTTTCAATAACGCCAGATAAGTCGTCGTATGTGTCATATGTATAAAAATTTATCTAATCGCTTAGAGTTGACGGCTGCGAAAGCTGACAAGTTGTAAGGCTTCAAACTCCCTCATGCGAGTTTTAGGTCCCATGGAAAGGTGCACCAGCCGTAAACTTTCATTGGAAATTGCTGAGAGATTCGAAACTAGAGGCAGCCATTCGCTTTTACTGACTTCTAATGAATATTCTACGTCATAATCTGTGTGAACAATGCGGGTACTGCACGGGTTTAAGATCAGATGCGAATTCACTATTCTGTCTTCCATGGTTTATCCTATTACCATCCTCACAGCATGGATCAGGCAATTTCTCGTTGACAGCCTTGAATGCAAACAGTTCTTTTCAAGCACCATGCTAGCAAAGGACATAATACGTCATAGAGGGCCAAATCTGAGTCAATTTACTCCGGTGGTACGCATACAAGGTATACACAGGATCTTTGGAAATGGAGATTTGTTAATTACAATCCACGATTCACAGCACAAGATCATAGGTGTATTCACTCAAAAAGCCATTCAGAGCTTTGAGTCTAAGTATAGACAAAGAATCACATTCGAGACAGTACATACTCTTATGACTGTGCTACAAGCTAACTTGAAGTTTTTCTCTCGGGCGGACTTAGAACGCTTTTCCAATATACTTCCAGCTCTGAAACCGTGGGACTCGATTATATATCTAGAAATTGACGAGGTGGAAATTTTTTCCAATACAAGGTACTCCGTCCCAATCCGGTATGAGAATGAACTCCAATTCATCTATCTCACGGAGGAGTATAAACGCTTGTTTGCGGCCCGTTCATCGGAAGATTTTTTTGCAACTGACGGGATAGTTAGCGATGGTTTGATATAGTGGGAGCTTGACAATAGAACATATGTGTGGGCTGAGTGCTATGAGTCCTTTAATACTTCTTTACCATACTACCCTTTGCATGCTCCCTCTATATGCCGACCATAAATGCCAGACCCATTGACTCTAAAACTTGTCTTTATTTGCTTTACAGCTATGTCCTTATCTTCACATGGCTATGTCCTGGTTCAATGCATGACGAATGCGCATTAATTGTGCACATTTCAGGCGGTTTTGCAACCAATATCAATGACCACGCCGAACTTAAATACGCGAGATCTTACTCAAAGATTGGACCGTATTGCAGAAGTCGCTTCTCAAATTGCGGCCTCGGGGGACTCTGACTTGGGTGCCTTCAGTGACCATTCAGTGGCCTCTCACAGCGAACACGTGCCCCAGGTTCGGTCTTGGGGCTCTTCTCCCGCTAGGCCTGCGTCCTGTCAATCCTCTGGTGACCGTACGGGACACTCTTTGTCTGTTTCTCTTCCTTCAGGAAGTACCGCTCAGTATCCAACGGTGACTCTGAGCTCGTGGGCGATCGCAAGCTCTCTTTCTGATCGCACCACTCAGCAGAATTTGTGGCCTGGAAGACGCCGAACAGCTAGTACAGATCGCCAAGTGGCGAGCCTGTCGAACATTCAAGTAGAGGCAAATGATTTGATTGTCACAGATAACTCTACGCATCTACCATCCGTTGGTATTTTGCGAACGCCAGCTCCAGCTCCAGCGTCATTTCCACTCTTCAACCCTCATTCGAGTGCGCTTTCGATGAATGACAACGAGCTACGCCCACGTTCTCTTCCTACGGAGCAGTCGCCCCTTCTTCCCCTTCATCATCATCATCATCTGCCTATCAACATAAATATCGACATGTCAGGAAGCCCAGTGCAAAATGTTGAAGCAGCCTCTGCAGCAAGAAGGACCCGTACAGGCACAGTGCCAAATATTTGGTCGCCAATATTAGGAACCATACTCAATGTCACTCCCCGACAATGGATGCTCGCAGGCGTAGGATTGATCTACCTCGGTCATTACTCTCAGGATAATTTGAGGGCCTTCTTGCAACCTTTGGTTTGCTTTCTAGCCAACGCATTGCAGGCCTCAGTAAGCCTGTGTGAAGTAATGTCCTGAATTGCGCTCTACCCATTGTGGTGAACATGATAAATATGATACTCTTGATCCAATATTTCTATTGATGCGATATGTACAGTTAGTAATTGCGAGCCAGTGATAGAACTGGTATGCACTTTTTTGTTCTGGAAAAAAAGCCCAATCATCCCGACTTTCTTGGTCTGTCCTTGACTTTCATCTTATTGACATGTTTGAACTTTCTAGTCTTGGCAAACTTCTTGAGTCCCCACATCGATTGCGAAACCTTGTTCGACTTAGACTTACCTCTACCACCACCGTGTGGATGGTCAAATGCGTTCATGGCCACACCTCTGACTTGAGGTCTAAAACCTCTATGACGCGATCTTCCAGCTTTACCCCAAGAGATTGCCTGATGCTCCTTATTAGACACTGTTCCCAAAGTTGCATGGCAGACGTCGTTAACATAACGATGTTCACCAGAGCTCAAACGCACAATCACCTTCTTCTGTTCAGGGTGCTTCGACAACAAACGTGCAAAGGTGCCTGCTGACTTTACCAATTGCCCCCTGCCGTTTGGATGCAAACCTATATTATGAATCACGGATCCGACTGACAACATCTTCAAAGGCAAGCAATTACCTCTCTGCATAATTCTGGAGTTCAACAAAGCTTCGTCGATTTCACCGTTGTTGGTTGCATTCATCTCTTCGATAAAATCAGCGGGGAGTCCCTTTCTAAACGATTCAACAACATCTCCAGCACGCAATCCTGAAGAAGCCAAAATATAAGATAAATTCTTTGTCTCATTATGTTCAAGCAAAGCAATGTGCCCAGACCGATTTGGGTCATACTCAATACGCAAAACAGTTTGTTTGCCGCTTTCAAGTCTATGAGAGTCTACCAAACGAACTCTCTTCTTGTGACCTCCTCCACGGCCACGGATGGTGATGTGACCTGTGTTATTACGGCCTGCAGTCTGTTTCTTTGGAACAGTCAATTCTCTGACAGGGCCCCCTTTGTGCAAATGTTCATGGATTGGCTTTCTGAAATTGGTGGATCCCGGCTGGTTAAGACCATTTGCGTATGACTTCACCTTAATTTGAGCCATCGCTAGCTTACGCTGTCTCTTGTAAGTGGCGTCTTTTTGCTCCAAATCCGTCGAGTTGTTGAGAGAAGTAACAGTGGGGGTACCTGCACTCACTGAGGACTGGAAACGAATGAATGCCAAGCCGCGGGAAGCCCACGATTGCTTGGTCAAACTCAACATTGTGGTCTAGTAAAGTGAGTTGGTTTTTTTCCACGTTTTTTTCATACTTTGGTGCACGGGTGCGCGGTGGCAGCTGTTGCACTTACTTGATCTTGGGGATGGCAAGACTGGAATATAGCATCAGCCCGGGGATTTTATAATATAAACAATCTTATTAGAGGCTGTTTCTGATTATTGAATATTCGACTTGCATCAAACGTGTGAATCATCTTGCTGTTTTTCGGTGTCTTATTCTCGTCACTCACCTAAGATCAAACTGCTATCTATTTCATCATTGCAACGGATAACTTCTCTACTCAAAAGAGAAATCCGAAGCTTGTTTAATTAAGTAAATTTTTTGGTTTATTTCCACGAGGCTTCGTTGTTGGCAAAGTAGTATTGGTTAAATGTGAATTCGCAATTTTCTCAGCTTTGAGGCCATTGATGCAAAAAAACGGATTCTACAACATGAACTCACACTACAAGAATCAGCAATAGTAACTCCAACAATGTTATAGTATTAGAGTACAAAAAGCTAGCTTGTTCGATGAATATTTCCAACTATTTGGACGTTGATATCCGATTTGTATCGAGAGCTATACGTACATTTCAATAGATATGGCCGAGCTTAAAAAAGCAAAGGCTGGCTCAAAACTTTAATTTATGTTTTCTATACAGATTTTGCCTCTCAATCTCTCAATGAACTTTTTCCAAATATTCATTTCCGTAAGTTCGTTGATGTTAAGGGCTACAGAAGTGGAGCGCAATTTCATCAAGGATCACTTGAGGAAAACACGACTGCTCGGCCAATCAGTGTGCGCTACGCATGTCCGAGCGCGAAGAAAAACCAGGCAACTCACTACTCAATTTTCACCACAACATCTATTCTCCACATAACAAAATGATGTCTCGTGCCTTTACCCGCTCTATGGCCTCCGCTGCTAAGGCCGTCAAGCCTCCTGTTCAATTGTTTGGTGTCGACGGTACATACGCCAATGCTTTGTACTCTGCATCAGTGCAGGAGTCTTCCGTGGAGAACTCCTTCCAAGGTTTGACCAAGATCTCTCAATTGATTGAGCAAGACTCCAAGGTTAACCTCTTCTTGACCAATCCGGGTTTGTCCAAGGACGACCGTAAGACCGTGATTGACACCCTTGCTCAGAACTTGGGCTTGGATAAGACTGTGACCAACTTCTTGACTGTTTTGTCCGAGAACAACCGTTTGGGAGAATTCCAATCTATTTACAAAAACTTTGGTCAATTGTACGATGCCCACCAAGGTGTTGTTGAAGCCACTGTTACTTCCTCCAAGACCTTGGACTCCAAGATCTTGAAGCGTTTGCAAGCCGCTATCCAAAAATCTTCTTTCGTTGGCTCTGGTAAGACTTTGAAGTTGTCCAACGAGGTGAACCCAGACATCTTGGGTGGTTTGATTGTGGATGTCGGTGACAAAACCGTTGACTTGTCGGTTGCTTCCAAGGTCTCCAAGTTGAACTCTGCTTTGAGTGAGTCTTTGTAAGGGGAGAATAGCATAGATAAGTGATGAACCATACGATATATTGATGCGGATGCAGTTGCTAAAAAATAATAAAATGATTACGGAAAGAACTGGATACTGTAGAAGAGTAATAAAGCGAGTCAACTTGCCACTTGAACTGCCGATTTATCAGGGCATAAGGTCACGTCTCGGCATTGAATAGGTCTATTAAAAGTTGATGAAGTATGTGCTTTTATTTCTGTCGCCTATTCGGGTTTATTGAACTCATGGGGTGCAATGTCACATTGTCTGAATTTTGCATCCGTGCACCTGCTCCCACACGCGAAGTGGTCAGATACTGAAATCACTAAATCGTACATTTCCAAGCTAGCCATGAGAAGCCTCCAAAACTTTAAGTGGTTTGTCACCACGCTAGCAATTGGGCTCAATATATTCGTGTATTTCTACCCGGATATTGTGAATCAAAATGGTCAGTGCCAGTGGCACGACACAACCGCAGAGCCAAAGTACAAGGCCATAGATCTTTTGACACCACGCTTGGCGCAGTTATTGCTTCTTAACTTCCCATCTTTACAAAAGGCCAAGACCACTAAAGCTTATGAGAACGGTGTAGTCTCGGATATTCACATGATGACTTTTGGTGACCCTCAGATCAACGGCAATTGGCCATCCACGCCATACATTAAACGGCTTGACAACTTTGGAAACGATCATTACTTGGGCCACATATCGCGGATTATGAGACAACGTCTTAGACCAAGTCATGTTGCAGTTATGGGCGACCAATTTTCGTCACAGTGGATTTACGATCTGGAGTTCTACAATCGTACTTACAGGTTTGTTGAGCGTTTATTTCCAAGAGATTCCGCTTATAAACAAACCGTGATCGATGCATGGGAAAAACACCAGGATTACGACTGGGTTAAATGGTCTCAGAAAGAAGTAGCCATGGATCCCTCTCAGAGGTTTTCCTCAAGAAGCTACGAGAATGTTTATGATTGGCAGTTTCCTGATTCTCACGAACCCAACTTCAATAATCCACTTTTCATCAACTTGACAGGCAACCATGACGTGGGATATAGCGGTGATGCAACATGGCAACATATGGCAAGATTCCACTACTTATTTGGCCAGAATAATTATGTCATCAACTATAATAAGGGCACGCCAGAGGAATGGCGCATGGTGGTGCTCGATTCCTTGTCTCTTGAGGGGCCTGCATTGCAAGAAGAATTTCGTGATTACACATGGTCTTTTCTTGAATACCTAGAGAAGTCTCAAGGTAGTTTCAAGGGATCCACAGTGCTCTTGACTCATATTCCATTCTACAAAAAGGAAGGCTTGTGCGCAGACGGCCCTGAGCACAAATATTACGAGAATTATACCAGAGAACCATATAAGAACGGTAAACTTCGTTCTCAGAATCACTTGCTTTACGAGACGTCTCAAAAAGTGCTCAACATCATTTTCCCTAATGCAGATAAGGAGGGCATAATTCTTACAGGACATGATCATGTGGGATGTGATAGCTTTTACAATCATATCGATGGAGAATGGGTAGCTTCCAAAGAGAAGTCCCTGCAAAGTGATCGTGCGCATATTCGTGAGGTGGTGGTGAGAGCAATGATGGGTGAATTTGGAGGCCAAACAGGTATCATGACCGGCCATTTTGATGAGTTACAAGCTCTGTGGCGCTTTAACTTCACATACTGTTCTTTCGTGATCCAACACGTGTGGTGGGCTTCGAAGGTCGTTTCTCTTATTGCGCTATTCATTCATTCAGTGTCCCTTGTGAAGTTGGCCTCGTCTTAAAGTGACACTGTTAGTTACTCCAGGATTCCCGGTGACTATAAATTTTTAATATCTTCAAGAGCGCTGTTAATGCTTACCTCTGGACTGATTTGGACTTTTTTGATCACTAGCTTTCCATCTTGGAAGACCCAATGGGATCTTTTGGTGCCTGATGGATACTTTTTGGCTCCTAGAGCACGAACCAATTTTGAAGACGTGTCAGCCAACAAAGGATACTGCAAACCTTGCTTCTCTGCAAATCTTAATTGAGCTGCTGAAGAATCTGCTGACAACCCGAGAACCTGAGTGTCCAAATTCTTGAGCTCTTCCAAATTGGATTGGAAACCCTTGGCTTGCCTCGTGCAGCCGGGCGTTGAGGCTTTTGGATAAGCAAAAATAACCAAGAATTTGGTTTTGGAGGCCACATCACGCAAGCTGATGTCTTTTCCATTTTGATCTTGCAAAGTGAGGTCCGGAATCTCATCTCCTACCTCCACTTCTTTCACTTTTGCCTCCTCTTTGATTGGATTTTTCGACTTGTTGTCAACGTTTGCCGGTTTCTTTTCTGTTTCGGCCTTGATGATCTTAGCTTTCTTAGGTGGAGGCTGCACATTCTCTTCGGAAGTGTTTGCAGCTTTTGCAGCAAGCCTAGATGAACTACGCAATTGAGCCATTTACGTATAGTGTTCAAATTTGATAAGTGCTTCAAGTTGCCAAATCCGGAGAAGATGAACTGTGGAGAATGGTGCGATAATTCGGCGTGTCGCGCCGAACTTCTATTGATATCTTTAGTCTTATTTCAACGGAAAATGTAGGGTAGAAAAAGTATACATATGAAGAAAAATAAAACGCGCTGTACTAGAATGACGATGAAAGCCATTTATAGTCTAATCTAATGTGACGCCGAAATGTCCAAGCAAAATGTAAGCGAAATGTGGTGGACTGCAGAGAAGGCTTATCAACTTCCTCGAGAGATGTAGCCACTGGCTTTACATATACGCCCCCAGTCTTCCCCAAAACACTGATCACACCAAGAGACTTTTGAAACTAATACCAAATCTCGAGTGTAGAAAATTCCGCAGCTGCCTTGCATCATTATTGAAAGCCAAATTGCCCTTTTGTACTCATGAAAAAGTTGTTTAGGCGTAAGTCCAGTACTAGCGCACCAAACAATATCCAAGGCGGAGCCACGACTATATACTCTCCCCAAATCGAAGATTTATTACTGAACAATCCCTCTTACTTGCTGCTGAGAGCGACATTAACCGACCCGGAAAGTCGTCTTTCGCTTGTGGGTGATAATGTCACTAGGAGTACAGATTTCGACAGATCGAGGTCACAGGGCGATAGGGACTTCCGGACTGACACAGCCCTCGGGGACACCGATATCGTGGACTCTGCATCTCCGAATTCTGATGTCTTATCTGTGGCACTCTCAGAGTCTGAGACTCTATTCCCAATGGAAAGGCTGCGGCTCGATCTACAGCCAACATACTATGAAAATTTTACACAATACGTGCCTTATGTCTTACGGCGTGTTCGTTTAGAAAGGGAAAGGGCACATTTGAACGTGGAAGAAGCACAGAGTGACCGAGATGCACGGCCACAATCGGCTCTTGATAATGTGGACACTGTCGAAACTCATTATACGGCAGTAGCGGACACTGAGCGAGAATCTGTCTCCTCAGATGACGTCAAAACCCTTATTGGCAATCCCCCAGCGCTGGTCGCTGGTCAACAACAAAACTTACCCCAAGACTGTCCGCTTATCATGGAGCGTCAAGTCACCGATTATGACTACAAGAGATCTCTTGTCTTGGTGTCCGAATGGTTAAAAACAGATTACCTTGTGTTTCCTGATCGAGATTCGTACGAATTATTCAAGCAGCTTAAAACCAATTCGAAAAAGAGCAAAAAGTCAAATGTCATCCTATATGATGAAAACTGCAAAATTTTGAAAGTTGACCGAGAGCATTTCTACCGTCACTCTAATTCCCTGACTGGAAGTACAGCATCAAATGAAAAGAAAAAGTCCTCCAAGTCGGCTGATGGTAAGGCCTTGAAACCGAAGGAAGATCTACAAAAAACGACGAGTTCCAACGAAAGGGCTAAATCCTCAGAGACAAAGCATACGAAAAGTTCTCATGATGCAAAAATTCAGGTTCCAGGAGATTCGCTTAAAACTGAAGCACCGCCCGACTGGCAACAGAACGTCAAAACTTCAAACCAAGCATCAAATTCGTGCTCTTCTGATGAACAAGTTTTTTCATCGTGTGTAGTGGATACACGCAACCACATTGTTCCAATCGAAAACAAAGTGAGTGGAACAGGCCTCCCACTTTTGAAAGTGTCATTACCCTACATGTCTTCGTTTAGAAAAAATGTACCCTACATGATATTGAAACGATACAAAGAAGTACCTGATCGTCCTTTGGGTAACGATGAAGGGGAGATTTTTGAGACTTACGATTTCTGCACAGTACACATGAAGGGCTACAACAATTTCAAGAGATATATATTTCTGTTCAACCCAGTTGGATTGGAACCATTTAGAGTCTTGGTCTATCAATGCAACTTCAGGCCTTTCACTGATTTTAGGTACAAAGGCACCCGTTTTAGAATCTTTGGGACAGCCATGGCCAGTGCTTACATTCTGAACTATAATCCCGACATGAAACTATTCATCATAGACAATGATAAGCCCTCCTTGGTCGACAATATCGTTAACAAAGAACATAGCAATGATTTGCTCTCAATTGCAAAGAAGAAGTCAGCAAGCTCAACATCTCCACATCAATCGAGCAGCAAACAGAAGGCTTGCACCGAGGAAGTTCCAGAATCTTTCGATAACCCGGTTCCACACAAAGATAATCCGATTTTCAAGGACCGCGTTAACGCTGTAACGCGGTCTTACGAGAACAGTAACATACCAAACAACATGCCTCCGTTTGCCCGATACACGGATGCTAGTGTGTATCAAAAAGACACGCTGATAGTTCCTAAGAAGTATACCGAGGCGGGTAAGTGTGACATGTATCAAATACTCGGGGACCTTCTGGGGACCGGAAGTGGATTATCTCAGGCCTTGAATCTATCCTCCACTTACTCTGTTCCGACAGATCATTTGGTGTTAACTTCAATATTTCTCGCGTTGCGAGAGACGAATCTTCGGACTACTAAAAGATATCCGACAACCAATTCTGTGGCTCGCATGGGTGTATTGGCAAGTATGCCAACAGGCGTTGGCGTGACTTAGTTAGAATTGTTTCGAGTATGCTAACTCGAAGTTGTGTATAGTAGCTCAATTAAGAAAGGTGAATTTTTCATAATCATATTGGAGTACATTTGACCAGTTACGTATATGCATCTGTGGAGAATTGATAAAGTAATATTACACTTGGGAACGAAGTGGCAGGTTCGATTATTTTGAGACTAGGGGAACTTTGCCACTTCGCTGTATGGTCAATTTTTAGTTTGGAACTGCCCTGATCGATTTCGAACCGGAAGGTTGATGAATTTGAAAACAATCATTGCCATTCTTTTCCAAATTTCCTTAACGACTGGGGGAACGTGATCTGGATTTTGCACGCATAGGAGAGTGTGATCTTGAGTACCTACCCCTTCCATAATCTTCACCGCTAGGGGCAGTAGACTCACTTTGGGGATCGCTAGATTCTCTTTCACCATGATAATGCCTTCTGCTCTCGTAGTTTCTGTCGCTTGGTCTTCTGCGTTCACCCCCGTATCTGTCACGATATTCATAACCAGTACCACGCTCATCCCTTGAGGGACCACGTCTGTAGTCATCATAGCCGCCATGGTAATCATCTCTTCCATAGCCGCCACCATATCCGCCATATCCGCCATAGCCATCATGGCCCTCACTTGGGTAGTGACCGTAACCATAGTCGCCCCGTTCATAGCCGTAACTTTGATAACCGTAGCCACCTCTACCGTAGCCACCTCTGCCAGATGGAGGATAAGGTGCCTGGTAGCCGTAACCGCCTCTACTACCCCTTGGTGGGTATGAACCTCTATAACCGCCTCTTCCTCTGTAGCCGCCTCTGTAAGAGCTTCGCGAAGCAAATGGGTCGGAGCGAGCGAGTTGAACAGTTAGACCGTCTTTCATGGCGTATGGAAGGTCCTTACCATCAAGCTCGAGGGCCTTCTCACAGTCCTCACTGGACTTGTACTCAACGAAAGCATACTTTTCTCCGTCGTCAGTTCTAGGGGGAGGGATGTCGAGTCTGACCAATTCACCGAATCTGGGACGAGTTAGTTTTGTTATAGGATTAAGGAAATGAAGGGCAATTGCTTTAGAATAGCATGTTGGATGTAAGAGGTTGGAGTGGAGAGCTTTGACATAATGTTGATTGGGAGGGGAGTTTATGGAACATACTTTTCGAAATCTGGAGCTAAATCGGCGGCTTTGGATTCTTTCGTGAATCCAGTCACGTATAAGGTGTTCTTAGGCATTATGGCCAACGTCAGGCTAAGTTTTTTTCTTGCGGCTTGTTAAGAGTGAGTTAGACGGCACGTGATTCAGGCGCGCGATACGTAATACCGTCTTGCAATCGTTCCTCTCTGCGAGTGAACAGATAAGAATCGCAACTAAAGCATAACTTCTTATATTTAACAAGTGAAAGTTGTCGAATTTCAAGCGGTGGATGTATTATTTCTGCCCCAACTCTTCGCTCGTATTTCTGTCGATACGATGAATTCGGTTTCAGTGCAGACACATTGATTCGAGTCACAGCTAGGAGTGTAGCAGGGACGAATTGTTCCAAGACAGTGATACTCTTGTGATTTAGGAAACAAAGAGGGAGAAACGGGAGTTTGCACCCGCAATGCACAATTTCAAAATCAACTAGTCTCTGGGAGAAGGAAGGAAATGGATAAGAATTGAGCCGCACCCAATCAATTAAACCACCTTTTATATATACTAACGTGGAATTGGTTGAGAGCTCTTGAAAAGCAGCGATATTCTGCTGTACTTGATGATTAAATCACATACTGTGGTGAAGTGCTAGAAAAGACTGGAGCGGGCCCAATTTAAGGAGTGCGTCTTGTAGCGAACTTGACCCCTTACAATCTTGCGCAAGATCCAAGCAGGGTCCAGGTCTCAATATTTACAGTCATGCATGCGTACGTGACCTAAAACTAACACCTGTACACCACATCATTGCGAGTATGCCCTTGGTGTGCATACAAGAATACTCCTCACATCCCAACAGATTGGCACCCAACAAATTCCAGGGCGCGGTTAGCCTTACACACCTCGCGCCTCGTGCAACATGACATACTCGAACGCCACCCCTCGCCGCCCGCGTAATTATATACAAGCTAGGAGGTCAGGGATATCTTGTACCGAGCTTCAAACATACCCCTAAGTTCGATCCTGAATGCGGACGCACCTAGGCAACACACCAAGACCACCTTATGAGATGTATACACATGTAGTATGCCCTGTAATTAAGGTCAATAAGCCAGCGAACAGAGAAGTTCATCAATTATACTCAAATCGCCTAGCTTTTATCGTCATATGCTCCGATGCACATTAAATCGGATTGTAGTATAGTCGGGGAGTTTTTTTTTTTTTTTTTTTTTTTTTGCACTGAAAAAAAAAGAAAGAATGTAGCTGCTGAGCGTGGCCCTTTCTCGGTGGAGAAAAGTGCAAACGCATTGTATCTACTCCTTTCGAACCATATCATACAATCTTTACACACCACAGAAATACTTCCATTGAAAGATCACTTAAATTTTTCATTGCACACATAAACCGGAATCCTACAACATCACCCTCCGACCATGGCTTTGGCTGACGATAATTACTCGCTCAAGCATGACGCCCTACTACATAGAGAGGAGGACCACGACATTTTAAATGAGTTCTTGGATCAAAGAGTGTTTGACACTTTGAATGCCGGCACACCTGACATGAATCAGTCACATGATGTCAATAACAACCTCGGTGCCTTTGGAGGAGATCTGCTATACAGACTTGGTCACGAGGAACCTTCTGGCCTTTTCATAGATGACAACAAAGGTATGCTCGAACGTGATTGCACTTTCGACAATGACGAATTTGTGAAACATGAGGACATCATGCCAAAAGATGAGCTCAGCCCTCAACAGACTTTCTTCAGTCTCAATCCAAGCCCCAAACATTCAATCACCGATGGCGACTTTGCCTACAAATCACCTTCTTTGGATGGTCATGACGCTGTGAGAGAAGAATTTTCTAAGGTGAAGTTCGGAAACAACATGATGAAAACTTGTCCTGAAACCATCGAGATTAGTGACCCTAACCTTTTGGACTTCTCCGAAGAAACGATGTCCAATCTTCCATATGAGCTCGACTTGTTGAACCTTCCCTCATACTCTCGTGTCGAAACTCAGATCAAATTGCGCTTCAAATTTAGTCCTGCTCCAAAAGAAACCCTTCTACACATTCCGCAAGATCTCATGTCGAAGACAAAGTTTAGTCTAGAAGACCCTGTGGAATCACTTCCAGATGTATTGAAACAAAACATGCTCTACATGGACACATATGTCATGACCTCTGACTTGAAGACTTCGTGCAATATTTGTCCACGCTGTATCAAGCGGGAGCAGAAAAGAGCTCTGAGGTCAAAGACTGGTGCCAATGAAGCTGACTCTCCAACTAACTCTACAACTGGCTCATCAAGACATGTCTCAAATCCTTGGCCAGACGACCAAATGATCAAAAAAGCCATTTTTTTCAACTGTAAGGAGATTGTGAGTTTCCCGCCTCCCACTGGTTTGATCAATGACAGAGCTAAAACGCTAGACTTCTCTGCTAGAATTATCTGTTATTGCAGGCACCACAAAGAGCAAGATGGCTTCAAACTTTTGTTCGTTGCAAGAGACTACACTGGCAAGGTTGTTGCTAAGCACGTGACGCAGCCAATTATGATCATGGACAGAAAGAAAACTGCTTCTGCGGCTAAAGAAGGGCAATTTTCTACAATGCATTCCAACGACCTAGACCCAAGGCTACAGCATTCGTCCCCGAACTCTGTTGATGACTCCACTTCGGAGGCTTTGGCTAATACAGATACCAACAATGAATCCGCCAACAATATGTCTCGTGGATTCAAAAGGAAAAAGCTTTCATTTGATGATTCATACAATTCTTCGACAAACCCAATGTTCAATGGCAGTGGTTTCTCCCCTGTCAGTAACAGCGATACAAACGCTTCAATTCATAATCTCAACCCCAAAAACAGCATGAGCGCCCCATTTGGCGGCAGCTTCCAGCCTGGAATCCCTTCGGCTCTGATATCAAGGCAAAGACTGCTGCAGCAGTTGCAAATGGTCACTCGTTATGAGCAGCAGCCAGCTATCCAGAAAATAATACCTGCACAAGGCCCCATCCGAGGAGGTATTGAAGTAACTCTCCTAGGGTTTAACTTTAGACCAGGCTTGATCGTCAAGTTCGGAGCCAAGACTGCTCTAGCTACACACTGCTGGTCGGAAAGTACCATTGTGACATACTTGCCTCCTGCCCTGCAACCGGGTCAGGTTTTGGTTAGCTTCGAAGATCATGACCACGTGATGGTGGGTTCGCAACAACTGATTTTCACTTACACTGATGATACTGACCGCCAACTAATTGAGTTAGCATTGCAAATTGTGGGACTTAAAATGAATGGCAGACTAGAGGATGCTAAAAATATTGCAAAACGCATTGTGGGCTCCGACAGTTCCGAGAAGTCACCCGAAATGGCATTAGGAAATTCTCCAAACGTGAAAAATGAGGAATTGGAATGGTATGACAATGCTCATAAGGCTGTCGAGAGATTGTATAAATCTGATCTCTCGACCGAGGACATCTTAATTAATTTCCTTGCCTTGGTAGATCTTCCTAATTGCCCAATTATCATTCCTAATTGGCAATTGAGCAATGCCCAAGGTCAAGCTTTACTTCACTTGGCAACCTTGAAACATTATTCAAAATTGGTTGGCTTTTTAATCACGCATGGTTGTAAGATTGACCTCAAGGATAACCAAGGACTCACGCCCTTATTTTTAGCATCCATGTGTGGCTACCGTGATTTGATAAATGTTTTCATTGACTGCAAATCCAACTGGAATCTCAAGTTGAGCAACGAAAAGTCACTCAAGGATTACACCGACTTAAATGTCTTGGATGTTTTCAACAAATTGCAAAATGATGCTTGGGCTCAGGAGAAAGAGGAGGTAAGCAGCAGCCATGGCTCCGCATCTGAATCCACTGACGAGCCAATCAATAGGTCAAGCAGCGTTGACTCACTTAATTCCATGTATGTGATGAGCTATGGCAAGCATATATCTAGAATGGCTCGTGAGGCTGATATGCCTTTTCAACCAAGTAATGCAGAAATTGCTGGAGATTCAAAACTGAAGGATTATAAGAGCAGCACAATGACAGGCAACGAGTCGTCTGATTTTGCAGATTCCGAGCTCGAAACGGAAGATGAGTTGTCTGATTTGGATGACCGCAGACTGCGCCGTACATGGAAAAATGGAGTTAGTGAGGCGGACTATTATGATGAAGACTGCGAAGAGTCAGAGTTCTCTGAGGCAGATGAAGTAACAGACTCTACGGGCCCGAAGAGAATGACGGGAGACCTGCCTTCAGGCTTATGGCAAAAGATGAAAACAGTTTTCTCCAATGACGGAGAGACAGATTTGCCGACATATGATGACCTTTTCCCCTTCGGGACACATGGATTCTCCAAGCCTAAAACGCAATTGGAGAGAGCTTTGAATGAAAGCACAGCACCCGACGCCACTTACAAAGAAGGTCAGTCTCATGAGGATGTGGAAATTGGGTCCGATTCTTCCGAGGATATGGTTATCTCGTATATTAATCGTCCGAGAAAGACTGTCAAAAACGATAAGATGTTGTTGTTTTTCTGGCTTCCAGTGTTGTTCATGATCCTTGGACTTTTTGCATACATGTCTATTACAGGCTACAAGGTGGAAACCATCGAAAGACTCAAAGAAATGGGACGTGATGCCATTGGGAATGTCGTCGTTGGTAATGACAGACTTGCTAAAGTGTTCAGCAAACATGCAAAGGAGCAGCTAGCGCTTTAATGCACGGATGGATTTGCCGAATATCAAACACGCATTTAGCAGTATAGGACAAGGGCTTTTAGCTCAGGCTTGAAAGGGTCTACTTGAGAATGTATAATGTTTCTAGTTTCTTAATTTAATTTTTTTGGGAGGATTTGCCATGAAGGGACTAACCGTGTGAGCATCCGAAATATTAGACAGCTAAGTATGAATTCTATCAAGTGCTGTCTTGGCTACAATTTTGCAGTATATTGTCAAAAATTTTCCAGACTTACTTTCTCACGAACCACTCGTCCTTACCTAGTGAAGTACTGTATGCAATGACAATAATGCTCATTTGCCAGTATCCAGTTCTTTTCTCGAAAGCTTGTATTACCAGCTCATAATTATTCCTAGGCTCACAGTGCTCTCTGCCAAGTCACACAAAATCTTTGGCTTTCGTGCCTGCTGTCGTATTGTATATTAGTGGTTGCAAACCAATCACAGCACCTGCATTGCGCGCTAATCTGATGTAAGCGAAGATGCTTTCTTAATCAGAGTCGATATCCAACCTTATATCCAACATCACAAGCAATATGACTCTGGATAGCTTGCGACTAGTACTTCTTAAGAATAAAACCATACCAGAAGATGCCTACGAAAAAAGCTTTGGTGCTGCTGGCCATGATGTTCAATTCATCCCACTTCTCAACCATTCACCTGTGGACAAAGCACAAACGATCGAGTTTCTTAATAGTGATCGGTTTCACAATGCTCCTGCCTTTATAATTACCTCACAACGTGCAGTGGAAGTGTTCCATGAGTGCCTTAGCACAATCACAACGGTAGACCCTGAAATGGCTACAAAGATACGCAACAAGTGTGGGTACACTGTGGGCCCAGCAACATTTGATGTTCTTCTGGCCAATGGTTTTCAAGATGTCCGTGGTGGAGCAGATGCAGGTAATGGAGCTAGATTAGCAGACATTATACTTGATGATCGTGCACTGAATTCTAGCCCTTTTGGCCCGGAGACCATGGATGGTGAAATTGTGTTCTTTACAGGCGAAATTCGCAAAGACATAATTCCCGTCAAACTTTCAAAAAACGGCGTCAATGTCCATGAAACCATTATATATAAGACTGAGCCTCGAGGCACTATTCTTACGGATTATATCGCTGCTCGCAGGGATCCTATATCATGGTTAATTTTCTTTAGTCCCCAGGCGACGGAGGAAATAGTGGCTCATTTGGTGAGTGAAGGCATACCTCCTGATATTCAGATTGCCTGCATTGGCCCTACTACCGAGGAGTATTTGGTCGAGAAAGGCATCGTTCCTCAAGTTACGGCAGTCAAACCCACTGCACAGTCTCTACTAGACGGAATCACGAATTGGAGAGGCTCCTAGTGAACTAGGCTTCAAAATTTGCATAAACATGTATTTAGACAAGAGTGAGATATTCGTTCAAAACAATTTACTTTCTTGTTGCCTTCACAGCGTCAATGATCTGGGTGACGACGCCCGGGTTCGACAAGGTTGAGATATCTCCCAACTGGTCCTCTTCCCCAGCCAACACTTTCCTCAAAATCCGTCTCATGATCTTGCCTGACCTGGTCTTGGGCAAGTCATCAACAAGCAAGATCAACTTAGGAGCTGCAAAAGGTCCAATTTCTTTTCTGACAGTATAGATTAATTCCTTTTTGATGGCATCAATGCTCTCTTTGTCATCCGCTTTGAACGAGGACTTCAAGGAAACGTAGGCCGCCACAGCTTGACCAGTCAAGTCGTCAGCGTATCCAACCACAGCACTCTCTCCAACGAGATCGTGCTCAATCAAAGCGGCTTCAATCTCTGCGGTAGACAACCGATGACCGGAGACATTGACCACATCGTCAACACGACCTAAAATCCAGAAAAACCCGTCTTTGTCTCTAGCTGCGCCATCACCTGTAAAGTAATACCCTTTGTATTGGCCTAGGTAGGTGTCGATGAACCGGCTGTAGTCATTTAAAATACCACGGGAAATTGAGGGCCAAGCGTTTTTGATTGCAAGGACACCTTCAACGCCGTTCTCTTTTAATTCTTCTCCACTTACAGGGTCGAGGATGTGAGGCTCAATGCCAAAGAACGGCAACGAAGCAGATCCAGGTTTTGTTGGTGTCACGCCCGCCAATGGAGTTAATAAGTGGGATCCTGACTCTGTTTGCCAGTAAGTATCAACAATGTGAGCCTTGCCGCGACCTATATTATCATTGTACCAATGCCACACTTCTCCTGCAATGGGCTCACCCACAGATCCCAAGGTTCTCAATGAGTCTAGTTTGTACTTTTCAATAAAAGAAGTTCCCGCCCTCTTTAATAAACGCAAAGCAGTTGGGGCCACATAGAACTGCGTCACCTTGTACTTGTCGACAATTTGCCAGTAACGTGAGTAGTCAGGATAAGCTGGAGTACCCTCGAAAACAACAGTAGTGGCACCATTCAACAACGGACCGTACACAACATATGTATGACCCGTGATCCAGCCGATGTCACCGGCTGTAAATAGGACATCGTCTTGATGAACGTCGAACGTGTACTTTGTTGTAAGCAAAGCGCCAAGTAGATATCCAGCAACATTGTGTTGTACGCCTTTAGGTTTTCCCGTTGAACCTGATGTGTACAAAAGAAACAATGGGTCTTCAGAATCCGTTGGTGTAGGAGGATAGTAGTTTCCATACTTAGCAAGTTCCTCATGCCACCACAAATCTCTTGCAGCATTAAATGGTACGTGTGAGTTGCCAGTGCGCTTGTAAACAAGAACATTACGTACACCTGGAAGGTCCTTCAAGGCATCATCGACGATCTTCTTGGTTTCAATGATCTTGCCACCACGTTTGGACTCATCAGCGGTAATGACAATTCTGGAGTCACCATCAACTATTCTATCTCTAAGAGAGGCGGAAGAAAAGCCAGCAAACACAACGGAGTG
Organism: Metschnikowia kipukae; assembly: GCA_002370135.1. Classification (NCBI taxonomy): domain Eukaryota; kingdom Fungi; phylum Ascomycota; class Pichiomycetes; order Serinales; family Metschnikowiaceae; genus Metschnikowia; species Metschnikowia kipukae. The sequence goes on from NKZJ01000108.1 coordinate 231,074, forward strand.
CACAGCACCAATACGTGTGATCGCTAATAAGGTCACCAAGGCTTCTGGAATCATGGGGAAGTACACCGCCACAGTATCTCCTTTCTTGACGCCCATCTTAACCAAAGCTTGAGCTAGTTTGCAAACGTCCTTCAACAATTCGGAGTAGGTGATAATTCGACCAGAGTCTGGCTCGTCGCCCTCGTAGATGATTGCAGGCTTATCTGGGGTTTCAATTGCCCACCTATCAACAGCATTGTAGCATGCATTAAGCTTACCCCCTACAAACCAAGCCGGTAAATCACCATTCTGGAAATCGTTCTTGGTACTTGCAGGGTACCTTGGAATATCAAATGGCCGGTCCCAGGACAAGAGTTTTTTCGCTTGGTCACCGAAAAACGTGGCTGGATCTTCAATGGATTGGGCATACATCTTCTTGTATTCATCAAAGGAAGAGAGGTTTGGTTTACTCCGAGAGCGGTCAAAGAAACCTTGGGGAGGGCCTTGAGCCGTTTCGTGGTCCAAGTGTAAATCCTCTGGCATGGCGTAGGAAAAGTGGTGAATTCAATAGAAAATTTAATAAGTTAAAAGTATGGCGCAATAGTAGCTGGACCAAAATTAAAGCGGACTTAATACTAGAGATGAGGCTGGTATTTATAATTTCGCAGCTAGAATAGTTGCATTGGAGCCATCGTGGGTTTCGGAGTTTGTTGACCCCACAAAATGCGAAATTACGAATGCAGCACGTACCACGCAGGAGGGACTCGAAATAATCGACCCCACAGTCCTGCATTAGTTCCCAACCTTTCAGTATATCCAATAAGGACAGCCCAAAGAAAACCTGTAGAATCGCACACAGGAACACGAAACTGGCCTGATGCATCTAATGTACATCTTTATCGCGCCATCAGCCGAAACAAATTGCCGCAGCCCCACAATACACGCTGGCTGGATGAACGGATCCTTTAAGTTTCTGCCTTCCTTATGCGTTTTGGTTTAAGCTGGCATTGAACAGGAATCAGAAAGATATGGTCCACATAATCTGTCCTGGTCATGAAAATCAAGTTTTGCATTCATTCAAATAATAATATTGCAGTGTATTCAGGTGCAAATGTTGTAGTGTTCTCAGGTAAGAAATCAGTGGTAAACTTGTGCAGCGCGGGCTTAGGCGCTTCAGATTCTTAGGCGCTTGAGATTCGGGTCGAGCTTCCGTAGCACCGATGGAAGCATATCAAGGAACCTGTGAAACCCCAAGGCGCTGGCGCTAATTTTTGCTCATTATCAATACATGTTTCTCAAAATCATTAATCAAACGCGTCATTAATTTCTGTTCATGTTAAATCTCCCGATTGATCCAAAGCGGCCGAGTCTCCATTCGAATTCAATGGAACGAGGGGCGCTAGGAACCAAGAAATATCGCGCATCCAAGAAAAGTCCTATTAGGTAAATGGGCTCTTCCACGGAATTGGCCGGATGCACTCCTTTTTATGGAATAGAATAAGGCCATACTGACAAATTCGCCGGGCTTGAAATTGCCATGGGTGCTATTTGAAACATATTTCAGACTCGGCTATTTATTCTCAGGAATCTGTCATTACAGGTATGCCAGATGAGGCTAATGCATAACCAGTTCGCAATGCAATCAATAAACTTCAAATACAAGCTAGATACCATTATTTTCTAATATATTGATTTTGAAGCCGACGGCGATCATCTGAATATTCTACGATAACAGCCACGGCGGAACTCATTGCGGATTACGGAACTGGTGATGGCTCACATTTTTCACCCAGAAGTGGTGGCGAGGTCATGTGCCCAGTATCAGCGCCGCTCCGAATTGCGAACATTACACACGGCTATCCTACACAACTGTCAGGCAACAATACAATCCCAAGAACCCAAAAAGGGCATTGTCTCGCACCCATCCACCAAACTAAGTTTTTCATGAGTGGTATCGCATTAAAATTCACTTCGCTTCTTCTTAGGACCGTGGCGAAACCCATCGCAGTGACTTTGAAAGCACAGGCAAAGGAGCACGAGGCATTCCGAAAAGCATGCATACGAATCGCCCAAACAATCCATTCCACGGACCTCAAGTTGCGGATGAAGCTTCTTGGCGAAAACCGTATCAAAATCAGGCCTTTGAATGATAAAAAGGCTATAGACAGTGGCGCTAACTTTCTACTGGAGTTCTTCATTTTTCTGGTCGCTGGCTCCCTCATATTGTATGAGAGCAATCGAAGTCGTATCAAGTCAAACAACGAGAAATTGACGGTAAAGAACGACATTTCTGAGTTGCAAGATGATATCAGAGATGTTAAAGAACTTGTGGATAAACTTTCATACGAGTTGACTAGAATGACTGCTCTTTCGGACAACAAAGAGAAGCAAAACTCCTCGGCAAGCCCGAAGCCACTAGATAAAAACATCGAGAGTAAGCCAGCAACTGCTGCTTAATATAACTCGTTTATCAAATCATACCCTTGTTTGGTACACACAGCACTTCTTCCTAGGAGTGGAAGCCATTGAAAATCAGCCGATCTGACACCTTGTAAATATTGTGAAGTTGAGCACATACACATTTTTTATTTAATATACAAACAATATAGTACAACCCAATCGGCTTGGACAAGCCACCAATAGCACGTAGAAAAACCTCGACTATTCGAGAGATAAGAACGCGGCGGTCGGGGCCAACGGATCAGGCAAAACAGCGTTATTCAGTGGAGCACACCACTTACTTTTGGTTTTTCTTCTTCTCAACCTTTAACAACAAAGCCTTGTTGATGTGAGGCAAGACACCACCGTAAGCAATAGTGGCCTTGATCAAATTGTCCAACTCTTCATCTCCTCTGATAGCCAATTGCAAATGTCTTGGGGTGATTCTCTTGACCTTCAAGTCCTTGGCAGCATTTCCAGCCAATTCCAAAACCTCAGCGGTCAAATATTCCAAAACAGCTGTGAGGTAGATGGCAGACTTCGATCCGACTCTAACTTTTTGCTGCGAAGTTTTCTTCAAATATCTCTTGATTCTACCAACGGGGAATTGCAAGCCTGCTCTGGCAGAGTGTGAGCTCGCAGCTTTGTTGGATTCGGAAGACTTTCCTTTGCCTCCGTGGACTTTTCCTTTACCTGACATAGTTGGAGTGAGAAAGAGAGTGTGGTTGTTTGTTTACTTTTTCCGAGGCGCGCAGTTTCAGTCAATGCTACCTTGCGCATAATGCAGTACGTTTTGGCGATAATAGTTTGCGAGAGCGCATCTGCACGTATGATACACTTCCCCGGCTCGTTAATGTGTCACACCGATGATTGATTTGGCGGTATAATTTTGAAGGCGTACAACATGGAATGAATCCTGTTGTTTATGCAAATTTCTTCATGAAGCGAGAAAATATTGCATGCGAGATGCCAAAATACCTCAAAGAGTTCATTAATACCTGGTATCACTTGTTGATGACAGAATGTGGTCCTATTCTGTCCAAAAGTTTCTCCACCTCATTACGCGGCATTTGCAATTCTGTACATATAGAATCAAAGTGCTGAGCACCGCGTACAAGCTTGATCAACTTGAGAAGATCTTCTTGCTCGTGTTCCCACGTATTATCTGAAGCATCGTCCAGGAGCTCTCCGTCCGTGAGCTCCTCCTCGCTGGATGAAGAGCTGTCAAAAACCACTGAATTAAGAGATGCATCAGCATCATGCTTTGGAGGGTCTACCAAATGATTGAAGCTGACCGTACGGCTCTTCCTTTCTTGATCTTCCCGAGACGTAGAGCTGCGGCGGTCTTTGGTAGTCCTTTTAACGCCTTCCCTTTTGGTTTTCGATTTGTTCTGAAGTCTTGTTAAAAGTTGCTCCAAATCCTCCCCATCATTGGCCTCCATACTTCTTGTAACTCCATGCAATATAGGGTACAGGTGTACACGATATATGATGCCTCGAACCACTCCAAAGTTAATGAACCGCCTGATATCGATATTTTTGAGAGCTTTTTGATGTTGAATGTACCATTCCTTGATAGTTTGTCCTTGATTGAGCAGTCGATAAAGATAAAATAAAGTAGCCTTGGAAGGAACTTGGATTTGTTCTACCCTATTGGTCTTCATTCCGTGTTTAGTGAGCGGACTTGTAGAGACTGAGTAATCTTTTAAATTTTTCCCTGAAGGAGGAGGAAGAAAACCTTCAGAAAGGTTCTGTGTGGGTATAGATTTGCCTTCAGGCAGTTGTGTAGGAGTTTCACCAGACAGCAGTTTTTGAGGAGGGGCACGTAAGTGCAATAAATTTGAATGGGACTTCGAAGGACTCAGCAATGTGTCTATCTGCATGGCAGGCGCTTCTAAGTTAGACACTGACTGGGAAGGAGTTTGAAAGGTGGAGTTGGCACCAAAGGGTGTATCGGGCAAGTTTCCTGAGGCAATATATGCTTGGCAATCTTCAGCCATAGTTTTAAGGAAGTTGCCAATATGGTTGGTTGGAGCGTATATGTTGTTGAACTGAAATATATCAGCCAAAAGTATGCATTGATAGTGCATAAGGTGCTGAATGCACTGCTTGGTGAGTAGATAGTTTGCGTCCGCAAGCTCACTAATTCTTCGTAGCGAATTGAGCCCATTTATATAAGGAAGAATCTTAACCATCGTGGGGTCCCATATCACATCCATGAGCAGGTCTAACTTCACCGTCAGCATGGGTACCTGGTATGCTTTGAGATTCACCGGGGGTGGTAGCATGGGAAAGAGTTTGATGTCAACACTATTCGCAGAGTCAATTGGAATACAGCATTCGGAATAATTATTCAAGTCTTGGTAGATTTGATGAATGAGAGACTCGATGGACGACAACAGTATTTTCTGGATACGTCCATGGCCTGGAGTATAGTCTAGAGTATCACCACTCTGGAAGTTACTCTTTGGGCGACTATTCTCCTGAGAATCTGCGCCATTCGAAAAGCTAGGAGGGGTATTCTGCCGCAGGTTGTCTTCTTCCTTTGCGGGTGCATTGTCATGGGTGAAGAAGATCTTGTCCTTATCCAACTTGCTTAGAAGATGCAGCTGTTCTTCCAACGCACGGAACATCTTACCCATACGAGCTACTGCAGACTCGTAAGGTATGGTGTCAGAGTTGTAGGGGAGAACAAAGCCAAAGTTAAAATTGAAAGAATTCCGGGAGTAGCTGCTATCCTCAATGTTGATGGGGTAGCCCAACACACGCAGGTCATTGATTTTGAAGGACACTGGCTTGTTGCAGAGCTGTGGTTTTGGTATGATGTAGTTTTTCACTGTGTCGAAGTTAAACAAAACATTATCCAGTGGATGCGGATCTGCTGCACTTCCAATGGATCCTTCCGGTACCTGGTGAACTATCTTCGTTCCTTGAATAGGGTGAAAGACGGCATAGAAAATGGCGGATATCGGTACAAATCCATCGTTGGCGATCATTAGCCGTACTGCTCAAATGGGGTGTGAGGTTGGGGTAAAATGTGTGAGTACTTTATGCGCAGGAGTCTTTAGCTGCATTCGATTCGTAAGTAGTCACTAAGCATATACACATTTTCCAATTTAACATTTCCATTACACATAATGGCCAATGAGCTACACACTGTAGGTGAAATCTTATTTAAAACTTTTCAAAACTCCAATCTTGAAGATGTCTCGAATGTTTTCTCTTATGCCACCTTGGTACAGGGAAGAGTGTATTAAGACTTCACCAAGAGAAAAAAAAATATCCACATGATTTGGGAAGAGAACGAAAATTCACATATTTGACTCCTCAGCAGAAATTTTCACGCCATTGATCTTTTTTTCAAAAAGCCAAGCCCTGCTACTTTAAGCGGAAACCCCGCCATGGTGAATTGTGGGTCGTGCAGCATCAACTGTTGGGCGAGCGTCTATTGCAGCCTTGCGCGCCCAGATAGGCAGGTGGAAGCACGGAACTAACAGATCCATGATTTTTCCCCCAAAACAAATTATTCAACAGTGATGAATGAACCCGTCGAGAGATCTCTTTCAAAAAGATCACTGAAAGAAAATATCGGAAGTCACAATCATTTTTGGGATTATCTATCGCCGATAGCGGCAACCCTGGAGGGCGAGTGTATGCAGGGCGATACGTGAAGCTGATAAGACGCTGCAGTGTCTGATAAATTCCGTTCTTATAAGGGCCCGCATTCTTGATGAATTAACATGCCGCCAAATTAGTATCCAGAACCACTGATAATGTCGGAAACAGAATTTCTTCCTGGAACAGTTCGCCTCATAGATGTCGGCCACAACTTACATCTCCAAAAAGGGTCTGGCGGTAACGCTGATATAATTCTAGACCCACAACCTCTGAGTAACGTCAATGATCCCTTGAGATGGAGTCAGCGCAAAAAGAATGCTCAATTTTCTCTTCTATTCTGCTGGGCTTTCTTTCTTGCGGTGACCGTGAATTGGACTGGCCCCTATTACACGCAGTTCACTATCGACTTAAAGTGTTCTTATGATGACCTTAATGTGACAGCGGCTCTATGCTTTCTATTCTTGGGGCTTGGATGTGTCTTCTTGCAACCCACGGCACTCAAATTAGGCCGCAGATTTGTTTACCTCGTGTGCACTATCTTGGCTCTTGTTGCTAATATTGTTGGTATGAAAGCAACCAATCTTCAATACCTCTATGCTGCAAATGCGATTTCAGGATTTGCAGCTGCCCCTGTGGATTCTTTGGTGGAAATTTCCTCGACTGATGTATTTTTCACTCATGAGAGAGCATCCAAGCTCTCCTGGCTCATTTTTGCATTATACTCCGGTTCGTACCTCGGCCCAATCGTTGCTGCATATTTGCCAAGTTGGCGCTGGGGTTTTGAAATCCAAATCTTTATCTTTGCCGTGTTGTTTGTCGTCCAAATATTTTTAATGGAGGATACTACCTTTGAGCGGAGAGAGTCTTTGGGCAATGTGGGAGGATCACATGATGAAGCCAACATTGACTCAAAATCAAAGGGCGCTTTGGATACAGTCAGCCCAGTGGAGTCTTTAGAGAGTGAGCTTGACCAATCTCCGAAGCGGACATACCTCAAGAAGTTGCAACCTTTGGAGTTGGAGTATAATCTGAAGAAACCTTGGTTCCGCTTATTTTACAGCCCCATCTTTACCGCCCCATTTCCAGCAGTTATTTGGGGTGGTGTTGCCTATGGTGCTCAGATGATGTGGCTTTCATTGATGAGCGTGACGCAGTCTGAAATATTCTCGGACACGTACGGGTTTTCCACGTCTGCCACTGGGCTCACCAACTTGGCGCCTCTCGTTGGGAGTGTGATTGGTATGTTCTATGGCGGTGCTTTTGTGGATTGGCTTTCGGTTCAGCTTGCAAAACGAAACAATGGTGTCCTTGAAGCCGAATTCCGTCTCTATGCTATGGTGGTCCCAACAATTACTAATGCCGCTGGAGTCATCGCTTATGGCGTGGCTGCAAACAATAAAGCCTCTTGGGGGATTCCAGCAATTCTTGGACAGGGATTTTTAGGCTTTTCCATGAGCGCTACAGGCCCCATATGTCTCACATATGCCATTGAGTGCTACCCTAAACTATCCTCTGAATGCTTAGTCCTCATGTTGTTTGTTAGAAACATGATTGGTTGCGGGTTCACGTGGGGAATTCAATCTTGGATTGCAGCTTCGGGTCTCGTCTTGACCAGTTGGTTGATGTTCTTGATCTCTTTGGTAATCAACGGCTCATTCGTGTTTTTCTTGATATGGGGAAAGAAGTGGAGACGCATGAGCGCAGGATATTATGAGAAAATGCTGAGAATGGTTTCATCTTGATCCGAGATCCTTTTTGATAACTTCTCCACATTGGATGATCTGGTATCATACAACATATGATTTGTAATCACGCCAGCGCAGTCCTACACATACACGTCGTGACTTAGAAATTTGGTACAAGGCTGTCCTTAAAACACTGTTTCCCTTGTATGCTCAATACTACACTGGCAGGCGTTCCTGTAGATTGTGGCATATATGTAGCCCGCTTCAGAGCATCTTCGTTCCAGGCCCTTGTACGTATGTACAGGAAGTTTTTGCATTCAATAGTGCGACAGACATCTTCGCGGAGCCGTTACTAATCAATATACATCACGGTCAAAACCCTATATTCTGCCTCGGAATCCTATATTCTTCTTCACTGTGGCTGCTGTGTTGCAAAAACCAAGAAGCTTCTATTCTTTGTCCGGAAAATCATCGTTCCCGATATCTCAGTCTTTTGAGTGCACCCTTCTTTAATCTGTCGAAATGTCTAAAAAACTATCGTGTGCAAATTGTCGAAAAATTAAGAGAAAATGTGACGGAAATGAACCGTGCTCGAGCTGCATTCGCCGTAAAACTCACTGTGAATTTAACCAAGAAGACCGCCGTCATCAGCGGTTCTCCACAGGATACGTCAAAAGCTTGGAAACCAACATCCAATTTCTTGAAGGTATGCTCGCTCACTTGGTGAAAGTAAGAGACGATCCAGAGAATTTGGCGGCCAAACTCGAGTCTTTATCGACATCTTATCAAGAGTCTTCCGAGCAATTTGCTGCAAACCCCAATATACAGCCTCGGAAGAATGATCCGAATTTGGAACCGATAATCGCATCAAAGAATAGATACTACGGTCCAGGAAGTATTTACCACTACCGCAATCCTGATGAGTCCCCTTTAATAGATCTCGAAACTGAGGATTATGATAACGAAGAGGATGAAAGTTCTTTCTATGAGTCCGAGCAAAGCTCATCCGCTAGCGATGACGAAATTATAATCAAGCGCAAGCTGGACTTGCCCACAACCCTTGAGGACGATTACGACTATGTGGCCCGACTTGTTTATGGCTTTTTCGAAAGCTGTCATCCAGGAACACTTCTGATTCTCTTTGATAAAGACACGGTACTCAATTTGTTTAAGCAAAAGAAGTTCACCACAGGATTATTGAACAAGGCTTTGGTTTATGCGATATGCGCAGTAAACGAGACACTTACTCATAAGGAGTCCCAACGATATTTTGATTTATCTTTGAAAATGCTTTTGAATAAACAGAAGTTCAGCCTGTCGCTAGCGAACTCTCAGTGCTACACACTTTTAGGTATCCATGCTATACTGAAAGGTGAGGCTTCAAAAGGCTGGAATCTTGTTGGCTTAGGGCGCAGTGTGGGCTCTGATATCGGTTTTGGCGAAGCAAACGTTCAGTCGGACGATCTCAAAGCAATATTCAATCGATGTTATGTGGCAACATTCGTGCTCGAATCATACATTTCATTGGCTGTGGGTCGGAAGACAACTATGGTTTGCGACTCCATGCCTATTCTCAAGCTTCCCTCCGAGAGTACTGAGGATTATTTGAACATGAGATATTGCGTGGAGCTTATTGAATTCTCAAAACATATGATTAGAACAACATACCAGCCAGTGCAGTTCCATGCGGATTCTGGTATTAATTACTTGGTCAAGTTCAACAGAGCCAAGAAGTATAATCTTATGGTTCTCAAATGGAAGCAAGACTTGGACCCAGAGTGTGATTGGCTGTACAAGTCAATGAAAAACGACAAGAAGCTCGCTGAAAGAAATCACAACCTAAAAGTCATGTTTTATTACATTCTATTGTTCTTGAATAAGCCTTTCCTTCATGTCCCGAAGAAGTACTCAACAAGTTTTTTAATCGAGGAAATGGCAAATGAACTTTACCTCATAGTTCAACTGAAGCTTGCCAAGATGCAGAAGGAGGAAAACATCACTATACCCGCAACCCCTAAATTCAAGGAGCATAACGATGATGAACTATATCGCTCATCTTCGGTGGAGATTTGCGTGGTTATGGTGTTATGCCACATCATCGTTACTTTGATCATCAGTCAACACGAGCACTACGGATATCTAGGGAAGCATTTCAAGTTATTTGCCACCTATCTCAGCTTTTTCACACCTAGAAAGTACAAAGCTCCAATCAACCCGATTCAAAAGTTATGGGAAAGATATATGGATTTTAAACAGGCAGACAGCGTCTTTCAAACCCATAATCAAATGAGCATCGCAAAAACGGAGCAAACACTCCTGAGTATCGATGCTGCCACATCTTCCGTGAACCAAACAAGCACAGTCTATCAGTCTTCAGACAACAAGGGCTCCAGTGATAGTGGGTCAAGCGACTATAAGATAAGCCCCCAAACCCTTGAGGATTTTGATTCCTTGCCGACCTCAAGTCTCAATGTCGGGGAGTCGATGGAGATTGATCCTGAGGCGCCCTCAAACTTTCTGCGTTTCTTAACCGACGACAAGTTCTCTGATTTCTTTATTCCTGGGGAAGCTCAAAAACTAGATGCGGTGCACTCGAATATCCAAAGCAACCAACCTATGTACTCTCTGCACCAGGGCGACATAAGTTTTCATCTCTCAAACCCATATTCTTTTGGTGCAAATAATGAAACTTTCCCACAAGACAGAGGTTTTGAGATACCACAACAAGCTAATCAAATGTCACAGGCTACTTCAGCTATGAACTATGACCATTTAGCCTCCCTGGGTGATCCTCTAGATCAGTTATTTAGCAACAGTGGACGAGAATATGAAGTTCCCGACCGATTAATGGATTGGGATCTCTTGTTTCAGAATCAGTACTCATCTACTTTGTGAAGTCATCTACTTTATGAGAGAGCCAATTCTCAAAACCGCTGTAAATTTCCTGGGTGCCGAGCGACTGACGAATTTCAAAATTAAATAAACGTTGACACTCAGAAAAAGCAATTGTGTAACTAATATAAGCTTCTGCTTGAGAATATATCGTTATTCAATTTATTTGTTTGCATCCGGTTGCAAATCTCCAACACTTTCGTAGCGCTCCGCGGAATTTTCTGGAATCTTTCCGTGCTTTTAAATACCCGCGAACTTCCAGTGGTACCCCCACCAAACTCGCACGCTCACTGAAAAAAAAAAAAAGATCCGCCTCTCCATACTTCTTCTTTATAAATTAAATTCATAATGTTGAGAGCACGTGCATCTACCGCCAGAAACCTCATTCGTCACTACTCCCACAAGGAGTTGAAGTTCGGCGTTGAGGGAAGAGCCGCTCTTTTAAAAGGTGTCAACACTTTGGCTGACGCTGTCTCCGTCACTCTCGGCCCAAAGGGTAGAAATGTCTTAATTGAACAAGCCTTTGGTTCTCCTAAAATCACCAAGGACGGTGTCACTGTGGCCAAGTCCATTACCCTCCAAGACAAGTTTGAGGACATGGGTGCTAAGTTGTTGCAAGAGGTTGCCTCCAAGACCAACGAGTCTGCAGGTGACGGTACCACCTCCGCCACTGTTTTGGGTAGAAGCATTTTCACTGAATCTGTTAAGAACGTGGCTGCTGGATGCAACCCAATGGACTTGAGAAGAGGTACCCAAGCCGCTGTTGAAGCTGTTGTTGAGTTCTTGCAACAAAACAAGAAGGAGATCACCACCAGCGAGGAGATCGCTCAAGTCGCCACCATTTCTGCTAACGGAGATGCTCACATTGGAAACTTGTTGGCCTCTGCCATGGAGAAGGTTGGAAAGGAAGGTGTCATTACCGTCAAAGAGGGAAAGACCTTGGAGGACGAGTTGGAGGTCACCGAGGGTATGAAGTTCGACCGTGGTTTCATCTCTCCCTACTTCATCACCAACACTAAATCAGGAAAGGTTGAATTCGAGAACCCTTTGATTTTGTTGAGTGAAAAGAAGATTTCTTCTATCCAGGACATTTTGCCATCCATGGAATTGTCCAACCAAACCAGAAGACCATTGTTGATCTTGGCTGAAGACATTGAGGGTGAGGCCTTGGCTGCTTGTATTTTGAACAAATTGAGAGGCCAAGTCCAGGTCTGTGCCGTCAAGGCTCCTGGTTTCGGTGACAACAGAAAGAACACCTTGGGTGACATTGCCATTTTGTCCGGTGGTACCGTTTTCACCGAAGAATTGGACATCAAACCAGAACACGCTACCATCGAGCAATTAGGATCTGCTGGATCCATCACCATCACCAAGGAGGATACTGTGATCTTGAACGGTGAAGGTCTTAAAGACCACATCCAAAGCAGATGTGAGCAAATTAGACAATCTCAAGAAGACATTGCCACTACTGAGTACGAGCGTGAGAAGTTGCAAGAAAGATTAGCTAAGTTGTCCGGAGGTGTTGCTGTCGTCAAAGTTGGTGGCTCCTCTGAGGTTGAAGTTGGTGAGAAGAAAGACAGATACGATGATGCTCTTAACGCTACCAGAGCTGCTGTGCAAGAGGGTATCTTGCCAGGTGGAGGTACCGCTTTGATTAAAGCTTCCCGTATTTTGGACGACGTCAAGTCCAAGGCCGCTAACTTCGACCAGAAGTTGGGTGTTGAAATCATCAAGTCTGCCATCACGAAGCCAGCCAGAAGAATTATTGAGAACGCCGGTGAAGAAGGTGCCGTTATTGTTGGAAAGGTTTACGACGAGCCCGAATTCAACAAGGGTTACGACTCTGCTAAAGGTGAGTTCACCAACATGATCGCTTCTGGTATCATTGACCCATTCAAGGTCGTCAAGAACGGTTTGGTTGACGCTGCTGGTGTTGCCTCCTTGTTGGCCACTACCGAATGCGCTATCGTTGATGCTCCAGAGCCAAAGGCTCCTGCTGCTCCTGCTGGTGGCATGGGCGGCATGGGTGGTATGCCAGGAATGGGCTTCTAAGCTACCGAGCATTACCTGCGCCCAACGTCTCATCACGAATGAGATGGACTATGAACGTTGGAGCCTAGCTTATTTGTATATAGCAAACAGTCCCGTTAGAACTTCTCGTAGTATCATCTTGAATATTTTTGGAGGATATCTATCAGTCTTCATACCTGAGTTCTGACAGTTTCATGCACCCACTGACTACCTGCAGGTAGCGCAAATCAGCTTAAGCTCAAGAGATCATCGCTGACTTAAGCGTCTCGCAGCTAAGGCTACATGTTTGCCGAAACTCTGAGGCAAAAGAGCAGGACTACAAGCCAAATCCTATCTCACCGGCTCGCTAAAGTTCTCGATGAAAAATCCTACGAGTTAATTTTACTGAGACTCCAGCAGGAGTCAAAAGTGCGCTTAAATCGAGATCAAAGACAAGGTTTAGTGGATCAAATACGCCTTCAATATGGAAAGCGTAGCTACCCTGAGGAGACATATGAAGACTGGATATCTCCACTGAGCTCCAAGCTGCAAAATCTACGGCGTCAGTCTTCTGAATCGCCACCACCACTGAAAAGCCACAAACTGAATGCAGCAGAATTGCCTGTGGATGCTGTATCTAGCAAAAATTTCACGGATTTCCATGATTCTGTTTATAACCAGCTTCTCTCTGAGCTATGTGCTGGTAAAGAGCATGAAGATATAGAGGAGGAGGAAATTGCCGCCATTAAAGCGCAGGCCCGAAGGGCTCGTCAAGTCGAGGACCTGAATGATGCCTTGCAAGAAATTGTCCCACCCTCAACCATTTTTAATGAACAAGCGCCAAAGAAGGACACCAATCTGCTCTTTGTGGAAGAGTCTGACTCCGACGAGTCTGATTCCGACGAGGAGGAACTACTGGAATCTGATCTAGATCCACGCGTATCACATAAAATCTGGTCTACTCAATTGACGCCAGATCGAGATTTGACACGGAGCCTCTACACCGTGCAACATTATGGGCAAGATCCAATGTTGCCAGCAGAACCATATGCATTGAAACAGCAGCATAGCAGGTCCGTTCGGATTCTCTTGCACTTGGCCATAATGGACCGGAATTGGGATCGAGCCTACAAGCTTTATTCGCTTCTAATTAAGATTCAGGGAATCAACAAACGAGTCATTTGGACTCTAGGCACGGAGATTTTGCAAGGAAAACTACAGGAAGCCAAGTCGCTTTTACCTCAAAACCCTCTTCTAGGCGCTCGTGCCTTGCGTTTGAATCAAAAAATGCTCCAGGACTTTCTCCTGTGGCTTACCACCTCCTTCTCAATGGCCTACTGGTCCATTTCAGCCGCCACAACAACGGGACAGCCGTTCATCGGCCACTCCAAGACGCACTCGCCCGCTTACGTGATCACTTTGTTGTGGGAATTGATCACCCAAAAATCCTATTCCAAGGTACGCGATATTTTGGAGGAGCTCTTGCTCAAACCCCCATTCTCAACGCATGGTCTTTTTCATTACATTCAAGCTGTATGTCATGTAACGGAGAACATTCACTTAGAAAAGATCTTGCAAAATTTTGACAATATCACCAACATAATGGAACAGGACCCTCTCACTTCCGAGTACGGGGATTTGGTCTCGGATATGGCCTTACTCTCAAGTAAAGACTCCATTCAAACCAAGATACGTGTGAATCGAAGCCAAGCTACTAAGCTCTTAGAGCAATGCGATGCTTTAGATTTCGAATATCCACGATCCGTAATAACACTGGCGTTACTAGATTCCAAAGGAGCCTCAGACTTAATCAGTGACGGCAGCTCTAGTGATGTCTCTGCACAAGATGCACCTGATAGATGTGTTGGAGAAGAATCAGCAGCTTTATTGGGTGACCAACGCATTCACTTTGCACTCAAGAATGGATCACTTGGCTTCACTAAAAACAGCAACTTTTCAATCTCGCAGACTCACTTAAAAGAGTCGCTTTTGAAGCGATTCGGCGTTATGTGGCTTGCTAACTTTTATCAAGAGATGCTGTGCAATAAACTCGCTTGCAAAGTTTGCAACGCCTCTGTGAAATCGAAGGCATCCCTATTGAGTGCACATTTGATGAAACATGACATCAACGCAAACAACTTTACAGCACACGAGCTTTATCACAATAGGGTTGAACAAGTGCAAGAAACTCAATTGAGTTCGGCACTGGAATCAGATCTTGAATCGGAATCTGAGCCAGAAACTAGCTCAGGAAGCGGTTCCGACACCGAATCGCAATTGCAAATTGAACCACAAATACTTTTGGACCCGAAATTGCTGAAAGAGTCTGGTATCAAAGATAAAGTCCGCAAAAATATACAACAAGTGGATACTTCTGGTCCAACCTCGAGTTCAGTCGCAAAACCAAGCGCAGACACCACTGACGAGTCAAATTTGGCTCCATCTACAAATGTCAAATATTTGAAGCCTCTCCCTGAAACCAAAACACTAGATGAAACCCTGGCTAATGGTGCTTTTGAGAATACTGGATCAACTGATGAAGCTCAGGAGCTTCCTAATTCTGCTCTTTTATCGGCAAATATCACGCCCGCTGGGGATCATGTTCCTACTTCGAGTCTCGATTCATACCCAAGCAAACCCGTTGGTTCTAATGCATCTTCCAGCCCTCCTCTTCCTCCTCCTTCTCCT
Organism: Metschnikowia kipukae; assembly: GCA_002370135.1. NCBI lineage: Eukaryota > Fungi > Ascomycota > Pichiomycetes > Serinales > Metschnikowiaceae > Metschnikowia > Metschnikowia kipukae. The sequence continues at coordinate 246,385 of NKZJ01000108.1, forward strand.
CCTCCTCTCACCGAAAGCCAGTTATCCCGGGAAAATGAATCAGAAAATGCCGAAATTTCAGACGACTATACAAACAGCTCTTTTGTAATCAAGGTTGAAGACGATGATGTGATCGACGACAAGGTGAACTCTTCAGCGCCAAATGGAAATTTCGGTGAAGTAAGTGATTCCGAAGCTTCTGGTATGGCGAAGGATGCGGCTCAGAAGGAATCTTATCGGGACAACGAGGACATTGAGCCCATCACTTCAATACCAGTGCTGCCGCGGTATAATGACATGTCACTTTTGGAAGGCTCACAGTTGCTTGACTCTCTTTTGCAAGTTGAACTCAGTGAATCAGCTAATGCCGATGCAAGCTTCGATTTCGAACCGACTCAGTACTCGGGTAGTGAAGAACAAAACCTGAATCTTAGCAAGACTGATACTGCAACTTCCAATCTAAGGGCTCCTATCCCAACCAAAGAGCTCGATAATTTCAGCCCCGAATCCACCTTCGAAAATCCTGAATACGAGCAAGATATGAGTCAGGCATTTCATCAGCTTGCTACCCAAACAAGAAAACATGCACGTTCCTCAGTTGCACACGACGAAGGAATGTTGGGTGACTTACTCAACACAGATACATCCAAGCTTCCAGAGGTTCCAGAAATTAAGTCAGAAGAAGAAAGTGATTATGGGAACCCGGAACATGACAGAAATGTATGGGAGAAGGACGCCTGGAGTGATGAATACGAAGAGAAAAGCGAGGACGAAGAGGAGCCATGGTGGGATAATTATGGTATAACGAAGGCTCCCGTGGTTCAGTCATCAGGTGGTTCTGAATATGAGAGCGACGATACAGATGCGAGTGATAATTCCTGGTCACTGCAATAGCACCTGAAAATTTCGAAAAAAATAATGTATTAAAGTTTCCGACATAGAGCTATGAATAAAATGTGTATCATGTAAGCTTGACAGTTCACTGATCAGCTCTCGGCAAAGCTACCGGGATAATCTCTTATGCTTCGTTGAATGACCTTAATAATACCATGATGGGAAGATGATAAGCTTATCTCGTACTCCGAGGGAATGGAAGTTGAAGTTATTGGCAAGCGTAGCCATTCAGCTGGATCTGCAACATTATTCACCGGCTCTTCAGCATCATCTGTCTGGTGAGATGATGGCTCGGCTGGCACGAATGCATTACTTACGTAGGAGTTATTCGTTTCATCGACCGGGGAATTTAATGCAGTTGGTCCAAAATTTTGGATCGGAGTATCCGGCCGGAAAGCTGGGGTTGGCAGAGGGGGCGAGACTATCGGAGATGATTGCACTTGCTGAGGGTTTGTGAACACAACTTTTCTGCACATCGGACAACTATCAGATCTTTCAAGCCAATCCCTCAAGCAGCACAAATGCAAGATATGGCCACATATCAATTTTTTTGGATGTTTCCGAGGATTGAGTGGTTTCCCCCGATTTTGCAAGAATTTTTGCGGCACATACATGTCCTCACGACAGATGATGCATAAGTTATCAGCGGCTTCCAACTCTTCTTCCGTTGGGATCTTGAGCTGGTTGTCTAAATGACGGGATTGGTTTAAAAATCGATAAAGCAGACTCACCTTTTTAATAGTTTGATGCATAGATGACAAGAAACCTTGAATGATGTTGATAGGCAAAGAAAGCTGTGAATGGAAATAAAGTGTGTATATGAACACTGAATAAAAGGTCGATTCTAACGCAGATGAAGTAACTTCGAGTCCCTGTGTGTAAACTGGTCTGTTTTCCCAAATTTGATGTTCCATATCATCGTCATCAGAGTCGCTCTCATGATCTAGAGTCGCCGAAGAATCCGAATTGGTACTTCTGTAGAACGCTAGCTCATATGCGTTCAAAATGGTCTTTCCTAAAAACGTAAAAGAGTCAATTGCCATTACACCAAACTGAATCCCAAACAAAAGACTGCCAATAGAGTTGACTCCCTGAAATATGTCGTATGCCAAGACGCGAGCCAAAGTTATGTCGCAGACAAGCAAAAAGATCAATAAAGAAACATATAGATTGAACGCAAACATCTTGATCACATTTTTACGCGAGCAAGAATGCAGGGAAATTATGTTCACTGCTTTGACTTGAAGCAACTCCACGCGGTCAAACGCGATGATGTGATGAATTTTCAGAAGTAGAGTTAGGCCTGTCCATGTGATATTTAAAACCAAGTTATCGTCATTGAATAAAATAAACAATAAGTTCAATCCGTAAAATGGAAGTTTGTCAGCAATATGCTCAATTTCAATGAGACTAACGTTTCCGAAAAGGGCCTTAGTACTGATGAGGCCTACTAAAATGAAGCAAAACACAATAAAATTAAGAAATATTGTAAGACGAAATCCGGTAGTGAGCTCTTGCATCAATGTGAGAAAGTCATAGGATTTGGATGCCAGATACATGAAAGATCCTGTAAATGACACAACGCTGAAAGCGCAATATCCCACCGTATATAGCGTGCTTCTCAACATCATTACGTGCTTGGGACTTAGGGCCACGTTTCAAACGCGATGTAGAATCAGAAGGTTGTACTATGCGGAATAGGGAATCTGGTTCCCTTTGATTAAGGATTTTATAGCAGAGTGTTGTTTTGAAAGGTCCGTTTAGGAGTTTAAAATGAAACGTGGAGTAAAGGTGATCTTATCGCGTAGTTTATTTGAGAAAGCGTGCGCGGCACAATAGCTTCCAGCAGGAAAGACCTTTGGCTGCACTGTGGATCTAATATGCTACAATATAGTTGAAAGAGATTCTGCAAGGAGTTTAAAATCGTTGTTTTAAACTTATAAATTTTTTCTGGCATGAATAACCTGAGTATTAATGTTTACCTGGGCTCAATTGAGGAATTCTGCTTCTGTACAATGAATTGTCCGCTTTAATCGGGCTCATGGGCTTGCGTCTCTTGGTATCAAGACGCGCCACTGGCGACATTGACCTCTTCTCTTTATCGGCTGGCATTGCTTCAGGCATAGTGTTGCCAAGAGAATCAATTTTGGTTTGAATATCGCGGATACTAGTTGTGGAAGCTTGTAGCTTCGTAACAGCTTCACCATCTAGTCTGGACAGTCTGGTGTTCAATTCAGAGAAGGCTTCGGTAACAGATGACTTCGATTCCACTGCCCACTTTGTATTTGAGGAAGCCATTTCATCTAGCAAGCCATTGGCCAGACTTTGGAGTTCGCTTTCTAGTTCGCGATGCAATTTGGTATTTTCCTCAACAAGGCCGTTTTCCAACCCGCTGGCACGTTTTCTAAAATACTCAGCCTTCTTCAGGATCTCCGTAGCAAGCAGACTTTGTTCGGCCAAACATGGCTCAACAGTTTGGAGGAACTGCTCTAGTTTTCTGTCAGAAATGCTCTTGGCCGCAGCATCAATCGCCATCTGGTTTTTGTTCTCAGTTTCTGCCAATACTTTCTTCATGATAGCACTTACACTGGAAACGACTTTTTGTTCGACAGAGGAATTATTCTCGCGTAGCTTTTTTGCCGTACCCTCCAATAATTTTCCGTATGACTCGTTTGAACCCTCAGTTTTCATAAAGTGGTGTATTTTTCTGCGGCTTTCGTGAAGGTGAAAGACCTCCTGTTGGATGTCAAAGTTTTGTAGAGTGTTCAATTGAGAAGACAAGTCCAGGTTTCTCTCTGAGAGTTTAGAGAATGCTGAGCTAATTCTCTCACCCATCAGAACCTTTATCAGATCAGTCCTTTTCAATAAGGTCTTCTGGGCGCTTTCGATCGCTTGTATTAAGTTTGCGTTTGTCTTGTTTAGCGTCCCGCTCATTTCATTGCTCCCCGTAGACAACAATTTGATCACTTCTTCGATCAAGCCGTTGACCTCAGACACATTGGACTGCACAAGCGTCAGGACTTGAATATTTTGATCGCTGTAGCGTTTCGTCAAATCTGACAATTCATTGGAAATGGTTAATAGCTGAGCTGATTTTTCTTTGTACTTGAGCTCTCTTGCAAGAGCCTCATTTTCCAACTCTTCAAGGCGATGCTTCATAGAATCGGATTCGGAGGTTTTGGCTTCAAGCTTTAGCGAGAGCCGACTGATTTCAGCTGACCTTTCTAGCATCTTTGCCTCCAACTCACGGATAGATTCCCCGTATGAATTGTAGTTCTGCAAGCTCATTTTGATACCATTATCCTTATCTTTTGACGCAATAAGGTCTCTCGTAAGCCGAGCGACCTGTGCAGAGAGGTCCTTGACAAGTACCTTCTTCAAAATAGATTGCGAGGCTTGGACAGATTGGGGTAAATTTTTGATGTTCTTGGCTTTAGCAGCATAAGTGAGCGTACTAAGAGTTTCATGGACATTGATTTCAGCGGGCGATATTGTAGCAATGAGAGCGGTCTTGGTTTTGCCTCCAATCAGACCCTGTAGAAGCCGAGTGAGTTTAGATTCTCTGTATGGTATATGCCTGGATTCCTTGCCTTCACTAAGACTGCTGATAACTTTGCCAAGGGTAAGAAGACTTTGATTGATCGATCCAGCCTCACGAGCCCGCTCGTTAACAGCGCCTGATTTGTGAATGTCCTCGGATCCCGCTAAATCGACAAGGTTCATCTTCAGCATTTTGTAAGGCAGGCTATCGTCACCACCCTCGACTCTCTGGTAAAGTAGAATCGAGAATATGGTGTGCAGGCGAGAAGAAAGGTCATTGAGCTTTGTGGCGCTGGTTCGGCGTTTATTGAGGCAATTCTGTAGCACACGGAAGCCCATCTCGGAGTTGTCTATTGTAAGCTCCGTCAAGTTCTGAATGAAGGCAACCCCCATGTCTCGCGAGGGCTCTGAAACTAGACGGAGCTTTGTTTTGACTGGATTTAGATCCAAGTCATTGTTGATAAGGTCGTGAAGTTCCTCTTTGTACAACTCCACGCAAGAAATCTTGATACAACAATCGATGTTTGCTGTTTGTGCAAAGAGCAGAGAGAGCACTCTCGGTATAATTCCGGCATTTTCCCCTTGAATGTCACCACACATTGTGTGCGTTTTGCCCGAGCCAGTCTGGCCGTACGCTAGTAGAGTCACATTCAAGCCGGCAATGAAGTCTTCGAAAAGGGGCGCTGCAACATTTTGGAATAACAAAGACTGGTCTGCTCCTGGTCCATAAACCTGATCGACTTTGAATGTTTTCAGGGTGGTCAGCAGCGCTTTAGAGGGTAGAAATGAAGGTCCCCCGTTGCGCACGGTGATGTGAGGTTCATATGCAGAGAATGTGTCGTTGGGAAGCTCTACCACCACTGGAGATCTCGCCTCGCTTTCTTGGTGACTTCGTTTTCGGCAGCGCACCACTACTTGAATGTTATCGGGCATGGGTTTGTTGAATTAGAGCTGTTGTTGATTTAGAACTGTTGTTGTTTTGATCGAGGCGCGTTCGCGATGCGCGCAGTCTTATGAGATTCGGTGGGGTTGATCTGAAGCATATACCTTGGTATTTAAAGCAGCTATTAATCTTGAATTATTGGAGAAGATTGTGGTTTAGAGATTTGCAAAAATTCTGGTTTGATATTTTTGGGGAACGAGGGAATACGACGATAAAAAATCATGTTAGTAGGTAGTCGGGCCAATTATGAAATTAATGACAAGTGCATGAAATTTCGCAACAATTCCGTAAATGCACATTACATTGATCCTGAATGAAAATAATTCACCAAGTGCAGAGTAGGTCTTCGAATAAATTTGACTATTCTGCTAGTATTTAGCTTTAAATCGAAGTGTTGACTAATTGACTCGTCACAAACCACTCCTTCTTACGCCCTGTATTAGACAATAGGAGACTGCTGCCAAATGACATGCGTGAATCACATAGAAAATTTACTATTATTTATTGAGCGGTGGTCTTAATGAAAATCAGTGAAGAGCATACTCAGCGTTCAAGCGAGGGGTTTGACCGCTTAGTAAGAATGTCTAGAATCTCCGTGTATTCAACCATAAGCGGCTCACATGCAGGCGGGTACCAAAAACAAAGACGTTGGACTTTGAGAGCTTCAGGTTCTTCTGTGTTTCCACATATTTAGTCGAAGAAGTCGTCATCGCTGTCCTCCCGTCTCTCGAAGACAATTTTCGAGCCCTTCTTCTCGTCTCTGGAAATGGAGTCCAAGATCTCCACAATGTCCTTCTCACCGATTTTGCGTGTGATTCCACCCATCGAAATCATTTTCATCAAGTATTGCTCCACCTGATCTGCTCTTTCGGGGCGCACGATTCTGACTCGGGACAAACGCTCTCTAGCACTTGGCTCTAGCACTTGAGCAAGAACCTGGAATTTTTGCTGCTCTTGAGGAGAAGCACTTTTCGTACTCTCGTTCTTTTGTAACTCTGCTAGTCTTGCTTGCCTTATCGCATTGAGCTCGGTTTCGTCCATGGCTTAGGTAGATGTTCGTGATGTCTACCTTACAAGCGAAGTACTTAGCCATCGTGCGCGCACCATCTGGTCGCGGCATGAAAAAAGTCATTTTGGCTAAGATATCGCTGCAATCACAAAGATTACTACTTGGCTATCAAGCTCGTTCTCCTTCTCTCTTGTCATACCACACAAAGTCCGGCTCGGACGCTTGATATAAAGGTTTTGAACATTTGCTATCTGCCCTGCTCTCCTGGATCCCAAACCGTGATCTTTCCCGAATCATTGACTTGCTACACAACCCAAAATGAGTGACAAGGCAATTCTAAGAAAATACAAGATCGTCTTCCTAGGCGATCAGAGCGGTATGTCTCACTTTTACAATCGAAGTATTTTACTAGCTTATACTAACGTCAGTCGGAAAAACCTCGCTCATCACTCGATTTATGTATGATACTTTCGACGACCAATACGCCGCTACGATTGGTATCGACTTCCTCTCGAAAACAATGTATTTGGAAGACAACAAAACTGTACGTTTACAATTATGGGACACTGCTGGCCAGGAACGGTTCCGGTCATTGATTCCTTCATACATCCGTGACCTGCACGTTGCCGTCGTGTGTTACGATATTACAAATAAGAAGTCATTTTTGAGCTTGGAGAAGTGGATAAACGACGTCCGCATGGAGCGGGGTGACGATGTTTTGATTGTTTTGGTTGGAAACAAGTCAGACTTGGGTTCTAAACGGCAAGTCACTGTTGAAGACGCAGAGAGTCTTGTGGCTGATGTTGGTGCCAAGTTCTTCTTGGAAACATCCACGAGAGCTAATCACAATGTCAAGCTACTTTTCAAAAAGATAGCTTCTTGTTTGCCTGAATTTAGCGAGTCAGCTCAAGAAAGCGAAAACGCCGTGGAGACAGTGGATGTCAGCGTGGAAGGTTCAGCACCTCCCACTTCCAGCTGTTGCTAGTTTCCGTTTGAAAGAGTTGAGAATATTAACACAGAATACGCCCAACCTCTGACGAGATGTCCTCGAATTTTTCTCGGAAAGGGCTCCATTTTTATCAGTCGGGTTGTAATTCCGGAATGTTGCCAATTCGATTATTCGGAATTAATACTGGATCCCCGAGAATCATGAACACTCTGGGAGCTCGTGGCTTTTTTTTTTTTTGGGTAGCAGAATGGTGATTTGATTTGCGGACATCGACGCAAGCAGTCGCTATTAGGTGACGACTCCTATCCTAGGCTCCTTTAAGAAATTCAACACCAGGCTCCTGTGTGAAATTCAAAGCGATCACGTATGTGGTATATACCGCCAAACAAGATTGGCACGAATCAGGGCTCGAATCCATGTACATTTCTGGGAGTTACAATACTCACAGGTTACAACAATCACTGGTAAGCTATATAAGAAGCACCAAACGCATATAGTAAGGATGCAGACATCAAAGTCGTAGTCAAAAGGTGAAGACCGAGGAAGCTAATTCTGAATGTTCATAAAATGTGCAACCAGAAAGTTCTTTTAAGGCATGGAATATCTTATCGAGATATTGACGTAGGCTCGCTTACCGATGCTCAGCGTGAAAGATTCACTCGGACGCGGCCTCAAGCGCTGGGACACAGGCACACTCCAAGGTGCATGATTCGTCTCAATACGCGCGTCTCAACAAAAACCGTTAGTATGCTACTCATAACACCGAACATTTCCAACGCAACATGGGTGAATGACAAGGCCAGAATTTTGGATGGACTCGGGAATATCAAGGCATGAAAGCGGGCCGCATCGTGAAGAGGATTTAGAGGTTACAGTGTATGCTGTTGAGGTCCGGAGTTCACCGAAGCGGTGCTCGCCACCTTAAGCGTAGCATTCAGCTGAGAGGACAAGGAAACAAAACATCTGACTACATCGGGATTAGGGCGTGGAACGCATGTGATAGCCGTCACAGAGAAGATTCTCAATGCAAGGAAAAGGAGAGCGTTGTCAAGGTGATCTTTTAATTTGCGCCTTATTAAGTAAGAAGGCTTAAAGTCTTGGCTTTCGCGTAGACTTGACACACGAGAGAAAGGGCCAGGGGTGCTGCGGTGCAGGTTGTGTGCACGCCCAATCTTCCCCTGAGCGCCCAACACATCAAGAAGCTCTGTTTATTTATGCGAACACTCATACTCACGGCAGGACGGCATGCGCTGTGCGCCGTGCGTCATGCATGGCACGGTTAACCACATAGGCAGCCAAGCCTTTCGGTAAGACAATTCCGCCTTGACATGAAATCTTCTTAACTGCTTTGTGTGGAAGAGCAAGTTCCAATCTCTGCATCACAACCAAAATAAAGTTTGTGTAGCGGGCTCTTTACGGTTATTTATAACAGACGTGTCTCACCATGGGAACCCACACGGTCGTATTGTCATGAAGTCTAAAATATGCTTCATTGACATTTGTTCCTTGTCTAGAACATCGAAGTTAAATCGCCGATTGCAACCGTTATGAAGAGAAGAATTTCATAACCGTATGTTGTACAAGTGACGGCCACAGCCCAATTTAGGCGCCATACAACGAGTCGGCGACAAGAGGGGGGTCCGAAAAAATAAAAAATAATAAAGACAGGAACAAAATTATTATTTGGTACACTATACACACCAGCTTCGCAGGATTTGTGAGCGCTCATATTTATTTACTCTCGGGCTTCATAAGACTACTTTCATCATCTCTGCTCGTTGAAATTTAATAGATTATCTTTCCTGCCAAATATTCTTCCGCACTCGCCACTCAAGTAAGGCTCCCTTGTCTTTTTGACTTCGTTCTACATGGAGAACATCTAATTGCCAATCGTTAATCCAACGCCATCCCAGCAGCTACAAAATTCAAAAGACGTGACAGATACACCGTTGGACATTGCTTCAAAAGAACATACTTCTAATTCCTTCCCAAATGTCCGAGAAAATTATAAAGGTGAAGCGTGCCCTGAAAGGAAGACTGTTTCAGTGCACCGGATACGCAAACTGCAATAAATCTTTTACGAGATCGGAGCATTTAGCTCGCCACCGAAGAAAGCATACCGGCGAAAGACCCTTCACGTGTTCCCTCTGCTCAAAGCACTTTTCCAGATTAGACAACCTCCGTCAACACAAGCAGACCGTGCACGCGTGTGACAGCCAAGAAACTATTGACGTGCCTCATGCGTCGCATGGAAATCATCTTTCACAACTCCCCAACAAAGAGTATAATCCGACGAAAGGCTTGCCAGCAGCTGACTACCACAAGCATACTATCTCGCCGCCATTTGCTTCCCCTAACCCAAATTCTAGTTCATGTCCCCCGGGTAAACCAAATTTACCAAGCAACGCATCGAGTTCGGTTATCTCTCCTCCTTTGAGCGGCTCCTCGATGCACCATTACTCCCTTGACGATTCCTCCAGAGCTTCCTCCGATTCGTCAAATCTGTTAGGTTCGTCCAGGAACTCTGTTTTGTCGTCTTATAGCAAAATCGACTCTCCCTCTCTCTCGGGGTCTTCCGGGCTAGACATGCTAAGGGAGCCCTTGAAATTCAAGCCAAAACATAGACCTGTGCGGTTGTCGCTCATGAAGCATCATAGCGATGACACACATGTTGGAACACTGAGTATGCCCCTTGTGAACATCGAGCCTCCTCTCAGAACTGCACCAGCTCTAGGTTCCTTCACCGGAACTTACTTTCAGGAGCCTCGTCTGGCAATCAATGAATACCATGGCAGCCCTTATAGCCATGGCCTGCTTCAACGTCCTTCATTCCCCGCTGGCCTGTCTTACCGGCTGTATTTCGGAAGCGGTTCTACTGTTTCACCTTTATCTCCATTATTTCATCGCTCATTCAACCAAGTAGCGCATTCCTCGCTACTATCTTACTCAGGCTCAACACAGTCCAAAAACCAAGCAGAGATGCCCAACTTATCTCGTTTTACGAGTCTTCCTTCGGTAGGAAAGGCTCGTGACAGTCCGCCAGTGTTGCCATCTCTTAATTTGCCACCTTTAAACAATCTATCGCATAGTGAACCTCTCATAAGCGAGAACCTAAGGACGCCACACGATTCTACAAGGTTAGACAAAGACAATGGAAGAGAGTCTGTGAAGGTTAAATCTGAGAATGAAGCTACAGACTTCAAGAACGTTAATGAAATCAAGAATGAGCTTGATGCTCTGAGCTCGGAGAGCGATAGCAGAAAAGACAATATGGACGTTAATCCATCGATTAGAAAACCAAACATCGACTTTCTAATATCAGGTCAAAAAAACAGCACTCTAGCCCTTTGAGAGGAACCTTCAGTACTACTAGAATATATAAAAGTTCTCATGAACGATTAATGCATTTTTATACTTATTATTAGGCAGAAGCCACAAAGGCTCTGTTTAACATTAAACGTGTTATTTTGAGCATTTTAAGGCTTCCATTAGATACACACTGCAGGTCAGTCATGCAAACAGTTTTAGAACCAGTCATAATCGAGGGAAAGATAAAATTTAATCGATTTTCTCATGATGCGCCATGTTCAGGACACGAGTGAAGCTTCGGGACTGGAGCTGCACTTCCAATCGGGATACTATATCTAATTGCATTCGAAGACGCGCCATTGCATCATCGTTTACATCCAGGGCAACAAAGCTCACTAGCTTTTGCACTAAAGTTTTCACTTTATCCAAAAGCTCAATGTACTCAATGTAAGTTTTCCAAAGTGAGTTGCTATGTTCGACAGACTTCTCTATTGACAGCCGTTCAACTTTACACTGCTTTATGCGCTGTGTATAGACGTCATTTGTCAATTTCGGAATGCCCACCTCCTTAATTAGCAGCTGGTATCTGTCATGTACATCGAGCAACTGCTTATTGGAATGTTGTTTTTGGGCGCGTATCTTTGTTAAACGGTAGTTGTCAATCAAGAGTTGCCTCACTCTCTTATTTTGTACTTTATCGAATCGATCACACGGCACAGTGCTGATTTTGAGCAGGTGATCTAAATAGTTTCGTAATTGGTCATCGGGGGAATCATTTTCTTCCAAATGGGGTGCCTCCAATGGACTTATAGACCTGCTATGTCCCATGACATCATTTTCTTCCTGGCTTTTTTCAAATGTGGCTTGATAATCACCACATTTAGCATCAACGCCACCATTAGCATCTACCCGGTCATCAATCAGCCCTATTTCTGAAACAACAACATCCAATTTGGATTCTGCAGGCAGTGTATTTGTGTTTGCCTTAGAAGTTGCCTCAGGCTGTATATGTCCATCCTCTTTTGGCACGGTTCTCGATGCATTCTCCTGAGGTGAGTTGTTCCGAGCCTCAACTATTTTGTTTTGAAGTTCTTTATTGGACTGCTTGAAATCCGAGTCAGGAGGAAGTTTTGGAAGATGAAACTTGGAGTCAACAAGAAGATTAAGCCGTGCGATGATGGCATCATTTTCACGGATCAACTCAGTCACTCTTTCAGACGCCTGAAAGACAGGTTGATAATTGTCAGTATTTAGTAGGTAATTTGACATAAAACTAAGATTCAGAGGTCCTCACAAGGATCTTCGATTAGGACTCGATAGTAAAAGAGGCGAGTGCATTGAGTTGAGCGCGACGCGACAAGCGCAATTGACTACGAGTATTAAGTAAATTTGTTGATTAATTGAGATGGTATCATGAGAGAAAAAGGGTATTCAGGCGATCTTGTTCAGAAGTTCAAATGCCCTTGACATAAACTTATTAAACTTCAGAATGATTTGTGGACTGGGAGCATCGAATTCTCCGTATGCTTTATGCAAGTGACCACGTATCTTGATTTGGTGAACTCAAGAAATTCTCTTCTTTCACTCTGCGAGCTTCTGTTGCTGGAGCTGTGCATTTTTCCTTTCTTGCTTTCCCTTCTTCATTGCCTGTTTGAGCGCCATCGAGTCAAGAGGGTCTAATAACTCGAAGGAACAGAGCAACTCGTCTGAGACACCCATAACGGCGCCCCAGTTGTCGAATTCACCACAGTAATTGGGAGCACTAAAAACTGTAACAAGTGTGCGATCATTGAAAAATTCGTAGCCATCTTCAACAACCATGTGCGCCCGACAAACCAAGTCAAATCCAAATTTTTGCAAAAACTTGTTAATGGCAACCTTCGAGAAAACATATGAGACACCTCTTTCATTATCTTCCCATTCGTTCATGGTATCAGCTGGATCCGACCATAGTAAGTCGTTTAGTAAACCAAAATCTGGAACATCAGTAGGCCGGGCGATGATTCTTATTTCATCCATTGAGTTAAGAACTGGTGATAGCCCTCCATGCACGCAAAAGATTTTGCCCGCAACAATTGCTGCTATAGGAAGGGTGTTGAATGTGTCTATGAAAATCTTCCATGTTTTGATATTGCAACGGCGCTTGCACTCATCATAAAAGCCGTAAACACGAGTGACATTTGCACATTCATGATTGCCTCTGAGCAAAAAGAAATTCTCTGGGTATTTGATCTTGTAGCAAAGAAGAAGAAGTATAGTTTCCAATGACTGTTTACCTCTGTCGACGTAGTCGCCGAGGAACAAGTAGTTAGTCAGCGGAGGGAACCCACACTTGGTGAATATGCGAATTAAATCAGAATATTGTCCATGTACATCTCCGACAACTTTCACGGGTGGAGACAACTCGAGCAATGACGGCTGCAGAAGGAAAATTTCCCTCGCTTTGGCACATATTTGTGCAATCTCCTCGTTTTTCAAACAAACAAACTTTGTTCTCTTGCCTGAATATCCAGCGTCAAGAAGTCTTTGAATATAGTCTTCGAGGTCTAGCTGTATCGCAGGACTCGCAGGCTCGTTGAGAACATCTCTTGAACCCTTTGACGAGTTTCGCCTTGAGTGATTGCTAAAGCTTGACAAAGATCTTCCTGATTTCTTGGAGGAAAGTGATATGGCGTCTGACTTGTCATCCATTGCACTGGGACCAGTATGCTGGGGACTCATGATAGCATTCGAGCGGTTGGAATGGTTCGTAGAGGACCTGGAGAGTGGGCTGCTCAAATCATCGGAAGTACCAACGACGGACGGCCTTCCAGAACCTTCGCCCTCGTTTGTGTTTCTTCTCATGAGAATGGGGGACTTTGGTTCCGGAGTTGCCATGGATGCATGCAAGGTTCCTTCTTGGTCGTCGGAGGGGGTGCCACTGTTAGGAGAATATTTCGGTAGGGAATTTGAGGAATTTTTGCGGCTCATTGATTTTGGGGTGGCGCTGTTTGGATTGAGATTCGAACCCGACATCCTCGACCTAATGGACCTTGAAGATTTGGCCGAGGAGCCTGTATCTGTGCGAGAGAGCGGTGCTCCGTTTTTTGATTTGGAAGGACTGTTACCCATTTTGCGTGGATTTGTCTAGATATGCTAAAGATGATTGATCAATCAGCTCGAACTATGGCCTCTCTAGAGATGGATGGAAGTAGTTCCTTTGTTTGCTCAAACTATATTGGAAACGTTTGAACGATAAGATGGCCCGGCGGATCCGTGAGAGTGCAAGTAAAACTCCCAGAAATTAAGAAATTTGTTGATGATTGTATTGCCAGCAAGCTGAGTCAAGACGATTCACACCGAGACTTGGTAGGCAAGGTGTGGTGACTTCAAATGCAATCGGAGTATCCGGGGATTGATTCAATTGAATTGAGAAGAAAAGGGCCTGCTTGTTTCGGAAAATCAAAAAGGAGGAATCCGAGACGTGAAATTAATGGCTGTACAATTTTGAGATAAAAAAGGACTAATATATTTTTTATTAAATGAGTTGCTCGATTCTTGGGGCGTTTTTTTCTGGTTCTCACTCAATTTCTCAGCTTGTTTCGTGGTGGTGAGAGCTTGTGGCTAAAGTAATCTCAAGTTCGCTCGGTAGATCTGCACCCTGCCAAGCCACTTTCAACTTTCTACATTTTCGTGGGCTTTTCAGGGAAGTCTTTGGGGCACGTGATACATATCTATAAATACCAAGAGTTCCCGGGAACACGTCAATATATCTGAGTTTGTCGAAGTTTATGAATTAGCAGCATGTCTGATTTTGGGCTACACTTTAAAAAGGAATGCAGCTGAAGAGATGGTCGAAACAAGGGTGTGACCTCAAGTTTCAGGCACGAGCTACTTGCTATTTTTAAAAATTCAAACGGTCTTGCATTCAATGTAGGCTAAAAACAGAACAAGGCTGACCATCTATATTCAGCCTTGTGGTGTCCTAAGTGTTGCCGCGCTCTAGACCAAATCTTGAACACCTGTAGCTTGGCAGTCTGAGGAACGTATACGCAGGAACCGCCAAACACACATTCATTCCACTCTCTACCCACATTATCACTCTATGTCCACAACTCTACGTATTGAACTGAGGCAGTGTAATCTTAGCCAGTGTTTTTAGTTGGGCAATGTTATTTACTTTTGTCTTTGGTTCAAACTGACTAATATGCGTTTGACTAGCTACAAGTAGTGGGGCCCTCGGGATAGGCACAATAAACAAAGAGCCAAATGTGTATGTTGCTCGAAACACCTGCACTAATCTGAATAAAGCCTTATCCAATTGAAAAATTTATCAACAACATTTCATGTGTAATGCAGAATGAGAATTCCAGCCTATTTAAGAGTGGAGACGTGCAATTAGTTGCATTTAAAGTGGTGTCACGCGCGAGATTCTCCTGACCATTTTCGACGCCCCATGCGTCAAGCACTTTCGCGCGAATGTCTTATCTCTCATGCATGTTACTCCGGATTAGGAAGCTAGGTCCTTGCCACTCCCGATAGAAATACCCCTAATCCCCCTCCAAACTGCAACACAATTTCTTTTGAAACTTCACCGTTTACCACCAACCACTTCAATCCGTTTTCTGCCTAGCATCTTTTGTTTGTTTATGCTTGACCATGTTCGCCGTTATTCAAGAAGACCATGAATCATGTCAAAAACGAAAACCACGACTGCTCCAGTCTCAGGGTGTTAGCACGGGTAGTATCAACAACTCTAATGCCCTGAGACTCAGCATTAAAAATAAACCATTAAATATATCTATTTCTCCAGTCTCCATTCTGGAGTATCGCCGGGTGGCAAAAACTCTTGCGTTGGCATTTGACAAGGACCCGTTTGTCAACTATGTTCTCAATACCAAAACAGAGTACTCTCCGGATGAAAAGCGTCTCATCAAGAGGAAACATGATTTGATGTTGTCGTTTTTCGAATTTTCTACCTACGAATGCATGGCCGTCGGAGGCTTGATTCTAGTCATCAAAGACAACAATTTGGAACTGGACTTGATCCAGCAACGTTTGAAGCCACTGACTCTTTCAAAGGTGCCATTCTTGGGGGTGGCCTGTTGGAATAAGTTGATGTATGATCAATTGGACGGCTCCTTCGACTACCAACACTCTTTGTCGGCCATGGCAAATATGCATCCTACCTCTTTGAAATTCAGTCTCTTCTCGTCTTTGGCTAAATGCAGACAGAAGGTTCTGCGCGTGGTGGAGTATCAGTTGGAGAGAGAACGTGACTCCGTGTTTGAAAACATGTTAGCTTCTGGCTCCACGATCAAGAAGTCTGATACCATTTGGTATTTGGGCGATGTGGGGATTATTCCAACTATGCAAGGGCATGGTTTGGCTAAGAAGCTTATGAACCATTGTCTTGAGAACTACATGCAGAATCATTGGTGTTACTTGGAATCATCAAATCCCGCCAACCGGAAATTTTATGAGAAGTTGGGTTGGAAGTTGAAGAAAACCTTCATTGTAGATGAAGAAGTCACTGACTCCTCCAGCTCTGACGAGAACGATCTGACCCCACGTTCAAGAAGAGGTTCATTTGGTTCTTTTAGGTCGGCTAAGAAGCCTGTGGTGAAAGAAACTTTACTCATGGACTCTTTTGTTTTGTACGCTGATTCGAAATTTACGAATGAAATCGTTTGAATAATTCTGTGTCGAGGTTCCACCCTAATTCTATCAGCTTTGTCCTTGAGAGATTTTGTTGAGTGGTATGATACATATTTTTTAGCAGTAAGTAAAACTATTAATCTTGAAGAATCTCAATCTTTCATGGCCCGTCTCTTTACGCTTTGCGCCATCTCTAAAGGCGTCTGTATTCAATTGAGTCCTTCATGCTCGCAGATTCAAATTACTTCCCGGCGGCTAATCGCGTTCAGCTGTAAATTTGTCACCGCCTGTATACCCGCTTAGGTGCTTCCTTTACCGGCAAGGTCTCCATCTACTGGAGAATTTCAAATGAGTGCCTCTTCTCCCTTAAAAACTAAAAATAGAATTTTGAATACTAATAAAATCAATTAAACAAAGATATCATGTCGCTGGCGCAGCTGCAGGACTTCTATACTTTTGCATTGGCAGTGTGCGAAGAGCGGTCACCAACTATGTATCGAACCATACAAAGGGGCACCCCAAGAATATCTCCTATTCGTGCCATTCTAAGAACCTTCTCTGCAAAAGGAACAATATGTGCGCCACAAAACTCAGTTTCCAAATCCTCATTGAGCCGGTCAGCACGTGATAATACTACCCCAGAAAGTGGTTCTGAAAGTACAAATGAGCCACATTCTAAAACCATGCATGCCTCAAATGAGTCATCAAACTCTGGAATTATCCATGACAATGGTCTTTACTACGGCAAGTTCACCAAAGAAGAGTATGAGAGTGCAAAGTCATATGTCACCACGCAGTACAAGCATTTGGAAGACAGTATAAAAGGTAACCATGATGTGCGAGAAAATGTTGGAAAAATGGCACAGTTTCCTTCCAGAGATAAAGCTCGCAGGGAGATACGCAACTTGCTGGATTTCTTCCAAGAAACCATCAAAACCACGGGTCCAGTGACTCTTTCAGCATACATGAGACAGTGCCTTACACACCCTACCCTCGGATATTACACAACAAGAAACCCGCTCGACACAACAGAGGGCGATTTCGTGACCTCGCCAGAAATATCTGCAGTTTTTGGTGAAATGATAGGCATCTGGCTCTACTCCTTATGGTCGAGCCAGGGCCAACCAAATTCTGTGAACATAATCGAATTTGGTCCTGGAAAAGGTACCCTCATGCATGATACCGTCAAAGTGTTCCATAAATTTGCTCGGAAGTCCTCCGAAAATTTGAAGACTAAACTTATAATGATTGAAGCGTCGCGTGTGCTCCGTCAGGAGCAGTGGAAATTACTTTGCAATTCCGATTCTTCTTTCCAACGAGATGATGATGGCTTCGACAAATCTGCTAGTAAATGGGGTGATGATATTGTTTGGGTTGACACTGAGAAAGACATAACCATTCATGACGGGGATTGCAACTACATTCTCGCACACGAGTTCTTTGATGCATTACCGATTAAGTCTTTTTCCAAGACTGATAAAGGCTGGAGAGAGTTAATGGTGGAGCACTCTGGTTCTGTTGTTAACACACAAGGAAAGTTACCTGCTGCCGAGGACAAGTCCGTCGCTGAAGCAACTCGAGATGACTTGGACACTGAATTTCATCTCACCACTTCCATCAAAGAAACTCCCTCGTCGAACATTCCAAAACTCAGTGAACGCTATAGGGATTTACCCGTGGGTTCCCGTATAGAGATATGTCCGGATGCAGAATTATACATGAAGAGAATCACGGATCTTGTGGCTTCCGGCCCCTCTGGTTCGGGTGGTGCGCTTATTATAGACTACGGACTAAGCGATGAAATTCCACTGAACTCCCTCAGGGGAATATACAAACATAAATTTGTTTCACCATTTTTTAAACCAGGTGAGGTGGATTTGTCGATTGATGTCGATTTCCAAAACTTAAAGCTACTCGCCTCATCAAAAGTTGACTGCTTTGGCGCTGTGCAACAAGGTCAGTGGCTTCACGAAATGGGGGCCGGATATCGTTTTGATGGTCTTATTAAGTCCGCCAACCTGATGGCTAACAAAGAACTGCTTTACCAGTCATACTTGAGATTGACCGCAGATGATGAAATGGGTAAGATCTATAAGTTTTTGGCATTATTGCCAAAAGGTTCCAAACAACCAGTTGGTTTTGGGGGCACACTTTAAAAAGACGCCAACGCTCTCTACCCGTGTATATATGTTTAATTATTCATTTATGAAGTGACTAGCGCCTTATGTTTAGCAAAACCGCTAGATAGCACCGCGTGAGAGAAAAAAATAACTCCGATACCGGGAGTCGAACCCGGGTTTGCTCGGTGAAAGCGAACCGTGATAGCCGTTACACTATATCGGAATTTTCTACTAATAATTGCTGCTTTATTTACATACCCAATTAGTCCATTAGGGCAGACTACTCGATATGCCTGTTGCTCTCAGCTTACACACTTTGGTTAATATCTCCTGGTAGCTTGGGATGTCGGTCGGGACGGCGATCTTTACTTACAGAGATCAGGTCATCAGAAGCATTATATATTTCTTAATCCTCGGCCACCATGAGACTAATGACATAGACAAGTATAGTCTGATTTCAGGTTTGGGTGCTATTGAATTAAAGGCTCTAGGCATATCGCATATGCGCAGCTGCCGATACTCGGCTTACAAGTCTGGAGTGTAGGTCGACGTCGGAGAGCACATTTAATGCAAAAGCTTTTAACATTTGAGGAGAAATGAAAAGCATCAGTAAACTTCCATTCTTAACGCATTTATGTAATCTTTGAACATCACGTTGCGTAAACTTTGCAGCAGTGTTGGGTTACGCCTCCACATCAGACCACATGCGCGCCTCGATTCATTTAACTACCACGTCTTTATATTGAGCTTTACAGCAAAATGATCGCCAGATATTCTTTCACTCGGCTTAATGTCGCTCGGTTCAGGCTAGCACAAATCCAGACTATTAGATATGTGAGCAAGTTTGGAGAACACATGCCATCACCCCCAAAGTTGCCTAAAGAGCAGCAAGAAGAATTTGAGGCACTTCAGAAGATGGCAAACTCCCAGGCAGCAATCGATGAATACAATAGAAAGATCGAACAACAAGAGATACACAGCTACACTGACGGAGAAGTGTCGAAAACGGATGTGGGCATGCATCCCCAGTACTTCAAAATCATTCCAGAGTTTGAAGGAGACACCAATCCCGAAACTGGAGAGGTGGGAGGGCCCAAGCAAGATCCCTTGAAACATAACGACTGGTCGTTCAACGGGAGAGTCACTGACTTTTGAACGACTTGTTGCTTAGTATTACCGCAGGCTAACGTCTGTAAAGTAGCCATCGCGCTGATAGAATGGCTTGAATTTGACTCACGATCATAGTAGTGACATCTTTTATAGAAATTAAGTAAATTTGTCTGTGTACGAAGGGTATTTTCATTCTCTCGCCTCTAATCGTGTTCAAATCCATGTGCTGTATTATGTGCAAGTCCTCTGATCACTCAAGTGAAAAGTACTTATTCTTTATTTATAGCTACTATAGAAACCAAACCGTCTCTGAAGATCTTATGTTCGAAAGTTATTACTAGTGAAGCCCATAAGAGAAATGACTTGGATTCTTCTAGCGCCTCACATACTCAGTATTCGCATGATGAGCGAAATGCGAATTCGTGCAACACATTCATTCTCTAGATGGAGTTTGATCCCCTAGAGTTATTTACTCCTACAGCTTCAGCGTTCAGAGCTCCTGATTCCAGTACTTGGAAGATATTCAAAAACAATCCTCAAGAAGTGGAAAGTGAACTTGATACAACTAAGTCAGATGACGATGATATCGTGCCACTTGATGTGCATGACTTACCGCTACTTCAATGCAAACCTCCAGGCACAGCCCTAATATTGTTCTTGAAGCTATTGTCCCCTGAGACAAAGCGCAATTTTGACCCCTCTTCCAAACGAGACAATTCAGTTCTTCCCTCAGATACTTTTATCGAAAAGGATGTTACAGACCTTGTTCAACCGGCCATGAATTGGATCACCGCTTACTGTCCACGTTTCAGCTCTCCTTCTCAACTTGCGTCTATTGCACTGCTCTCAAGTTCCTTCAAGGTCACATTTAATGCCCAGTATAATTCCTGGCTCACACGAATCATAGCTCATGATCTAGACTGGATGGTGCCTGATGAGAGAGAAACTGTGAAGAAAATAGCTTCACTCAGACTTGCAGAAAATTGCGGCCGCACGGCTCAACCAGAGATTATAAGAGAGATAGAGATTCCTAATTTACCCAAGAAAATCCATCTCAAGGAGCCTTCGTTGACATCAGACAACTTAGGTCTCAAAACCTGGGGCTCATCCTTTATATTGGGCTGCAGGCTTGCAAATGATGCTTCAGTCTGCCCTCCAGGCGCTTCAAAATATCTACATGGATCAATTCTTGAACTTGGTGCCGGAACGGGGTTGGTTGGTATGGTTTCTTGCTTACTTGGACACACCACTGTCCTTACAGATCTTCCGGAGATCACGCCCAATTTGCAAGACAATATAGAATTGAACGGCATCAAAAACGCACTTGTTCTGGACTTGGACTGGACTTGTCCAAAAGGCTTTTTGCAAAAGAATCCAGACGCAAAATTCCTGACCATTATCTTATCAGATCCTCTATATTCCTCAGAGCACCACTTGTTGATCGTGAACATGATCAACTTATTTTTATCCGAGAAAACTTCCAGTCGTGTGCTCATTGAAATCCCACAACGAAAGAGTTATGAAAAAGAGAGAGCTGCGTTGTGGCTGCTCATGGATAGCAATGGATATAAGATTGCTGAGGAAGTTATAGAAGATGGTTACGATGATTTTGGAGAGTCTTCTTTTATTTTCAGGAAATACACAAGAAAATGATGTCAGTTAAAATACTAAGCTTGGGTTTATTGCTATCAAATTGTCATTGTTGCATTGGTAAAGCTTTGGCAGACTCGGCTCCTATAAATACTTTTTCAAAGTCTTCAATCTCTTGACGGCCTCTTCCAACATAGAATCATCCTTACAAACAGCGAACCGCACGGAATTCTCCAAAGGATTACCTTGTCTCTTTGAAGGTTGAAGAAACTCCGTGGGGGGAATTCCCACTACCCCAATCTCTTTGATGAGCCAGTAGACGAGCTTGTAGTCGTTAGTTCCGCGCCCCTCAATGTCTTTTGGATAAACGTAATCATCAGGAATTTTGAGTTTCTTGAAATTGACGAGCAAGAAATAACCACCTTGCGCAGAGGTGTAAGGCAATCCCAATTCCTCGAACACAGACACAAAAATCTTATACTTTTGTTCATACTCAGATCTTGTGATTGCGAAATAGTTGTTTTGTGACGCAGTTTCAAGAGCTTCGGAAACTGCCTGTTGCAAAGGAGCAGGTGTCGAAAAGCAGATTCTCGTATGTGCTGAAGTGACATACTTGATGAGTTCCGCAGGCCCCTGAACCCACCCAATTCTCCATCCTGTGGCTGCGAATGACTTTCCTGCTGACCCCACAGTGAGTGTTCTATCTGCTAATTCTGGCAATGACTTCAACGTAGCAGGTCTTGGGAATTCTGGAAGGTAGTACAAGTTTTCGTACACCTCGTCAGAAAGAAGAATCAAGTTGTGTTTGATGGCCAACTGACCAATACGAGCCAATTCTTCTTCGGTGAAGACCTTTCCAATTGGATTGTGCGGGGTATTGATGAGAATGATTTTTGTTTTAGTAGTGATGGCTGCTTCTAAAGCAGCCCAGTCTACTTTCCAATCCTCACCCGAAACGTTCTCAGTGTCAAACTTTTCGGGAAACTCAATATTGACGTACTTGATTTTAGCGCCTGTCATCTCGACATTGGGCACGTACTGATCGAAGTATGGCTCAAAGACAATCACCTCATCACCAGGAGTCAAGAATGCAAAGAATACAGAAAATATACCTTCATTGGCACCGGTGGTCACTTGAATCTGTGTTGGATCAACTTTTCTCTTCAACCCCTCAGTGTAGAATTTAGATAAACTATTCAAAAGATTGGGGTTTCCACGAGCAGGCGCATACTGATTGAATTGCGGCTTGGTAAGGGAGCTGTTCACTGCTTGAACAGCAAAGTCGGGTGGATTGTAGGAGAAGAATCCCTGACCCAAATTGACCACGGGTTTTCCCAGCTCTTGTTCAGCAGCTGCTGCTGTTTCGTTAATCAATGACCAGACATCTTTGGCGTTGGGATTTTGTTGAAAATAAGGGTTATGCAAAGTGCTAGGATCCGAAACTGTAGACATTTTTGTAGCAATTGATTTGAAGGCTGGGAAATTTGTTGTTCTGGGTTTGAGCTGTCGAAGCATAAATAGGCCTAAATAAAGTGTCTTACGCAATCGCGGCCCTTATCAGAATTGTGGCTCATGTAGCGCGATATGAGTCAGCTAAAAGTCCTAGTTTTACACGGTTGTAATTTTCATGTGTGTAGAATATGCAGCTAGATATCTATGGAGATTTTTTAGGAATATGAATGTCTCTTAATAGAATAATTCATATGTCTGTAAACTATTGTTATGTGGGGTAAACTTTCGCTTTCAAATGCGGGTTTTCATTAGGCCGAATGTCTAGTACGCCTGTAGTGGGCCTCAGAACTTCAATTTCAAACAGAATTTCCCAATATATGCTAAAATGATTCTTACACACAGATTCAAGTGCAGTTGTGAACAAGTTTGCTCCTATATCACAATCCTCTGAACCCCATTTGAAAAAAAAGCCTGTGTGGCGTAATGGTTAGCGCATTTGACTTCTAATCAAAAGATTCCGGGTTCGAGTCCCGGCATGGGTTTGTTTCTTTTTGTTTTTGCGTGCTTCATCGTATGGACGTGCTGAGACATCACTACAATTACAACATACATTTCTTTTACATCTAATACGAATTTGGGCCCTCAAACTGAGATCTCCACAAAACATCTAGCTTTTAAGATCTGTGGTGCACGGGTTTAGCGTGTAGTAAAATTTCGCTCCCGCGTCATGAAGATGTTCCACCAGCCATCATGATCTCTGCAAATATCATTGGAAGGCCCCTGGTAGGGATTTATACTCGTGCTGTTCGTCATCTTCTGCTAAGACCTAATTTTTCCAAGTTGAAGTTGAAGGAAGATGCCCCAGGCAACATTGTGGGCACTGTTAATGACGCTTATAAAATACCGCTAGTGAGTCCATATGAGAGCAACTACCACTGGACATACGAGAGAATTCTTTCAGCCGGTCTTGTGCCATTAACCGCATTTCCTTTTTTCATGGGTGTTGACTTCCCCTACGTGGACACAGCTTTTTGTTTAACGGTTCTTTTCCACTCTCACTGTGGTTTCAAGTCCTGTATCGTCGACTACATTCCTGAAAGAATCTACGGATTTTGGCATAAAGCTGCGTGTAACTTATTGTCGCTTGGCTCCTTTGTATCAATGTATGGTATTTATCTTCTTGAGACAAGTGAAAATGGTCTCTTCGATCTTCTCTCAAAACTCTGGCTTGCCTAGATTTAGAGCGATCATATTAAAAAGAAAGTATGACGCTTTGTTTGAAAGATTGTGTACATTTCGGTTGACTGTGCAAAATTATTGATCAAATTTGAATCTTGTCAGTCTATCAACTTTATGCATGTAAATAGGGTTCACGCGTTACGAATTGAGTCTAAATTGTGAGTACAAATAAATTAGCTTAGTCAGGTGCTTGAATGGTGGTCGTAGAATTCATGAAAGATCGTATACCTCAGTAAAAGAACTAGGTCGAAAGTAAGCGCTCAACGCCATATACCAACTGTTCGTGAGTCTCATTTCAATATTAAATATTGGGAAAGGTTCTTAAGCAGTGAGCTCTTCTTTGTGTTTGCCGGAAGGTCTGTCATAATTTACCGACCCATCATCGCAGCTCGGAGTTGAAGCCTCCTTGTCGCCAGCTTTATCTGCTCTCAAAGGGCTCAACAATGTGGCCGGATATTCTTCATTGCTACCCGATTCTGAAAATTTGTCGGTTTTTTTGTGACGTTTGCTGGGTTCCATTTCCCCTTGCGATGAAGTCTTTGGGTTATTGCCAGGGTCTAACGCACCGCAAGGCGAGCCTAGGCGTTTCATTTTCGTTCCGTTCTCGGGAATGGTTGTGATCTTCTCAGGAGATTCGGGAGGCGTAATTCTTGGGGAGCCGCTAAAATCTATCACCTCAGTTTTCGGTGAACCATTTTGATCGCGATTGCCTGTAATGTTCTTGACATTTCTATCGTCGTACCCATAGTCTGGTGCCTTAATGTCCCAATCCAAGGGCGCAAAACAAACATTGGTGGGAAGGTCATGTTCTTCATAGTCTTTTGCAGACACTTGAGATGATTCGGAAGATAACACGGGAGGGGGGATTAACACTTGACGCCGAAGATAACTGGTTTCAGATGACGATACGGAAATGACTCGGAGAATTGCTTGAAGATACTTGCCGGTCTGATAGGGTTGCAGGAGCGAGTATCCACTTTTTTCCGGCGTTAGGAGCAACTCTGCTAAACGGTAAATTGTGAACGGAGCCGCTGTGTTGAAGTCTGTATCTAGCTTGCTAGTGATTCGAGAAATGATAGAATGAACCTGGCTTAGAGCGCCGGTTTGAGAGTGCCCGGACTGGGTTTTTTGGGTCAGAGCATTTTCTTTTAGACGAGAGAAGTGGAGTTTCATTTGAGGTTGGATTTCACGCTGCCATAGCTGGTCATCATTAAGACATTTGTCTCGGAGTACGGGAGTCAAAAGTTTGCGGAGATTAGAGGACATTTCGAATGCAAAGTCGCCCATGTCGAATTACAAACAGTTTTGAGGAGTATATGCAACAGTATTGTTCTGTAGATGACTCTGTTTGATGAAGATAATGGTGTTTGTCGTGTTTATCAGGGAAGTCTTTTTCGACCTTGCAGACGCGCTGTAGAAATCTGAGACTATCTTAACAAACTTAGCGCGAGCAGAGGCGAGATAAGCGAATCCAAGATGGCGCACCTAAAAGTAGAACACTCTTTGCAAGAAGTATCAAATAGTAAGAGCTGTATACCACCAAATGCCACCATTCTCGCCTTTACAATACAAAAGCTCAGTATGGCCGCTATAGCCCTGGTAGGTGTACGGATCTCTGTAGTGGTTGCATCCGTACATCGCACACCCGTACACCCGCAGTACTTCTGAAAAAATGTTCCCACACTTAAGAACGTAGCCATGACTTTATTCAAAACTGCCCTCAGGCACTGGCCAGTGGTTCGGCTCCCACGGACTCTTCCTGTGCTGTTCCACCGCTTCAACTCTACGAGCAATGTTGGCTTAACCGCTCAGATCTATCCCCTTGACAAGAACTCCATCACAGAAAAAGATGTTGACGAATGGCTCAAAGCACTCGAAACCTTAAAAGCCGGCAAAACCGCCCCTGAAACTCCCACTGAAGTTTACCTTTCACAGTTGCTGCAGCCTGAAGAGTTTTTGCATGAGAAGCAACCGCCCACGGAGGCTCAGCTAGAGGAGGTGCAGCGGTACAATAATACACCTGTGCCTATCTTGCAAGACCCAGTCGTTGAGAACTTCACGCATTTGATCATGAGAGACGGAAAAAAGACAAGAGCCCAAAAACAGATGTCAAAGGCATTGTACATGGTGTACTTGAAGTTGAGACAAGACCCCGTGCAAGTTTTATACGAAACGTTAGACAAATTAGGGCCTATTTTTCACACCAAAGTCAAGAAAACTGGAACTGCAAAGAGTAAGACTGTGCCTCTTCCTTTGAACAGAAGACAAAGAAACCGCTATGCTATTCTCTGGATCTTGGAAGGTGCCAAGAAGAAGAAATCACCAGATTTCTCTGTTAGGTTGTCTGAGGAAATCATTTCCGCATATGAAGGCAAGTCTTCTGGTTACGACAAGAAGTTGCAGTTACACAAGCATGCTATTGCTAACAGAGCATACATTGAGTTGTAAGCTTGCAATGAATGACAGACTTTCATAAACCATTAGGTAAATAGTCACCACGTACATAGAATGATTTAGTCCTGCGATTTAGAGGGCGTTAATAAAGATCTACCTAAATTGCAAACAGGCGCTTTTGATTCAAGGAGAAAACTCGTCGATTTTTGCGACGCCGGGCAATAATTTTATTAAATTACATTGCTTACCAACTTGAGATAAAAAGAAGCACATAAGGCTGTATACAACCACTCTTGATTTTAAAACTTTGGAAACTTCGTCGCCTTTCTTCGTGATGTGCATTTCAATAACACTATGACTCTGTAAGCAAAACCTCTTTCACTATGACTCCAACATGACTCCTCCATATTCGTCCTCGGAAGTTGCTCATATTGCAGGCAAATATATATTTTCATTTCCCGGTTCACGTGACATGCACCTGTGGCTGCGAAAAGCAGCATTACAAAACCAACCAAGCACAACTAGCTCGTGCTGCCTTTATGAAAGAAACTTGAAGTTTAGTACAGCTAGCAGGTCATAAAAGGCAAGTGTATGAATTTCTCTGATCAAAGAGATAAGTTGATGGAGCTCCTCGAGCGAGCGGGCCATAACCTTAATGTGGACTATTTCAGTAATCTCGTTCATAATGTGCGGTACAAAGTAGACTATCATTTGATTAACGCCCGTGTCAAGTACTACAGCAACTCCAAAAATCCACGAGTCATCCACACAAAGCTCAATAATTCCAATCTTGTCTCGTTGCGCACACATCCCAACGAAAGGTATGTGGTTCGGACCGGTGAATTTTTGCATTTGGGGCCGGAGGATACCATCAATGATATTTTGCAGTACTATCAAATGACTTTGGAAACATTCACTCAACGAAGAGTTCCTGAACTATTGAAAATTGATGAAGTTGAGCTGGACGAGGAGGAATCTGGAATCTGTAAGGTGGAAAATCTCGTGCTGTTCAGCAGCGACGTGGAGCCCGAAAAGCCGGAAAAGCTTGATATTTTTGCTGGATTTAGTCTGCTTTATGATGAGCATCTCGAATCAACACCAGTTGGCCAAGATTCGAGTCCCCTATTACGAGGTAGCGCTGGACTGAGCACTCTTCAGTTGACAACTGCCAGTCTCCGATTCAACGAAAACTTTAAGGGCTTAGCAGAGCCAAAACGCCAGAACAGCTTAAATGCTTTGAAAGCCGAGATTATGAGTCGCTTTTCTTTGAATAAAGCAGACCAAGGCACTTCCCATAAAGAACAAAGAAAGCTCAGCTTTAGAAAGAAAAGAGAGTATCAGAAAGAGTACTCAAATGTGTCTCATGCTCCGCAGCAGAAATTGTTTACCCAAAATATTACAGAGAAAGATGATCGCCTTTGCTTCGACGAAGAGAAGAATCTTATCGAGCTATCAGACTGCTCCTCAGAACCTGTGGTCAAAAATGACTCTGACACCAATGCATCCCAACCTAAAGAGCTATTGATTGCTACATCAAAATCGCCAAAACTGAACATTTCGTGCCCTTCAGAAGTTAGGAATTTAACTGAAAGGAAGGGGAAACAAACCAACATGGGTCGCTCAAAAAGTCATGGCCAGAGAGAAAAGCCTCGCAGAAAAGGTGATTTGAAAACCTCATATTCAACAAAAAGAAACCATCGAATTCGAGTCCAAAGTAGTCCAGGACCAAATTCTGAGAGATTTTATGAGAAATTGTCCAAAAAAGAAAAAGCCAAAAAGCCTTGGAAGACTGTTTACAATGAGATCTCCTTGTCAGCAGCAAGACTATCAACAGGGAGCGAAGGAACTTCTCGTGAAGATTATGAAAGCTTAAAGGGTGATCTTACCGAATCCAAAAGGCGGGAACCTGATGTCTTTGCTGAGAATCTCCGCCAGGGCAAAGCTAAGTTTTACCTGCCAAGAGTAGGAGAACTGAATTGTGTTCATCGGTAGCAAGCCTTCCGGCGTTTTTGCTTGAACTTTGCTCATGATTATAAAATTATTCGAAAACGACTATATTTTGTTATTCTTGCTATCATAAGAAGATTATACCTATCACGTTACTCAGTTCTTATGGCTGTTACGTGGAAATTGTAATAAAAGTTAAATTACGCGCATTAACTGCAAAAGTCGGTAAAAACGATTTAACCTTCGAGTCTGCTAACAAAAGTTTGGAACCAAACTCAATCGAGAAGCTTTGTAGAATGCCAAGACTCTTTTCCAGAGATAAAGCAATGTTTCGAAAACAGGATAGCACCAGAATTCCTAGTCCTGTGTACTAGCCAGCTCAACTAAATATTGTTCCAGACTCTTACAAAGTTCTTACAAAAACAAAATTGTATTTACAAGAACAGCTAAGTCTTAAAACATTCTCTTGGTCTTCAAGTCGTTCTTGTTCGAATGCATAGATGGGAATTCAAAGCTACACTAGCACTTTCCATGATTTCATGCTGCTCACCATTAAAGAGCCAGGAAACGGATTGCAGTTGCACAGGAGTAGATAATTAAGAAGTTGCAGATGACCCAGCATAAGACCCGTAGGCGGGTTGCCTAGTCTTACGGCATTGTTGTCTTTCAGTACAATCTCACACCTGCTCCGTATCTTCTCTTCCGGTCAACCTGCATACAACATCCGCACAATTCGCGGCTCGTTCATTGGCTACTACAAACTTTTCAGCCAACCAAAAAATAATTCCTCGTAAACCAACTACTAAGCTCAATAACAATGATTCGTGGTGTCCGTCTTGGAGGCTTGGCCTCTCGTCGTTTTGTTAGCACCTCAAACGCTACCACTAAATACACTACCTTGTCTAACGGTGTCACTGTCGCCACGGAAAAGAACCCAAATGCTTCTTCTGCTGCCGTGGGATTGCACTTCGGCGCAGGTTCCAGAGCTGAGAACCCTTACAACAACGGTGTTTCCGCATTGACTGCTTCCGTTTTGGCTTCCGGATCTGAGCCTGGTGTTCTTTTCTCCACTCAAAACGACAGGGAATCCAATGCTATCATTGCTCAATCTACAAATGGTAACGTTGCATCCGCTGCCGCCGCTTTGGGTAAGATCATCTCCAACTACAGCGATGTTATTGCTAAAGCTGACCTCGAGCCTTTCAAGAAGGCCCAGATTGCTCAAGCAGATGCTTTGGAAGCTACTCCTTCCAAGATGGTGTTGGAGCACTTGAACGCATCCGCTTTCCAAGGTTACTCCCTCGGCTTGCCTGCATTGGGTACTGCCGACTCTATTCCTGACTTGGAGAAGTCCGACTCCATCCGTTTGTTGGAGAAGCACTTGGTTGGATCTAACACCGTTGTCTCTGCCTCCGGAAACTTTGAACACGAGGCTTTGGTTGAGGCTTTGGAATCTTCATTGAAGGTTGAGAATGGCGTTAAGCCTGCCGTTGAGGCTGCCACCTTCTTGGGTTCTGAGGCTAGATTCAGAGACGACACTTTGGGTAAAGCTTACATCACCATTGCTGCTCAGGGTGAAGGCCTCAGCTCTCCAGCCTACCACGTGGCTCAAGTTGCTTCCGCTATTTTCGGTAGCTTCGACCACAAGACTGCCATTGCCAAGTTCACCTCTCCAAAGTTGGCCTCTATTGTCCAAGAGTATCACATTGTTGACAAGTACAGCCACTTCTCTCACTCTTACTCCGACACCGGATTGTGGGGTTTCAACTCCGAGATCTCCAACCTCACATCGATTGATGACTTTGTTCATTTCACTTTGAAGGAATGGAACAGATTGTCTGTTTCTATCACTGATGCCGAGGTTGCCAGAGGTAAGGCTGCTGTCAAGACTGCTCTTTTGGCATCTTTGAACTCTCCTCTCGCCATTTCCTCCGAAATCGCTAAGAAGGTGTTGTTGCAAGGTTACAAAGCTTCTGTTTCTCAAGACTTGGAAGCTATTGACGCTATCACAACCAAGGACGTCAAGGCCTGGGCCTCTGCCACTTTGTGGGACAAGGATATTGTTGTCGCTGGTACCGGAGCCATTGAAGGTTTGTTAGACTACAACAGAATGAGAAATGACATGGCTATGATGAGATTCTAATTTGTCTCGGCTCCGAGGAACTTACAATACTATTATCTTGCCGGTCTATTATTACATAATTGCATCATATATTCTTTTATGAACCCCAAAATAAACGGAATAAATAGAACTACCCCAGATGTGGCATGTACCCTCGTTAGATCAATCCACTTTGCTTGAGGTTCTGCTGAACCATCATATCTGTGACTGCATTTAAAACGAATCTCATGGCATCTGAATCAGTTGCACATGTCCGGTGCACATATATTGGTTTTCGAGTTTTGTTAAGACTGATCAAGGTTTTTTCGAAATAATCAAGAACTTGAGTCACGCTATGTGGATCTTTGTCGTAATTCTTGAAGTAGTCGGTGATAGGAGACAGCTTTAAATTCGATTCCAACAAGTCAATTTTATTTAAAAAGACGATGAATGGAGTATCACGGAATGTGGGGGAGTTGCAAAGGGACAGAAAAAGAGCAAGGGACTCATCCACACGATTGACCCGAGCATCTTCATATAAAGTCTGGTTATATTCGGAGACAGCGAGAACAAAAACTATCGCATTGATGTCATGGAAAAACTGTATCCACTTTTTCCGCTCGGCCCGCTGACCACCAGCATCGAGAACTTTAAGAGTGGTGTTTTTAATCTCGAATGTGTTTTCTGTAATTCCTGTGGTTTTGATCCGGCCCATGATGATATCACGATTCGTACATCTGTACCCAGGATCGGCAAAGGTAAAGACATTGTCAAAGTAGTACTTGGCAGAAGACTCAAGCAGAAACTTGCTAGATTGCACAAAGCATTCACGAATACCACTGTCATGATTCCAAAGCTCATAGATTGCTTTTGCTACATCTTGCTTTGTCCATGTACTGACCGGAGTGTGTTCAGTTTCAGAATCGTGGCTCTCCTCCAGTAACATCAGGGAGACTTCATCGGCTTCTTTGCCCTTGCTTTTCTTATTGTATCCCACAGCATAATCTTCAAGAGAAAAGTTGCCCAGTAGTTCGCAGGTATTGCTGGCAGAAAGAAGTACTCGTTTTTGATACCTGAGAGGTGAATTTGGATGGTCACAATCCAAAGGAATCTTTAGCTTTCTCGCATTGAACAAAAGCAACTTCATGGACTCTACCATGTCCGCCCATATCACCCGAACATAGGACTCTCTTTCAAGATCAGTAAATGAGTGATTATGTAGTAAACGCATTTGCTTGAGAACTGTGGACTTTCCAGATTCTCCTGCCCCTAAGAGAAATAAACGAATTTGGTCCTTTTCCGCCTTTTTCTTACGGTTTAAAGAATGGTCGATTGCATCAGAGATCAAACGTTCGTTGTCGTAACCATCACTAGCAAGATCAGGCGAGCTAAATACACAACCCATACTTGACCGTTGTCGACTCTATTTAGGATATGGAAAAAGGCCGTAGTCTCCAGACTTTGTAGTATTGCTGAAAAGGAAGCTGCAGGGAAGAAGTTTGACTGTTATACCGAGAAACTATCAGACTAAAGATGTGGGACACATTGCTGCACGATCTCAGCTGGGCTAGTGTAGACTTGACTAGAAACTGATACTTTTTGCATCAATTCGCAATATCTTTGGTCAGATGCATGCACGTGCATATGCGCAGGACCCCTTTTACCACATTTTAGCGCTATTGAATTCCCAACATTGCTAGCATGACACACAGGAAGATTCGAATAGATTTGAGTTATCAAAATAAGAAAAAAATCTTCGGCTTCGATTGCTATCAGAAATGCGCAACAGACCTAGGCACGCCTTTTCCAATGGCATGTACGAAGCGAACCCGCGTATTCTGAATTGGACCCGCAATCAGTGCATAAGATTGTTTACCTAATCATAAATCACTGCAACATTGGGAAAGGAAATCTAGCCCGACAAAAGCGAGCATTCACATAAATGTGACATGCTTATAACCGTAGTATGATGCATTAGATCCCGAAAAGACACAAATTGTATAAGATAATTGCACTGAAACCGAGAATCATGCAATTTTTGAAGAGACTGAAAATTGCTTTTTTCTTTGCATACTTCAAACATGAAGAGAGACTTCGTTTGGTGGTCCGCATAATCAGTTGCCAAATGGAGCTGGCTGTCACATTGTTGGGATTCGAGGCAAACGATGTGACAGGGGCATCCTGATATGTTAAGTAATTCATGATTTTTTGATACAAAGTATTGCCATCACCGTCGGCAATGTCCATGTTAGTCTCCCAGGCAGAGATGCCTGTATAATTGTAGCGGGAAGATCTGGATTTGTAGTTCCAAAAGAGTAATACTGCAAACAGAAAGAATGACATGATCACATAGGCAATGACATTGTTGTAAGGAGTGGGCAAATAGCACAAATGAGAGTCATATGAAAGCTCATTTTCATGCGTCGAGAATGAAAATAGTTGGACGGCTGGGTATCTTATTCCCATAGCCATACTTATCGATTTAACAGTAATCTCGCGAGTTTTGGAATCATGCATTATATCGCAGTAGTCATGATCATCACCCGAGAAGATGATATTTGGCGATATAGTCTGTAAAAGTTCCCGCAGAACCTCGGGCAGCAAAGCCAGCTGATATTGGTATCCCTTGTGGAGGTAAAATTTCGGATTTTCCCTTTGAGCACCGCATGTGACTACCTCCGTGTCTCTATAAAAGGGTACGTGAGAAAGAAGCACCCTTGGATGCTGTGTAGGCGGAAGATTGTTGACGAAAGATTGGGCGGAAGAACTGATGTCTGCTTCTTCGGAAGAATAAGACAAGGTGTCCAAGAATACAAAATCCAAATTGTTGATTTCAACAACCTTATTTGGTTCGCCAAAGTGGGTAGTAAAGCGATCCCGCAGTGGTATTTTGACCCCATCACCAAAGCCTATATCATGGTTTCCAGGTAAGTTCGTAAGCCATGTTTCACCTTTCAGGTAAACCAGCCAACGATCGAAAATATTCTTGAAGCGTAGAACTTCTCTCTCGTAGTATTCCTCAGACAGCAGTCGTCCGTTGTCTAGGTAGTCACCAAGAAATATGATGTAATGCGGCTGTAAGTGGTTAACCATGGCTTTATAATTCTGTTTAAGATAGGTATCCACTGTGTGCTTTGAAAGCTCTAGAAGCAACTCAGGCCTTCCAGGGTATGTATGATTGTCGATGAGCTGTGGGTCTGCAACAAAGAGGACATTGGTCTGCTGCGTATCTGGTAGTTGTGTTGAGACTGCTGCCCAACTACAGTGTTGAGCTGTAAATAAAGGAATTGCATGCTCGTGGTATAGAAACGTTAGAAGCCATAGAAGGGAGAGGGCTATGATCACGGAGCTGGTGCTCCTTATGCGTGGTAAAAGAAACATGAATTTGTTGATACGCGATGCAAACAGTATTAAGCCGCCACGAGAGTAAGCTTCTAATCGGCAAGTGTTTACTTGAGCTTTCCAAAGGCAATGTTTTGCCTATTGTTCGGTTGATGTATTCTTCTTCCAACAAAGAGGTGAAGATTCTGTTGCAGAAGATGCTGTTTCAGCTCTCGCTTGCGTTCTATGTTTCTGAATCAGACACTGCAAAATGTGTTTTGAAGAAATACCACCGCTCAATGTGCTGAGGAATTCGTGTGACTTGTGGATCTTGTTCACGTTTGAAGATAAACTCAGCCTAAGTGAAAGCGCACGAGAACTTAGACCGCGCTTCGTGTACAGGCGCATTGACCAAACCAAAACAGCCAAAGTTGTACCGGGCTGGTGTAACGAAAAATGAAGAGCAAATAGTTTTTTCGTACACGCGGAGCATGAGATAAATATTTGCTGATTTTTTTCGGATGACAAATTACCATTTAAAAAGGCGCCTTTTGTTGTTGTGAATTAAGCCTTTCTGCAGGAACTACATTCAAGCATCTGGTGATGAATTCGCGGTCTATTAAATGAGCCCATTGATCACATCTAATCATTGATATAAGTATGGAAGAATCCAGAGGGCTTCTTGCTGTAGCAGTCATCCTTGGGATCTTGCTCATTTACAGACAGGTGTTAGTTTTCACACGCAACGTACCTCCCGAATACCTCAATGAACAGAGCGTTGTGGATTCAACTCGTAACCAAAACGAACTGGCTATCCACAAGTCCACGAAGCTCGACTATCTGCAAGGACTACGCGTTGGGCTTGCAATACGATACCAGCATTACAAGCTCCGCAATGGCAATTTAAGTGACGTATGGGAGCTCGCGTTGGCCAGCTCGAAAAGGAACCCAGATCAAACGATTTCAGTTTGTGAGCTTTCTATGAAAGTTCCCGATTTCAATAGCCGCGTCATGCAAGCGAGCGATATATTGGCTAAAGCTGACGTCAAAGAACTCTACATCCCCTTGAATTTGTTCATTCAGGATTTGAACGTCTTGGCTTTAGTGACAGCATGCTTCGTTTCTCAAATTACTGTTCATGTTTCCGATATTCTAATTGAAAAAAAAGAACTTGCCCACGTGGAGTCAATTGAAGGATCTATTATTGTTAGATTCGCTGAAACAACGATATTCAATTCAGCTAAAATAAACTGGAACAGCCCCTCTGCGGAATTCTCTAACGAGTATTGCTTCGAAAAAGATAAGGGTATTGCACTTCGAGTCTCGAAACGCATTAATCATAAAGCATACATCACAACTGATTTCACGCAGTCTAACTTGGTATCTGCTGCAGCGAGCTGTATAAAACATTTACCTTTTCAAGACCAGTTTGGACCACAAGACCTCTTGGCCATTGTTGAGGACAAACTGAGTTGCGAAGGACTCACTAATGGGTTGGTGAAATTATTGGCAGGTCTCATATCTGGATGTCTGATTCTTTTCACCACAGAAAACCAAGACTTCATGTCGAGACAGCCGACTATTGTTTCTGCCAATTCATCTGTTATTTTGGGGTTGAACCGCCAACCTAGAGGCCTTCAACGCTTATTGTACTGGCACAAGATGGCATCGTTGTTCTGTCTTCGCTTCAGCTCGATTGCATCACCATACCGTGGCCTTCGGCTCCTTTATGCCCATCGAACATTCGGACAAGGGTCGTATAATAGTTGGAATAGCATGCGTGCAGCTTTATCGACACTCATCATTGAGGAATTTGGATATTATAATACGGCGGGACCGTTGCTTACAACAGACGTGTATGATTTCAGATTCCATAAGCAGGCAGTGGTGAATTGCATCACAGGATTTGGTTGCGTTGTTCAAGCTGATGAAATGAAATTGCTAAATTATTCAAAAGGAGGAGCAGGCGAAGTGGCTGTTCGCGGTTACAACATGGGAAAATCCAGGAAGATTATGGAGCAGGTGGGTGAGGTTTCCATTCAACCAGACTCTGAAGGGTTTTATAATTTAAAGACGCTCGCAATGTGGGGATCAGATGGGTGTCTTTATTTGTGTAAATAGCATGGAACATTGAGTGAAGTTCAATAGATCAACTACCTGCTTCTGGAGTAGTCTCTGCTTCTGGCGACGCCAGAGCAACAGCAGGAGCATCTCCGAGTTTTTGATGTTTAAGACGCTTTTCAGCTTCTACACCGTCATAAAAAGTGTTCCAAAGCTTGCCCACGCTTTCGAATTCCTTTCCAACTTCTATAGACTCGTTGAGAGAGCGGTTAAGGACTTCAAGGTTGTATACCACGGAGTCCATGGCATTCTGAATTTCTTGCACCAAGTGGTCTCTTTGCTTCTCGAACACAGAAGACTCTTTAATTGGGTCTGACATGATGTTTACTAGATGCCTTTACTGAACGAATTTCCAGTGCGATACGTGATGGAACGCGTCGCGGCTCTGGCACCCGTGCACCCCAGATCTAGGCAGTTGACTCTTTCCAACTTGACTTGTGTTCCAACTACTACTTGACTTGTGAATCTGAATTCGACGTTTGACATCGACTTGCTAAGCAAAACAGATGCGTATGCATCTGAGTCATTCTCATATATTTGCATAACGTAGTTGATGAGGTTTATGCTTTCTACACATAGTCTTGTGCTAATTTATTCACCTGTAGCACTATAATACACCCATCCTTGGAGTTCCGACCAATATCACGCTTGCAGCTGGTTTTCTGTTGCAAACTAAATCTGATAAGGTTATTCCATTTGAAACGAGGTTCTGACCTTCATTTCTTTCCGACCGGGACTATACGTCCTAATAGTACAATTCTAAAATTTTTTGCCCAAGACAATAGTTGCGGCACAAGGCGTTGACTTTTTTGTCGTTGGATGCTTCAAGTGGCAACGGTTCACATAATCTTTCTTCTCGTCAAAATTGGAGAAAGAGCATTTGGACTCAGACTTCTGTTTGCTTGAAGAAAGTCCCCATAATTTGGGTTTTTTGCTGAGAAACATCATCTTGCAACTGGTTTGGTTTTTGTGTCAAATAAGTGATCTGTCTTTGACTAATGAATATTTGGCGTATAGCTTCCTAAAACTTAGATTTCGTGAGTGCTCTGGGTATTATTTTGAAAAAGGGCTGATCGCTTCAATTTATTGGTGTTTTCAATGAAACAGGTTAGCAGATCATAATGAAAAAGTTTTGGACAGATATGAATGAGTTCAAATGATTTTGTAAAATATGTGTCCTGGGCCAGCGTGACTAATCATATATTTGCAGCAGCAGCGCACGTGATTAGATGAATGACCGGAAAAAAACCTCAAAGAAGAAGATGGCGAATTTCAAAGCAGAAAATGCTTATGTGGAATATAACCTAGGATTTGTAAGCTGAAAACGACACACACTTAGTCGTGGTGGTAAGTCTGTAATTTTAGGTATATGGAGCAGATGTTAAAAGCGTGCGGCCCAGCAGGAAATGATAATGATTTATATTCGGCTCAAATTTTTTCTGACCTAAAATCTCGCACTGCTTCTGGTAACTTTGAAACGTCGTGCTGTGCTCAAATGCGTGTAACTAAAAATGGTAATTAGACCATGCGAGCGCATACCGCACCACACAGTTGAGCCGTGCGGAATTTTTAGTCATGTCATTTTGAGGTTGTCAAACAAGGCTGACGAAATATATTCAGCCGCAAATTATTACAGTGTGGATTTCATGACAAGACTTGGATTGCCCAGAAGCTTCTAAGATGACAGCAATTAAAATATATATCATCTTGTTTGAATATGTCAGTTATACAGGACGCGGACTTGTGCTACTCGTAACTGGATTCGCGCGGCGGACTTGGTAAATGCCGCTATGTTGCACGTGACCTGCATTTCTTTTCACATTAGCAACTATCTAGCTAGTGAGAGGGCAATAGTTTTTAGCATGTGAAGAGTGTAAATTCGGTGGCTTTCATGCTTTATAAGTATAGACATCTACTGATCTCCTTCTCCGAAAGAATCACGTTCGAATTACTCTTGGTTTAAGTTTGGTGA
Organism: Metschnikowia kipukae; assembly: GCA_002370135.1. Lineage (NCBI taxonomy): Eukaryota > Fungi > Ascomycota > Pichiomycetes > Serinales > Metschnikowiaceae > Metschnikowia > Metschnikowia kipukae. Next base: position 284,012 of record NKZJ01000108.1, read on the forward strand.
TAGTGCACGACCGAATGAAAATTTTATGCCAAAAAATCCCTCACAATAGACAGCGCTCACCCACGTATTCCGCTCTGAAAATGAATGTACGGCATGAATTAGCGGCGCACTATTTAGGGCCGCAGCCACTAGTAAAAGGGGAACGAAATATGCATATTCTCGTGCCCCTATTTTCATCCTTGTCGAGTGAATAGCGTAGAATGTGTCTTGTGGACCGATTAAAATATTCAGTTAAAGCATTTGGCAATGCCACAAGCATTTAGACTATAACTCTACCATAGTATGGTACACTTCAAATCTTTTTGAGTTGAATGGGTTTCGTAGTTTGAGCCAGCTAAAATTAGTCCGGCCGCCATAAGGCAGTTGTGGGAGAGTTTCGCCGGTATTGTCAAATAGCATGCATGAAATGGATCAGAATTCTCGTGCAGTTGCAGCCAACCCATTCTCAATCTTTGTTATGTACGAACAGACATGAGCTCCTCCATATTGATATTGCGGTAACAGCAAATGTAATAGGCTCAGAAAAATGCGGCAAAGCCCTGGCTGCCGAATGAAATTCTTCTCTTTTAAATTATGCTACATAGCAGTGATTAGTTTAGATAGTACGATGTGGAGTCCATCTGTCACTGTCTCAACATAATCAGTGCGGATATCAGTAAGCTTGAACTTTCAATGTAGTATCACGTGACCAGAACTAGCTCATCAGAAAGGTTCCATTACTCAACTTGACTTCCAGATGTCGGAGCGTAAAGCCATCAACAAATACTATCCACCGGACTGGGATCCCTCTCAGGTGCCCAAAAAGAAGAAATCTTCTAATCCCAATGTTGACAAGGTCCGACTCATGGTTCCCTTCTCCATGAAGTGCCTTCAGTGTGCTGAGTATATAGCCAGTAGGCGTAAGTTCAACGCCCGCAAAGAGATTACCAACGAAAAATATATGGGAATCAAAATCATCCGCTTTCACATCAAATGCCCCCGCTGCAATCAAAATCTTGTATTCCAAACAGACCCCAAATCGGCTGGTTTCATGCCTGTCTCTGGAGTTCAGCGCAACTACGAGTCTCTTGCCACAAAGGATAAAATACAACCTCTAGAAACAGAGGAGGAAATATTTCAGCGATTGGAAAAACAAGACCAGGAAGACCAGGAGTTCAAAGACCAACAACATCATCGCAAGCGAAACCCATTTTGGCTGGCCAAAGACTCCAACAAGACCACAATGGCAGGCTTGGAGGAGAAAATACTAGAGCAACAAAAACTACAAGATACCCATGATCACCTCAAGTTCCTCGAAGCCAAGGCGCAGAAGCTTAATGGTCGAGGTGGTGTAGATCTTGTCGCCGATCAAGCACGAAATGCACTTGTGCAAAGCATGAAACGGCAAATGGAAGAACCTGTTTCTTCGAGCGCATCAACCAGGAAACAAAGGAAAACCGATGCTTCCCTTAATACGACTGACAACCTCATTAAGCCTAAGACTCCAGTGACTGTACCCGGGGTGATCAATATCAACATGACAAAATTGAAACGAGCCCAAGCAGGTACACTACGTCCAAGAACTGATGATCCACTGATTCTGAAACCGAATAAAACTGCTTCTAGCCTGGATGAATCGAAAGCTGTGGATTCCAAGCTTAAACAGAAGTCGGAAGAAGTACATTCAAATGCTACATCTAATCCGTTTAATGGATATAGCAGCTCTTCAGAGGACGAGGAGTAGTTTCTGTTTTGCACTAGAGGCACATTCTAATGCCTCTACTTCAATGATGTGTATCGCAACAAGGCGTGCTGGCACATGCCTCTTTGCGTAATTGCCACATACACTAAACTATCACCATGGGGATTTTCACAGCTTGCTAGTTTGATCTCCAAATAGTCAGGAATTTTCTCTGTACTTCTGATCATCTGATCAAGTAATAAAGTGAAGCCGTCATTTGCTGAAATAAGTCTACCGTCTCAGCGTCTTACTCGTGGATTCACTGATTCAAGTTCCTAATAAATCCAATGGTGCCAAATGCCATTGTTCGATTAACCTTAAATGTGAATTTTTCGGGCACAACTTCATTGAGGCTACAAAGCATTGTTCACAAAAGCGGTGTCAACAAGTGCGTCTAGGTCTAAGCTGCATCTCCTCTAACTAAGGAATTATATTATCTTTATAGAAATTCAATTTCTTCTCGTAAGACATCTTTTGCGTGAACTGTGTTTAATGCAGAGTGAGTATGAAATGAGTACCTTGGAGCCTGAAGACTGTCTGTTCTATTATCTTTCAAAAAAGAGCAACTTTTGCTATCTGGTATACGACTGCTCTGATAAGGAAATTTTTGAATATTGCCAAGCTTCTACTAAAAGTGTCAAAGGTGCTTACCGTGTATACGGTCGGCTCTGTTCTTCACAAGAACCAAACATAGAAGTATTGATACACAAAAGTGTGGTTGGGAATGGTGGTAACATGGAAATAAGACAACAAATAGAAAATGATTACTCCAGTTCTTATCATCGAGCTATCGCCAGCACGCCTACAAGAAAGGTTTACATATCGCTGAAGCTCAAGTCGAAGGACGTGAAGTTAGAAAATGATAATGAGAAATTTATTTGGATTGCTGAAGAAAATGCCTTATTCAAGGTCATTGAAGGTGATAGGCTACTCGCAGCTAGAGCTGAGGGTCTTAATCTAGGGTTCGAATCACTCCACATCAAGATTTACCTGGATGTTATTCAGCCTCATATAGCTATCTGTTTCATGTTTTTGAAACAATTTTAAGCCAAATAATTTATCACAGCCGTGCAACGAAGTGGGTCATAGAACCTATCGATAAGTAAAGTTGTTTAAAGTGACAACTTGAAGTTCGGGTACTGGAGTGGCACCCTGATACCGAGCTTTGATTTCACTTAAATTATCAATGATTGGCCCAATTTCTTTCTGGTCAATGTCTTTGCGACACTCAAGGGCCCCACGAGCAAATTCAACTGAACAATCGTAGTATGTTTCGAGTACCTCGTGCTCCCATATATCCGGAACATCGACAGCAGGGTTTTCACAGATGGCCATTGAGAGTAAAAATTCTAAACAGCTCAAGCTTTTCACTAAATAGATAGCGTCTTTGCGGGAAAACAAATGATCCAATCCTTCATAGATAATGCCAATGTCCCTGTTCATAGCTGCAGTGAGTGCTTTCGCTTTTTTAGAACCATTGGGCTCGAACCTCTTTCCACTGCCGTGTATAATGCTCTGATATCCGATTCGCAAGTACGAGGAAATAAAGGAGTCTAAAAGAACAGTGAAGGTAAGACTGTAAATTTCGTAAGTTGCGTAACCTTTCAAATCTTCCATGTATTCTTCAATCGTTTCGACAATTCTTTGTGCCATGTTTTGCTCCCCAGAGTTTTGAACTCTCTCATTTTCATACCATTTGCTGGTGAAGAGGGTCAGAAGAGCTGGTAGTAAGTCATTAATGATAATATCAACAATAGTGCGGATCACCAATGCATTAAGATCCATTCCGGGATTCGTAACATTGTCAAAAGCCTGGGATATTCTTTCTTGGTAGCTTGAATGCACCTTGGACACATATTTTGGCAAAAACTTATCTTGAAGTTTCTCATTGTTGATTTCATATGTGTTGCCCAAGGCCACGAGATACTCCACAATACCCGCTCTTGAGATCTCAGACAACTCCTCCGTTGTCATATTATCCACATCAAATTCTGGCTGATTTTTGTTTTTCGATTTTGCCAATTGAAAAAACTTCTTCGTCTTGGATTCTTGGATGAGGTACCTATCGTTATTGTACACGGACATGTACTTAAGCACTTCGTCCTCTATGAGCAGAACGTAATTGGCTACACGTTCGTTGTAGGATTGGGACCAACTTTCAATCACACCTACCAACACCTTACCGTAGCCAGAGTCAGCGGCTACATCTGCCTGCTCTTTGAACATCGAAAGCGTGATTTTGAAGTCAGGCAAAACGTAAACATCAGTCATCACCTCAAAAGACACAGCGTGATCATATTGGTCAATGTCCTCGATAGTCTGAGAGTATGAATAGTTGTCTGGAGGCTCTGAGCGGTTAACGAAAGTGGAAGTTTCTTCTTTGATAAGAACGTCGTTCCATTCCGTCATTTTTGATTTAATGACCTTCATATAGTCCTCCAATACGGATTCCTTTAATTCCTCACCTAAAATAGAAGTCTTCAGTTTCACTGCTGCTCTGCTCTCTTCCAATGACTTCAAGAAAGCACTATAATGGGCATCATAGTTCAAGATGGCCATTAAGTCCTCGGCTGGAGGGCTGGAGTTTATTAGGTCAATACTGAAACCGTGGAGAAGATTGTAATATACGCCCATAATAAAAGTGTCAATGTTCCAGTGTGATGGAAATAGGCCGGCGAATGTGCGTTTGACAAAGACTAGTTCGTCCTCGAGCCAGTCCAAGTTCTCGTAAACGAGCATAGGATCAGCACTAAAATGTTGTCTGCACTTCTCAAAAGTGTCTGTCAAAGACTCTTCCAATTTATCATAGAAGAACTTTTTGTAATGTCTTAGTTGGCCGCGAAATGACGAGTAATCAATGGTTTTCTTGGTCCCTTCGCTCACAAGCTTAAGTTTATCCAAGAGCACAAGCTTTGTATCTTCTGCAACCTCAAACTCAATGATTCGAACAAGCTTTGTCACCATACTATGGTTGCCCTCTTTAACGGCTTCGGTCGCACTGATAATAATCTCTTTGAGCAAGTCGTCAAATCCTCGGACAGTGTTTCGAACTGGTCCAACTATCTTCCGTATTATCAGCTGAGTGTCGTCGGAAAACGTCTGCAATTGATTCTCCAAGTATTCTTGGAAGTTGCGGGCCTGCGTCACATTAAAGTGTATGCGATAAAGGTTGTAAAGCGGGTACTCGATATCGGCGCTGACCGCCTCGAGTTCGGAGGCGACCATGTTGTCGATATGCTCCAAGTACTGACGGAAATTTGCTATGTCGGTGTAAAGATTTTGAACCTGCATCATGACTTCATGGGCGACTGTAACATTCCGAAAGGTCTCGTACTCTTTGTCAGCAAGGACAGACTCCTCGTATATCGTTCCAATATGCTCAATGTTTGAATGAACGTGCCCTAGTTTTGCTGCCGATATCCGAAGCTTGTCGAAGTTTTGGACTATGCGCTCGATCTGTTCTTGTGTAGTGCTGTGAAGTTTGGCATCTATAGCATGTTTCTCTTGAGAGAATTGTAGACGTAGCGAATCCACCTTCAGGAGGTCATCTTCAACCTTGATGAGGTTGGATATTCTTGATAGTGCCGCCTCACTCATTGTCTGGGGTGTTTGAGAAAGTTTGTGTTTATTGTGAGTGTCAATACAAACCACAATTCGCGACGTTAAGTATGAAAGGTTCGCTCCGCCGTGCGTTTCTATTTATCAACTTCAATAAGATTGGATTCAACAGCAATTGATTGATGCTATACGTATTAAATTATGGTAATTGTAATACAAGCTAGGCTCATGTTTGAGCCTATGATTCTTAGAAGCTCTTGTTTTTGTCTTACGGAGAGCAATTGATAGTTCTTGTTGCATATAATGCACCACTAGAAATAATGCACCACTTTAAATTAACATGACGTTTCCGCAACCAAAAACTTTTATATTTCTAAATGGTTTATATAGTCGTAAGTGGCAAATTATGCTCGCTCACTTGATACTGCTTGTCCGCCCTTTTTCGGCTGACTTGCTCTTCTACCGCCCTGACCATGTGGCTGGCTACCCGCATGTCCATGAGAGCCCTCACTTCCATAAGGATTTGCATTGTGCATGTTTCCTGGGCCATTGGGAGGGCTTTGGAATCCCTGTGGCATCATATATCCACCCGGGGGAACGAATTGCGGATCCACCCCAGGTGGTGCAAACATCATTTGAGGTTGTCCAGGTGGCATTCCCTGGAACTGTTGATACATCATGGCCATCTGATACTGTTGCAGATAATGCATAGCCATTGAATTAGGCATGAAGGGCTGAGATCCCGCAAACTTGTTAGCTCCCTGTGATCCAGGGAAGCCGCCAGAGGCTGCAAAATGCGGACCAGCGCCTGGAACAGCCATGACAGGACTTTGCATGTAGGATCCATTGGGAGAAGCAGACACGCCTGGATCTTGAGAACTTTGACTAATCAAAACTTCTTCATACGTCTGCTCCACTGTAGCATCCCAGGTAGGTGGAGTAACAAATGCCTTTTCCAAAATAAGTGGTGTCTCGGTGTCAGTGTGCTTCCGCTTTGCCGAAAGAAAAGGATTGAACAAAGTTTTGAGACTTGTTAATTTCTCCTTTTGAGACTGAACAGTAGGAACCTTGTTTGCCCCGCCAAAAAACTCTGCAGCTGTTGCTTGATGGTGTCTCCTGTTGTTAGACGATCCATTGGAATTGTTGCTGTATGGTCTTTGGTGTTGCGCTCTTGGTGATGCCGCTGGCATACGAGGCGACATCTGAGGGTACTTCGAAGGTGTGAAAGCGGCTGCTTTGGGGTTCAATTTAAACTTCGACTCTTTCTTTATTTCCGGCGCTTTAGTATCTTTGTTCGCCGATGTGTCTTTGGCATTAATTGCATTTGCAAGCGCTGGGGAAGCATTCGATGGCATTTTGGCCGCGTCTGTCTTCTGCTTCATCATGATTTCATCCTGCTTTATCTTGTCCTTTGATAAGATTGGCAAGAGGTCGTTTGGAATCTTGTGAGGAACTTTGAAGTTTGCTGAGAATTCTCGTAATGAGTTGAACTCGCTTTGTGCATTTAACCGCAATGATTCACCTTGAGCCTCCGGTTTAGAGGAGTCGGTTGGTTTTTGTTTAATCGATGTGGAGATAGACTGTTTATGGTTAGAATTACCTGCATCTTGGGAGTCAAGCTTAGGATCCTTAGTGCTAGCAGAGCTGGAGATAATTGCTGGGTCATTATGATAGTTTGCGGCCCCCTTATCTGGTGAAGAGTATAATCCCAGGTTAGTCTCGGGTTGATTGCTTTTGTTTGATATACTGGCATTGCGAAGCGCTGCCATCAACTCACTGCCCCGATTATCTGACGGTTCCTTCGCGGACGGCTCATCCCTCAAAACTCCAGAGTATTTATCCTCTTCATCCAATCCGCTGTCATCTATGGTTACGCCTCTTTCTTCTAAGACGTGACGATCAGTCGAAGACTGGTTCTCGATTTCTCTGGCCAATTTCTCCGCGCGATTTAATCGTTCGTTATAATCTTTAGCATTGGTGTTGACTCTTGTTGTGTACAAGTGCTCATCATAAGTCGACTCTACGCCAAACTTTTGCTCATTGGTTTTGAATTGATCCCAAGCTCCATGATCCTCTGCTGATGCCTCAAGAGACATGTCAAGCGAGTCATCATCGGGCTTCCACCTTTGTAACTCTCTTTCCTTGAATTGAAAGCCTTTGGAAATATCTCTATCGGTTTTAAAACCTTTTTGTGTGGGGGCTGGGGAATTGGAAGACTGCACACCCACTGAAGACTCCCGTGTTTTGTTTATCTTGTACACAGCCCCGTTCTTCTGCGGAGTGGGTTCAGGCGACTTCAGCACAGCTGGGGATTGTGGATTTGACAAGTCTTTCGTGGCTTTGGCAGGTGCCAGCTTTGAAGCAACAGTATCCACTGCTTGAGAAGCTGCAGCAGGAGAACCACTTTTATTGGGGCCTTTGGTCAAAGATGACAACAGTCCCACTTCTAAATCAAGCAAGTTCTTTGCCTGTATAACAAGCTTCATGGGTAATCCCTTATCTGTATTACTCTTCTCGTCAATCAAAGGCCCAGAAACCAAAACGGGCCTAAGCAAGACAGCAGACAAAGCACTTTCTCCATTAGGACCCACATCGACGGACAGGAGAAGTCCATTGTACTTTGCGCCAGATGACACGGTAATAGTGACGTTTTGACCACATGAGCGGGCGAGCAAGTCGATAAACTTTTCATGGATGGCGGTCTCAGCACGCTTTGACCCGTTTTTCGATCCACTTGCTCCTTGATTTGTTTGCATCGAGCCAGAGGCGTAGCCAGGGGTTTTATTTCCTCGTGGATTGTTGCTTTTCATTTGGCTTTAGCAGCGCTTGAGAGCTCAATGAATTCTATGTGAGGACGACCTTGAAAACGTTGGACAACGTTAAATCTCTAAAATTGAAACGTTTAGGGTCCTGCAGTTTGAAACGACTGGACTGCTTGTTATGGGGCTGAGTCCGCGTGGTTGATTAGCAGTGAGTTCTGCTTAAACAAACTGATGTATATATTTGGCAAAAGTAATGACAGACTCCGTCGGCGCACTCAGCAAGAACAAAAAGATAGTGAATTGTTCTTTAATTTTAGATTCCTGGTGAGAAACGGCAGATCTAGGGTACAATGGATGAATTGCTCGCCGAGTTAGGCCAGATAGGGTGGTGCGGTGTTTGTAGAGAGTAAAAAAATCCGTGATCGAGTACGGTGTTATGGTGTTATATACAGGCCTCGCCGCCCCACGGACACACTAACCTTACCACATCTCTTTAGTTCTTGCATGTCCCCACAGGTACTTGAGAGTTCCAAGGCCTGTTTCTGATTTTGATTATTAGGTACAGGTAAGGTCATGAAATCTCTTACAACAAGCACACGAAATGCTTATATAAATACGTCTCCAGTGAGCCGCACTGAAGTCGGTGTCAGGAACCAAATCAAATCAATTTCTATAATTACATGTCTAGTACCTAATGTTGAAATTCTGCATTCTCTGGGCATATCAAAATCACAAAATCCGCCATTCGGTGCATCTAGAGATATTATGGCATGCTTGGCGCGCGTCGGTGCCCGAATGGGGTTATTTATCTTTAGACGTGGCTCTCCATAAGATAAATTCATCCATGATACTCATAAAGTATCCACAGTTGTGACATATGTTAGTTCTATGTCCATATCGTTTTTTAAAAACGCAAATTCAATTCCGTAAAATTTTCTCTGAACTTGCCATTTTTCAGATAAAAGCTAGCGTGCCACGGTTTCTGCATGTAGTATCCAAAGGTGGACCGATCTTCCAACTCGCTCGCTTATGGATTGGAATTTTAGCTGAAAAAGGAGCTAGAAAGCTGTAAAGGAATTGGTTCAGCTTAGTCCACAAAATCCCAAACCCAACCCTATCTCTACCTCCTTGACAGCATCCCAGTAAGTTAACACGAACTCGCGGAGAAATTCCAAATCTTGGTGAGAATATGGGTCAAGTTCCATATCGACCACATCTTGATGCGTCAATTTCAATGTCAAACTCTCTTCCGTATCATTGCCCTCCATTGCCTCGGAAACAATCTCTTCAATCACAAAAAACCATTTCTTGCTAAGCTTGTGAAAGTCACCCACAATAGAGGCCAATTGAATGAGTTCTGCTCGACAAGAGTCTGCAGGCTCCTCCTCAGAAGCAGCTTCATGAAGATCAATTTTGTTTGCGTGGCGATTGGTAGTTCCTGCACTGGCAAACCAAGAGAATGCCAGCCAGAAATATTCCCTCCATGACATTGGAGATGTAGCTTCATTAAACCACCATGTTGGCTCGCACATGAGTCTGTCCTTTTTTCCAGCGTTCAGATACCCTAATCTGAAGGCTGATAGAAGGGAATTCGAGGTCCTTATGGACGACAGATCATCAGTCGAGCTATGACTAGCAAGGCCCTCTCTTTGCGGGAGTTTCTTGTAAACTTTCAAGAATTTGGAGTAGTCATTGAAAGTGGCTTTTATTTGAGTCTCGAGATTGGAGCTTCGATAGAGCCGACATGTCACAAAGTCGTTAGGTGGCATGGCAATGGCCACATCATACAAGTCTTGCTGGTATTTTAAAATCTCATCACTTGTGGTAGCAATATACCCCTGGTGGTCTGACAATAGGTTGTCCTGGACATCCTGAAGTCCCACAGTATAGAGTGGTTGCGAGTAAGCCATGGATTTTGCCTTCTTCAGATCCAACTGAATATCGTTTGGAACAACACTCACTAAAGCAAGCAAATACGCCAAGGCGCCACTAATAGTGGGGTCTCGATTAGAGGACTCACTGATGAGGTCAGAAGAGCCCTGAGAGGAATGGTTAAAGATCATAATGTTTTTACGGAGCAATGCCGCCTTAAACGCAGGAAACAATAGAGGTCCAAGAACCGATAACGCAGCCGGCAACTTTTGGAGTGGATGATCGGCCACATGAACTGTCCGTGGTTTGACCTCAAGACTGGCAGGCTCTGTTAATGTCTCGTATAATGCAGAGATTTCGTCAAGCAGCTCATTTTTTATGAATGAAGAGAGGGCGCTGTCGATAAGATGTTGGTGTTCCCATCCAACGGCAGAGAATTCTCTAGGCTTCCAATGTTTCTCTTTGAGGGGTTCCATGAGGACTCCGAGGGAGTACATTCTGATCAACAGTCTGTCGTTAGAATCATCCTCGTTTAAATTCAGCTGTCTGAACCGCACATGACCATAGTATAACTTGCCAGTCGAAGAATGTACTAGATATACAGTTGTTGCTGCGTATTCGTGGATTCCCGAGGGCAAAGCCTTGTTTTCGATATGCGTTAGATCTAGATCGCCATTCAGTTTACTCCAAACTAATTTGTAGCCCTCCTTGACGTCGAACTTGGCCAAAAAGAGACATGCAATTCTGGGAGTAGTGTTTGCGGTTCCGAGGTTCGCTAGAGACATTGGATGAAAGTCGTGGAGATTTGTGGAGTGTCGTTTGCAAAAGTGATAGCAGGGAGAAACTGAGACCATATTGCTTTGTGCAGGATCTGCCTTTAACAACAGTCTTTCTAAATATTTATAGTCCACCTAGCTTCCCGACTATCCAACCGCGATTGGAAGCAGCATAACAAAGACCTTTTCTTTAAATGGCTGGTTTATTAATACTCGGTTTCAGCGAATCGCCCAACCTCAGCCGTGAGGTATATTATTCAAGAGCAGTTCTTAGAAGTCAGCCGAACTATCGACGGACGCTATTCCAAAAGCCTACCCTCGTTCTCTCTTCCCTCATTCTCTCTTCCGCTTTCTATAAATATTGCACATTGTACTTGTAATTGTAAAACAGTAAGGAAATCTATCAATGTGGAAAGCTTTGGTCACGTGCGCTAAGCGTGAAACTTAGTGGAACGAGCAGTCTCATAATTTCACCAAGCACCTCGTGTTTATCAGTTCAGTAGCGTTTTCATCTTTGTGAATACCTCATCTTTTGCTCTACCGGTACTCTCTTTGGCTGTGCCCTCTTTTCATAGACATGAATCCCAAAGTCCGCACCCTATATAAGCATCTACTCTACATGGGCAAAGAGTACCCTAAAGAGTCGGGAGGCTATCCGAAGTTTGTGAAGATGCTCAAAAAACTGTTTTGCCAAACACCGGTACGCTCGCTGCAGGAGCTAGATCAAGCCCTTGCCAAAGGCGAATACATCACTAAAGGTATGTTAAACTCTGGCTATTACCGCAAAGTATCACACGCTAACATCAGAATTGGAAAGTTTATATTATTTAAAAAGGTACAGGCATTTGAAACGAAGCTACGGCTAAGACTTCTTCAACAATACCCTAGAAGGACTTTACCTTAGGTAACCTAGGGTATTATTTACATAGACACAATCTTAGCAGGTGCCATTGTGTGGTGCGATAAGCATGGAAGTATTTGCAGTAGTATAATGGCCGCCGTTCTGGCAATTGTAAAGAAATGGTTTTTATTATTTCATGAGGTCTCTATGTAATTTTGAATTTCAATGCTTCCTCAAGCCCGGATACGTAATATGAAATTGACAACCACGGCTATCAAAAGGAAAATACACAACATGGTGGGGCCAAATCTGTCGTCGTAAGGTCCAGAGCCTCTCATTCTGATAGCCTTTGCTCTCCAGTGATAAGTCACCAATGCATATGCCATGGTCAACATAGCAATGAAAGTAAACAAGCCTGCGCTGATACGACCGACCTTATCACCAAAATTCAACAAGCCGACACCGAGCGAACCCAAAATCACCGTGAAGTTCAACCACGACAAAAATGTTCTTTCATTGGCAAAGAACACCTTGGGCTCAACCCGTGCTGGCAATGCAATTCTCTTGTTTGTGGACATCTTGGGAGAATAAGTGTTGGTGGTGGAAGTAAGGAAACTGTGCAGTGCGAAGATAATTAATTATTGATAGTGGAGGCACGTGGGTGATATCGCGGATGCGATACATTTGAGACAAGTATGAAATCTGATGAGCCAAATTGGAAATAGCAAAGAGTTTTGTATAAAGAGAAGGTTCTTTCTGTGTAATGAAACTGACATTTTGCAAACAATTTCTTAGGACTCATATCAAGTTGTGTAAGTTCAAGCTCCTGTCTTATATGCCGTACTTTCAGATAAAGCCTATGACTGGGTGCGAAAAGAGAGGTGTCAATAGCGGAAGTTGGGAAGAAAAGAAGGTCGTTGTAATGCTATAATATTAGAGTCCCAAATCAGTTTTCTGATAGCTCAATTTCTAAAAAAAGACAAAAGTTTTTTTGGCACTCGTAATGATTTACGTAATCTCACCCAGTTGCCATTTCCCTACATAATTGCAACTTACAAGTTCCACCAAAAGCCTAAACGGTTTATCATCACCCTATTAACGTTGTATCTAGCAAAGTACAATTGGAAAATCACCAGGAATTATTATTAGATAAATCAGATTAAATATACACCTAAAACCTCAAAACCTAGGACGCACTGGCGTCTAGGCCACAGTCAAGAGTGGAGGCATCTCACTTGACCCATGGCAATGAGACTGGTGATGCAGTAAAGTATGAATTTTGCGGAGTGGCGGTACCTGCAAATGCATTGTAAAAAGCAATGAAAGCAGTTATCACCCCGAAAACACCGCCAGCTCTGGCCACGCCCACCTTTCCTGTAAAGTCGCCGGCGGCCAACAAGATAAAGGTGATTGTTAAGGACAGAAACAACGAGCAGAAAGCCACGGTGGACTTAATGGTCAACAAAGTGAGCATAAACGTGAAAATAGCCCATCCCACCAAGAAAAACGCAACTGCGCTGTGGAGCTGGTCAGTATCTGCGTATGCGGCCTTTATGCCAAATGAGTCGATCTGAATTGCTGCGTAAGAGAGCCAAAATGCTCCATAAGAGGTCAAGGCACAGAATGCAAAGGAGTTTCCAACAAAACCTTCCCAGATTCCGGCGGCAAACTGTGCCACACCTCCGTAGAAGCATGCTAATCCCACCACAATGTTAGGAATCTCTATTCCCATCGCCTGGGCATTAGCCATCGACAAGACAAAGGTGGTCAATGCAAAACCACACAAACCAAGAGGTGAAGGGTTACCAAACTGACGAGTAGGGTAAGGCGCCAAACCGGGGTTCAAAGTACCACCAAACGCCTGCATGAGTTCATGCTTGTAATATCTAGTTTTTCCAATAACCACAAATTCGTCGGCGTCCCCAGCAGTGTAGATTCTGGACATTGGCTCATCAGACACCGCTTTAGAGCTTTGGGCAGAAACAGAAGACATATTTGCAGTAAGAGCTTGTATAGCTAAAAGATGTGAGCGGCAATTTAAAAGTGAGGTAAGAAGCTGGCAGAGCAGAAGTCAAAACAATTTTAATTTATAAATGAATATCAATTTCTCACTGCGGGTGCAGCGAAACGCCTCTTCTTATAAGGCGAAACAATGGGGTCTTCGGACCAGAAATTTTCTTGGTTTTTGTGGGGAAGACAATGCAGTGCTTCTCTTCCTGCAGGTTCAAAAGGCGTTTCGGAGTTCTTAGATTTTATGCGCCCGACCCATTTTTATCCATTTTTATGCGCGACGGTTTAAATGTGTCTACTATTAGCGTGACGGAGTATCCAATGAAGATTATGTTTCTGCGGCACACCCGGGAAAAAAATACCTGGGGAAGAAGTACAATATTTGGCAAATAATTTATATTATTTCGTAGTCAACTTCATGAATTCCAATTGGGGTAATATGGCAAATTTGCCCAGCACAAATCATTCAACTCTCTTGATATTTCTGCCGCAAACTTACGAATAAGTATGTCAATATCACGCAACCGATTTGCTTAAATTTTGGACTGGGAAATGGTAAAAGTTGATCATCTCGTATCAGCTCATAACCAGTGATGCACCTATCGTTCCACAGTGCGCACTGAAATGTGAGAGAATTGTGGGGTTGATATTTACGAAGTCAAGCACAAGCTGCACCTAACGCGAATGTGGGGCTTGGTTTGGATACGCGTGTGGTATTCTTAAGTGTTAAATAGTGAAGTACTTAAGTGTTCATGGGTGTTGTACAAGGTGCAAAATTTTTGTGACTCTTCGGAGTCGTAGATTGTATTGTAATGTATTTAAGCGTATCTTCTAAAACCCTTTTTCAAGTTTTTGAATCTCTTTTTGCTTGTTCTATTCTTGTTGTGAACCCTCTTGTACAAGGTCGCCACAAGCTTGAACCAGCTTTTTTCCCCTCTGTACAGAACGAATAGGTTCACAGCGGCGACAAGAACCAACATAACATATGTTGACTTTGGCATGTTCGTCAACTGCATGAAGTTACCCCACCATGAATGCTCCTCAATACGGAAAAGAAGAAGAGAGATTCCAAAGGAGGCAACCAAGTTGACCAAGAAAAGCTTGTTCTTCTGCATGGGCTCTCGGTAAGGAGGGCCGGTACTCAAAACGACTGCATTGAGGATATACTGCATGTTTGTATAAAGAAACAAGACAGTATTGTCGGTAGATTTGACATTCGAATCATCATCTGATGGAACAGGTCTGATGTACCATGGCTTGCTCTGAACAGAAGCCCACACAACTAGTTGAAAGATCAAAATGGTAACAATTTGACACATCAACGGTATCAAAACCTTAGGGCTGACTAGATTGGCAGTGGGCCGTTTGGTAACCAAAATCTCGTATGGTTTGGACCATGACATGAAAATTGCCAACGGCAAAATCAAACACATATCAATGTACAAAAACTGGAAATCTCCTAGGTTAGTTCCTCTTTTGTATAAGAGACTAACAGTGACAAACTGTATGGCGGAGTAGAGCGACATGTACTTGAAACATGAAAAACTTGTAACAAGACTTGACCGACCTTCTTTTATCACATCTAGGACACATGATATCTCGAAGATCCGGGATGTGAATGGTGCTGCAACAGAGGCCTCAGCTTCACTGAGCGATATGCCAACATCTGCTGCTTTTAAAGCTCCGCAATCATTTGCACCATCCCCACAGAAACCAACCGTGTAATCGAGGCTTTGTAACTGCTCCACTAATTCGTGCTTTTCATCTGGAGACATCCGGGCAAAAATATTGCACTTCATCATCATGGTTTCCTTGAGATCTTCATTTTGAAGATCAACTAAAATGTACCTGAATATGTCGCCCGTAACGGCTAGGATGTACTCATGAACGTCGTCGCGGATATCTCTGCAAGTTCTCTCAAGAGTTATAGGATCCAACCGATTCTCTGGATTGTTCATATCCTCCCATATGAGTCCTGTTTCACCAGATGCAATATACTCATCATCGCTAGCAAACCTTGGAATGTACACTTGGGTTACAGAATGGTCAATTAATTCACATTCCCGGCCCACGCTCACTGCGGTCAAAATATTGTCTCCAGTACACATGATACTCCGAATCTCCGCATCGCGAAGCTCTTTGAGTGTATTCTTAGTGGAAGGTTTGAGCTTATTTTCAAAAACGATGAATCCAGTAAATTCCAACTCAGACTCCGCCTCCTCACGAGCAAAAGTGTTTCGGTCGATTTTATCAGCATTTTTAAGGCGTTTTGAAGCACAAGCAATTACTCTGTAGCCACCATGTGTATACTTGAATAATAACTCTTCATAGTTCGAGGGCAAGGTTGTAGAGTCACAGATGTCTAATATCACCTCTGGTGCACCCTTAGTGAAGATAAACTTTTTGTCATCCTTTTCGACCAAGACAGACATTCTTCTTAACGCGGAGACAAACTCATATTCTTTGAGAATCTTATAACCAAAAGTTTCTTTGCCCACACTATCGTAAACGAGCGGAGATGAGTTGCCGCCAAAATCTTCTGTAAAATTCCATCCCGTGAATTCAAACATCTTGACATCCAAAGGATCTCCTAGAAGACCATCATCAATGAGACGAAGAGAATGACAAGATGCCATGCAGCCAAGTAGGTTCAGCCCGGAAAAGATCCTATGATCAGAGTCCTGCGGGGTAGACAAACCTGAAACATTGGATACCATGTCCTCAAATATGATTTCTTTTCTTCCCTCCGCATTTTTAGTAGGATGGACGCCAAGAATATCAAGCCCATCCTCTGTCAAAGTTCCGGTTTTATCAAAACAAGCGACGTCTAGCTTACCACCAATGTTAACCCTAGTTGGAGCTATGCAAAAGATTTCATTCTTTTTGAGCCGGCTGACTGCAAATGAAGTTCCAATGGTCAAGGTTGCAGGCAATGCTGGAGGCACGACAATTGTGATAATATCTAAGGCTCGAAGGATCATGATCCTGGTGGAAAGACCCAATTGAATAAAGTTGTAAGTTGAGTAGATGAATCCAATAAAGGCAATCATGGTCATGAATCCAATGTACTTAAAAGAATCTTCGTAGAACTTAAATCCAACGGGCTTGGGATATAACATTGATCTCACTAACGATCCTTTCGTTGTATTAAACCCAGTTTTGAGAACCATGGCCATAACAGGCTCATCGTTAGAGGATTTCATTTTGAGCAACTTTGTTCCATTGTACAAAAGAGATCTTGCCAATGATGGATGAGTAATGTTCTCCGTAAGAAAGGAAACAGATTCTGTAGTTGCCAGGAATTTGGTTACGGGAACACTTTCACCCGTGAGCATTGATTCATTCACAACGCATTCACCATTGACTAATAAAGCATCACACGGAATTACAGAAAGGGAGGGATCGACTTCAAAAACATCACCAGGGACCAAAGAGTTCGATTCTGCCTGGGTCCAGAAACCATTCCGCCAAACTCTAACGTCGCAACTGAACAGACTCATGTCACTTAACCGACGAATCGTCGCTTTTGTATCCACTAAAGTATTGGCTATGGAAACTAGCGAGATGATAAAAATACATGAGGCATAGTAGTAGTAGTCGTCTGCAAGCCATAAGAAGATTGAGAACACCTGGAACACATAGAAGGGGTGTAGAACTTCATCAGCCAATAACTGGAGGGTTGATTTCTCATGAATTTGGATATTGTTCGCTCCAAAAATGAGTTGCCGTTGTTCTTGCATGGCCGGTGATGTACCTTCACGCAAATTCTTGACATTCAACCAATGCGTATCGTACCAGTTCAGATTGGTTTTGAAAATGTCCTCGACAGGGTTGTAGAAGAATTTCAAGTAACGATACTCAAAAAAGATAAGATATGGGACAACAGGATCAGTTTGTTTCTCATCTGAAACGGCGTCTTTGTCGTCCTCTGCTTTCTTGACTGACATAAAGGAGGACAAGCGTTCGCCCAAGCGGTTTCGAGAAACGTCAACGAATGCAAGCTCACCATATTCGTTTTCCACCACGCACCAGCTAGCTTTTCCAAGTGGACATGGCGAACCCATTAAGTTGATGCGTAATTTGGGCATCCAACGAAGCACTAGATAACCGAGGCCAAGAGTAAAGACTGTAATGAAATAGTAGATGGCCGATTTCCACCAGCAGTTCACATAACCGGCAATGCCCACCACAATATCCTCCTCGGCCAAATAATAACGCTGGTACTTTGCAACAGCTTTATAATCACCATGAAGTGAGGTGTGTTCAGCAGCAGAGACACGGGAGGATACATCTGAAGACAGACTAGAACGGTGTGAGCTGTTTGAGCTGCGCCGGCGGTAGCGATCATCAAAATACGAACGCTGTTCTACTTCGTCGTCTTCAACATCGCTACCCAAAGCCCCAACATGAGGTGATCTTGGAGACCTTGCAGCCGAGTATCTTCTAGACAGACCAGACAGGCGGAAGAAAGCAGAAGGGGAGCCATGAAGAGATGTGCGTGTGTTTTCGTCTTCTTCATCGTATTTATCCACATTATAGTCCCAATTTGTGTTATAATCAATTGGATCTTCGGGGTTTTCTAAGGTAGAGCCACCTGGAGCACCCTCGATTTGATCAGTTGTAAAGAATCGGAAGTGGGCACTGCTAGTTTCTGCAGATACATTCGTGGCATTGGATTTCGTGGAGTAGAGATCCAGCTCTGTGTTAGCATTGCTGGTTGCGGGAGCCAAAAGTGGCAGCTCTTCACTAAGACTGACCTCCAGATGAGTGTTGAAATGATGGGCATAATGGAAGGAGGAAATTGAAGAGGGAATCACCTCTGATGGTGCTCCGGAGAACATTTCATGGCTGTTATCTTCGAAAAATTTTGAGTCAACAGAAGATACGGAATTTTGCCGAGAACGGCGGACGGAGCTCGACCGTCGATGACTAAACAGCGGCCTTTGGCGACTCATTGCTGGTAACCAGTGGATTCAAAAGACGATGTTCGTTTGAATTTGAGGTTTGCTAGATTGTTGCCCATCCGTACACCACGTATTATATCATTTAAGTCCTAGCAAACCAAAGCCCTGAATTCAAAGCCCAACTCCATGAGTTACAAGAAAGTAATGTGGAAAACAATCAATTTGCTTTAGACAATTCCACATTTCAATTTCAGAATTGAGAAGAAAACGGCCATTGCTAGGTAAGATATGCCTGCAACTGTATTGCGATCACGTGATATAAATAAACCTCGAAGTACCTACAATTCGAAAGCCTAGAATGACATGTGGCGATTCCTTAATCATAGAGAACAGAGTGAAGCAAGAAAGCCAAAGCATTAAATTTAATTCACTGAGTTTTGAAGAAATGTTTACTCTTTTGTAGGTAGAGTATGTAATGAGACCGCGCACTCCACTCAGTCATCGTGCTCACTACTCACTGTTGTGCCAATACAATATCATTGTGATCAGAGACCGCCAAAAGCGTCTATCGATTGCGTTAGAAAACAGAGTTTGGTATTGGTATACTCAAACATTTTACCATTGAACTCTCCCAATTTATATTTACTGACCCTACCTCTTACCATATTAGAAGGTTTACTATAGTCATATCTTGTTCATAAAACGAACCATGGCTTTGAAACTCAAATTAAGCGTCAACAAACAACTGAATGACGCTGCTC
Organism: Metschnikowia kipukae; assembly: GCA_002370135.1. Classification (NCBI taxonomy): domain Eukaryota; kingdom Fungi; phylum Ascomycota; class Pichiomycetes; order Serinales; family Metschnikowiaceae; genus Metschnikowia; species Metschnikowia kipukae. Next base: position 303,216 of record NKZJ01000108.1, read on the forward strand.
CTCAACCTGCTCGCATAAAAATCAAACCACCTGTTTCCAGAGATGAGAGCACAGGCGGCATTTCAAAGCCAAAAGGCTCCAAGGAGAAGTTGAAGAAGCTAAAGATCAGCCTTGGAAAAGCCCTGGGTGCTTCAACGCCAGTCCAAGCGACTCCAAAACAGCCACAACCAATACTAAAACAAATGCCTAAAGTACGCATCAAGCCCACTAGAATTCCTGGCGAAGGTTACGATTCTGAGGCACCAGACTTAGAGGATGATCCTTTGTTGGAACAGGCAATAGCAGTGCGTTTTCTAGATGACCCTAACTTGAACTTCTTACATGATGCCAGTGCATCGGGCGACTTTTCAAATGTGAATATAAAGTGGATCACGCGAGATAAAGCGGTAGTGAACGTGAACCTGACACTTTACTCCGCACGTCTCGTTGACTTGCCCACATTGACCGAGCTATATAAAACTGTGGACAAGAAGAACTTTTTCAAGACTATAGATGTGAGCCAGATTCTTCTAGTTCTCCGAGTGATTAACCCAAAAAAACTCAACATGGATCAAGACTTTGAGGTTCCGGAGCCTTATACATATACGCATCCTTTGTATTCTCTATCTGTGAACAAGGAGATTCGGCCCTCGAAAACTGTTTACCGACATGGGCTTTCGCCAGCGTTTGAGGACGTCTACCGGCGCTTTCGGCCCAAAAAAACTAATCTTAGAGTGATGGCGGATGTGGAGCTGAGAGTGGATGAAATAGTACGTCGTGATAACGACGCCGAAGAGAGTCATTACGAATATTTCAACCCTAAGCTGGCTCATAAATTCTCCAATGACAGGGCCGCCAATCATTCTTCCAATGCTCCAAGTACTTCCATGGCGTCGGTATCTTCCATGTCTCATTCTGGAATCCAAGGAGATGATGATGAAAACGAGATTGAAGAAGAGGTGGAGGAAGAGGAAGAAGAGGACCAGATGGCTCTTGATCTAGAAGCAGATCTCGACAATGCTCTTCAGCAAGAGTTGGCTGATGCCTTGGACTCTACCTCCAATAATACAGCCGCTCGCGTGCTCATGAAATCAGAATATGCCAATAATGAGGACGGCGAAACAGATGGCGAAAGTGTCGCCTTGGGAGCGGAAGGTGCAGAGGATGAAGAGGACGATGATGATGACGACGACGACGATGATGAGGAGGATGAGGAGGATGAAGACGATGGCGGTGTCTCACGCGGCAATTCGAATATTCAAAAGCTAGAGGAGGAGATTGCAGAACTCTCAAAGGCTGCGGAGAAGCAGAAGATGTTGTTGGCAACAGCCAGTTACAAGATGATGCGCATGAAGTTTCAGTCCACATACAACAATCTTAAGGCACAACTCGAGCAGAAGAAACGTGAGTTGGCAAAGGCACGTGAGGTACAACAGAAGGCCGAAAACTTACTTCCAACCCTCGATCAAGAGCCGGAGGAGGACGAAGATGAAGACGAAGATGAGGATGAAGAGGAAGCAGATGACGCTGTGGCAGTAGAAGACGGAGCAGACGAGGCTGAAGAAAATGACGAGGGCGTCAACCAAGAGGTGGTTTCTGGACTCGGAGGTCTCACAGAAGCTGGATCAGCACTCCGTGAAGGTCACGATGTGGACGGTGAAGACGTAAACCAAGATGAGAACCTTGATGATGAATTTGGCGAACTCCAAGACTTGTTCTAGAGCTGATATCTTTAGAAGCCAGACTCATGAGTATGTGCATGAAACATTGGAACAGCTACAATAGACTGAATTTATACAAAGGCGCCAAGCACTAATGTGACAAGATAAATAGCAAATATTCCTCCAAGCCAGTAATTAATTAAATTGCTGCTAAATTTGTGAGCTCTCAATGGCTGATGGAACCTCTCCTGCATTCGCGACCCACGAGCACACAATTTAGGATCATCGCAGTCAGTAAAAAAAAGTATACGTTCAACCCTTCCCCCACAACACAAAACTTCCTAAACGTCAGGCGAAAGCTACTGCAATTGCGACCCACTCTCAAACTCGTTCTCAAACGCTGCTTTGCTTTCCAACTCACCTGAAATTTTTGCTCTTTTAGTGAATTGATTTAGAATATGTCGTCAAACTCCATCAAATTATTAGCTTCTGACGTCCACAGGGGTCTCGCTGAGTTGGTGGCCTCCCGCTTAGGCTTGAAGCTCACCCCTAGTGAGTTAAAGAGAGACACAACAGGTGAAGTCACTTTCAGCATCGGGGAAAGTGTAAGAGACGAGGACATCTTTATCATATGCCAGATAGGCTCGGGTGTGGTGAACGACCGAGTATTGGAGCTTTTGATTATGATCAATGCTTGCAAAACTGCCAGTGCTCGCAGAATTACCGTGATCTTGCCCAACTTTCCTTATGCCAGACAAGACCGTAAGGATAAGAGCAGAGCACCCATCACTGCAAAGTTGATGGCTGACATGTTGACCACGGCAGGCTGTAACCACGTGATCACTATGGATTTGCATGCATCTCAGATCCAGGGCTTCTTTGATGTTCCGGTTGATAATTTGTATGCTGAGCCAAGTGTGGTTCGCTACATCCGCGAGAAGGTCAGTTTTCTGGAAGCCATCATCATCTCTCCCGATGCAGGCGGTGCCAAGCGTGCTGCTGGATTAGCTGACAGGCTAGATTTGAACTTCGCTTTGATCCATAAGGAGCGTGCTCGTGCTAATGAGGTCTCCAGAATGGTTTTGGTGGGTGATGTTACTGACAAGATCTGCATCATTGTGGATGACATGGCCGACACGTGTGGCACCTTGGCCAAGGCTGCCGAAGTTTTGTTGGAGAACAACGCCAAGGAAGTCTTGGCCATTGTTACCCACGGTATCTTATCTGGAAATGCCATCAAAAACATCAACAACTCGAAGTTGAAGAAGATCGTTTGCACTAACACGGTTCCTTTCGAAGAGAAGGTGAAGCTTTGTCCGAAACTAGATACCATCGACATATCTGGTGTTTTGGCTGAGGCAATTAGAAGACTTCATAATGGTGAGAGTATCTCTTACTTATTCAAGAACGCCCCTTGAAACAATAAACACATTCATTACGATTTCTCACTAGGTTAGTCTTCTATGGCGTAGCTACATAATGGTTCTGCTTGACTCAGATGTTCAGCCATAGAAACTTAAGTTGGCAACTTACTGAGGATTCATTAATTTAAGAACCTAGCAGATGATAAGTCATCTAGTGATAATACTAGCAGATGATAAGTTATTTAGTGAAAATACTAGCACATGATAAGTCAGAAGTCTTAGCTTGCTTGCGGCCGAAATTCTCAGACTCGGTCATTTAGTGTTTCTACCAGAAATGAGCACTAGTTTCTGCCGCTCTTCAGTTTCACCTCACCACATCGTTATGACTCAGTATGTGCCGACTTAATGCTTTAAATATACGAATGCTTTAGCTAAACTAATCGGATTCCTATAAACATTCACTAACCCTAGATTTAAGGCTTGTCTTTTCGGTATGTTGTTCTCCATGTACACAATACAATGAGTACTAATCTTTAGACATGGACGGCACGCTCCTCAACACTGAGGATATCTACACCGAGGCGTCCACTAAAGTTTTGGCTAAATATGGAAAAGGACCTTTAACCTGGGATGTTAAACTTAAGCTCCAAGGACTACCAGGACCCGAGGCTACAAAAACAGTTTTGAAGCATTACAATATTGATACTCCGCCAGAGGAATTCATGCAAGAGGCATTTGCAGTTCAAAAAACCTTATGGGGTAAAACAGGATTCTTAGACGGGGCCAAGGAATTGTTAGAGCTGCTCAAAGCAAAAGGCGTTCCTTTGGCGTTGGGCACTAGCTCCAACTCCAAAAGCTACGAGATCAAAACCGCCAATTTTAAGGAGGAATTTGCCATATTCGATGGGAATATTGTGCGTGGAGATGATCCCAGAATCCCTCCTGGTCGGGGCAAGCCCAATCCTGATATCTGGCTTATCTGCTTACAAAGTATTAATGACAAGCGTAAGTTGGAGGGGCTCGACGAAATCAAGATCGAAGAGTGTTTAATTTTCGAGGACGGGATTCCCGGCGTGATATCCGGCGTGAACTCAAAAGCTACGGTCATCTGGATCCCACACCCAGATGCTCTTACAGAACTCAACGGCAAGGAGTCGGAGATTTTAAGTGAAGGTGGTGAGATCATTCGGAGCTTGAAGGATTTCGATGCATCTAAGTACGGACTTTAGATAGGGCAATGAACCCACCGAATCGACAAATATTAGGGATTAAAGGTCTTAAACTTTACATCTTCCCGTAATTCTCGATTCTGACATGAATTGCAATAGACGTTTCTCTGCTGTATGTCAACTTCAAGTAGCGTATATATAGAAAGCGCGCGACATGACTCAGTTAATGAAAGGGCACCTTCATTAGCATGAAAGGGACAGATACGTTCAGGATTTCAATTGAGAGCATCGAAAATTGTCCCGAGTCACCTGAAACGTCATCTCAATCCTGCGATTATCGTCTTTCTAGTGTCACAGTTACAGGTTTCGATCTTGTCAATATGTCCGAGGACCCGCTAGCCACAATTGAGCCCTTAAAGGCCGAGCTGCTAGGGAAAGGAATAATTCACCTCTTCCGTGATTTTGAAAACACATACAGCTCAAATGATGTTCCATTTCAAGAGATTCTGGGGGATGATACCATGGTGTCGATTATAGCAGTTCCCACATACTTCACTGCCACAGATATCCTTGGCTTTATTGGCGATCACTACATTGAATTTCTAACGCATATTCGAATCTTGAAAAGCGAGAAGCCCAATCGATTTCTTATACTCCTCAAATTCAGCGATGCTGTGAAAGCAGCAGAATTCCAGTACTACTATGATGGTAAGCCCTTTAACTCTATGGAACCCGAAACATGCCATGTTGTATTTGTCAAGTCAATTAAAATTGATACATCGGGAGACCTGAAGGGATTAGAGTCACTAATTCCTTTCAATGTTGAGGACCCTTTTACTAACTCCGGATCGTCGGGCAATATGGTTCACGAGGAAGCAGATAGGACGCAAATCGAGCTTCCCACATGCCCAGTGTGCTTGGAACGTTTGGACCATGAAATCCTGGGTCTTTTGACAATTCCTTGTCAACATACTTTTCATTGTCAGTGTCTATCTTGCTGGCGGGATGACACTTGCCCCGTTTGCCGATACACGAATAGCATTCCGAGTAGCAACATTCGGCAGTCAGTTCGGCGGCTCCTGCAGATCAACAACCGAATCCAGCTCCAGCAGACTCAACAGACAAGCTCTGCCCAATCTGTCCAACAAGAGGGCACCAGTCAATCCGGAACTGAGTCATGTATGTCATGTCCGGTGTCAGATAATCTTTGGGTATGTCTTATTTGTGGGAATCTTGGCTGCAGCCGATACGCTCCAGAACAGCATTCACTCAAACATTTCATAGAAACTGGCCATTGTTTTGCCATGGAACTCTCGTCGTCAAGAGTGTGGGACTACGCTGGAGACAACTATGTACACCGGTTGATCGCTAGCGAGTCCGACGGCAAGATTGTTGAGCTTCCTGACAAAGATGATGCCAAAAAAGCGACACATTCCAAACAGGATACCGAAGCAATTGAATCCTCCGAGCTTTTGTTGTCACAGTTGCTCAGTCAGCGAGAATACTACGAGCTACTTTTGAAGGAGAAAAATGGCACTGAACGCACCAAACGCTCTTCTTCCGTCGCCGAGACGCTCACGTACAGCCGAAAAATTACGGAACTAGAGGCAAAACTTGGGCAGGTCAGTGGGGACTTGGACAAGCTTACTTCCAATGTTGTTCCTGCACTCAAACAGAAGATATCTATGAAAGAAGTATCGTTGAAAATTGCATCACAGGAGCTTGGCGAGGCCAATGCATTGAATGAGGGTCTCTCAGAAAAAGTGGAATTTTTGTCGGCGGAGAACAAGGAACTCAGGACCCAGGTTGAAGACCTCGGGGAACAAGTGAAGGATCTAATGTTCTATCTTGAGTCACAAGCGAAGTTCAAGGACCAGCCAGACGATGTGAAAGAGGGGAAAATTATCATGAAACCCACAAAGTCGACAAAGTCGAAAAACAAGAAGAAGTGAAGAGGAAGAAGTGAAGAGGAGAAGTGAAGGAGTGGAGACGAAAAAAGTTTGAGAGAGAAGAAGTATTCATTGCATATATAATTTGTAAGTGACATCTGTACATCGCAGATCAGGTGTACGCGCAGGTGAAGCGACCAGATGCGTCGCAGCGCGGTCCTGCACCGCACCTCATCACCACCCATTTTTTTCTTCCTCCAATCTATTCTCTTTCCACACCAAACAGAATGGACTCTGCTAATGAACCTCTGAAACTCAGCAGCAATGAGGTAGCATTTCCCAGAGGCGGTGGATCTGGGCTTACTCTGTTGGAGTCAAAGACCATTTCCAACAAGGCAACGGAGGATGTTTTGTTTGAGCAGGCTGCTTCCAAGAAAAGAACCCAGCCAGAGGAAGAAGAATCCCTGAAGAAAAGAAGAAAAGACAAAAAGTCCAAGAAATCGGCCGCCTCGACTACAGAGGAAGAGGAGAAGAAAGTCATTGTTGAGCAATTTTCCCTTAACAATTTGCCTCCTGGCGCTTCCGTTCTCGGCCAAATTACAGCCATCACCACAGCCTACATCTCGCTTACCATCGGTAACAACTTGACTGGGCGGATTCCCATCACCTCCATATCTAAAGAGATTACCGAACTTCTAGAAGATTACGAGGCAGCTATGGAGTCCTCGGACGATGAGTCTGATGATGAAGAATCTGGTGCCACTAAGGCGAACGTCATGAAGCCACAGGCTCCCAAATTGAGCAACATGTTTCACCTTGGACAATGGCTCCGTGCAAGTGTGATTCCTAACCCAGAGGGTCTTACCAAAGCACTTACCCTTTCGATTGAGCCTGAGCTCACTAATGCTTACATGGATGACGAGGACTTGGTGGCAGAAAATCTCGTGCAAGTGTCTGTCAAGTCAGTGGAAGACCACGGTATTGTTTGCAATGTTGGTCTTGACAGCTTTGGCGGTTTCATTTCTTCGAAAGCTTTGCGGAACTCCAACATTGACTCTCTGTTGATCGTCCCCGGACTGGTTATCTTAGCATCCATCGTGGACAAAAAGGCACGTACTTTGCTCTTGAGGCCCACTGGCTCCGAAAATGTGAACAAAGAATCAGCTGTTATCAAGTTGACGTCTGTGGATGCAGTTCATCCTGGTTGCATCGTGAGTGCCCTCGTACTGGAGGTCTCTGCCACTGGTGTATGCACTCGTGTGTTCGGTTTGATGGACGGTACGCTTACTTTGCCACATGCTCAGGAATTCACCATGGGTAAGTTAAAGAGTCGTTATGCTATTGCCTCTACTTTTAATGCCAGATTAATTGGTGTTGTCATCCGCAATGGCGTCAAGAAGCTCATTTTGTCTAGATCACCAAAGTTGCTCGAGCTCAAAGATGGCATCGACGAAGACAGTATTTCTGCATTCCCTAACGGCTTCATTTTCGAAGACGCTGAGATCATTGGTTCCGACCACGGGCTTCTCTATTTGCTGACCGGTACAGCTTTGAAATGTTTGGCCAGAAAGTCGAATATCGACCCAGCTAAAGATGTTGACGTTCATTATTCTATCGGAAGCAAACACAGAGCCAGAGTTATTGGTTATAATGCGATTGATGACCTTTTAATGTTGACTCTCGATCCGGCCATCATCGATTCCAAATTTGCTGCCGTTGACCAAATTCCAATCGGTGAATATGTCCCAAGTGCCGAAATCCTCAGGTTCATTCCAAAGGGAATGATTGTGAAAGTTTTCGGAAACTTTGAGGCTCTCGTTCAAACCAAGCATCTCTCTGATATTAAGTTGGTGTACCCAGAAAGAAAATTCAAAGTCGGCGGCAAAGTCAAGGGTAGAATCTTAAATAACTCTGGCAGCCAATTATTTGTTACCTTGAGAAAAAGTTTGGTTAACATGGAGGATGACACCATCGTTCATTCAGCTGATGATCTCATCGTTGGTACCAGAACTACTGCCATTGTCGAAAAAATTGTCGGAGGTGGTGCCGTTGTTTCCTTTTTCGGCAATTTAGCAGCATACTTACCAAAGTCTGAGATTTCCGAAACTTTTGTCAATGAAGTCAAGGACTTTATCAAGGAAGGTCAGGCTGTGAATGTACGTATTCTCAGCGTCCTCCCAAAGGAGGGAAAGATCACTGTATCTTTGCGTCAATCTGCAGAGCTCAGTGATAAGCAGAGCAGAGAGCTTGAAGCATTGACTGTCGGCAGAAGCATCGTGAACGCAGTAGTCACCGAGAAAACAAAGGAGGCAATCATGGTCGAGCTCGCTGACTCTAACTTGAGAGGTATCATTCATACTGGCCACTTATCAGATGGGAGTTACGAAGAGAACAGAGTCATTTTTAAGGCATTGAAGATTGGTGGTATCATTGAGAGTGTTGTTCTTGAAAGAGACCAAAAACAACGTGTTATTACCTTGTCTGCCAAGAAGTCGTTCCTTAACGCTGCAAAGTCTGAAACATTGCCATTGAACTTTGAAGACATTTACACTGGTGCCACAGTCACGGGTTACATCAAGTCTGTTACAAATATGGGTCTTTTCGTCGGTTTTGGAGGAAGACTTACAGGATTGGTATTGCCTCAAAATGCTGGTTCTAAACCAAATGAGGACTTGCTGAAATTATTCTCTAAAAACCAAACAGTTGTATCTAAGGTCCTCAAAACAGACAGCGACAACAAGCGGTTTTTGCTTTCTCTCAATGTGAATGACTCGTCATCCTGGCAGTCACTCGAGTTGCAAAGCCCAGTTGATAAATCCAAAAAGATTGCAGGTGACTTTGAATTTGGTGTGACTTCAAGTGGTGTCATTGCTTCCGTCGGGGACACTTTCTTGAATATAAAATTGGCCAACAATTTGATTGCTAGACTTCACTCTACTCAAACAAAAGAATTCAAAACAACTGATTCTAAGAAGAATCCATTGAACAATTACAAGGTCGGTCAAAAACTTCAAGTTAAGGTTATTGGTTTCCACAATGAGAAAACTAAGAAATTCTCCAAGCGCCCAACTTCGAAGTCTATCATTGAACTCTCTATGTTGGATGATGCCGCAGAAGATACCGACGCATACAAAACATTGACTGCCAAAGACATCACTACTGGATCTACTCATCGTGGTGTCATTGACGGTTTCAGCCACGGAAACGTTATTTTTGCTCTTTGTCCTGGCTTTAGTGCATTGGTGGCTCCTTACAATCTCTCATCTGACATTAGCGATTTCAAAAACTTCGAAGAAGCCTTTAAAGTCGGAATGGTATTGGAATTAAAGGCTCAAGGTGTTGACAAAAAGACTAAAAACCCTGTCTTCACCGCCAGAGACCACATTATCAAGAGTGAGGCGGACCTCAAGGTGGGACTGCAATATCCGGCTAAAGTTTTTACTGTTGCATCTTCTTATGTTCTTGTTGAGTTCGCTCCAGGTGTTAGAGGAAGATCCTACATCACTGAGGCTCTCAATAATTACGATGACAAATTAACCGATGTCTTTCACAAGGATCAGTGTGTTCTCGCAACAGTCTTCCTCAATGAAGATGATAAACTCTATGTGAGTTTGAGAGATGAGGAAACCGCCAAAGATAAGCCACTCACCTCGCTTCATCATTTGAGACGTGGTAACATGGTGAAGGGATTCGTCAATGGTATTACTGATAATGGGCTTTACGTCTCATTGGGTCGTGATTTCTTTGCTTTAGTCAGAAAGAATTGTGTCTCAGACGTGGAATTGAAGGACTGGAAGAAGTATTTCAAATTGTTCCAACCAGTTCATGGAAAGATCCTTCAATGTCAATCCGAGGGCCGCATTTCTATGACTCTTAAAGAGAGTGACATCAAGGGCGACTTGACTAGCAGTAAAGCTTTCGAAGACATCAACGAGGAAGATGTGTATGAAGGTACAGTGCGTCGTGTCACCGATTTCGGAGTGTTCGTGTCTTTGGACGGAACTGACGAAGTTAGCGGTCTCTGTCACAAGTCTGAAATCTCTGACAACCAAGTTGAAAACATAGAGGAACTCTTCGATATTGGTGACCGCGTCAAGGTTAAAGTTTTGAGCATCGCTGGCCAAAAGAGACAGATCTCATTGGGTATGAAAGCATCTTACTTCACTGATGTCATGGAGGACAACGATTCGCCCATAACTGAGGGAGCACAAAGTGAGTCCGAAGATGAGGAAATGGAGGATGCCTTTGACAACGAGAGTGACTCCCATAGTGACGTTGAAACCACCTCAACGAAGAAGACCAACTCTGGCCTAAGCGGACTCTCCACCAACGGTTTCGACTGGACAGCATCAATTCTTGATCAGGCTGAAGATGAAGAGTCTTCTGATGAAGAAGATTTTACCCAAGTCAAGCGTAAGAAGAGAAAGGGAAAGCAAGAAATCAAGGATAGAACCGCTGAGATGAACTCCAGAGCCCCAGAGTCTGTTGGCGATTTCGAACGTATGATTGTGGGTAACCCAGATTCTTCGGTTCTTTGGATGAATTACATGTCTTTCCAATTGCAGCTAGGTGAAATTGAAAAGTCTAGGGAGATAGCAGAAAGAGCCTTGAAGACCATCAATTACCGTGATGAGCAAGAGAAACTCAACATCTGGATTGCCCTTCTAAATTTGGAAAACAGCTTCGGAAGTGAAGAATCTTTGGATGAAGCCTTCAAGCGCTCGGTGCAGCATATGGACAGCTTGACCATGCATCAAAAGTTGGTTGGAATTTATGTGTTGTCTGAGAAGTACGACCAAGCCCTGGCTCTTTTGAAGGTCATGACCAAGAAGTTCAGCCAAAATGTCAGCGTGTGGGTACAGTCTGGATCTTACTTCTTGGAAAGGAAACAAAACACAGAAGCCCATGAAATTTTATCTCGTGCATTGCAATCTCTTCCTAAGAGAGAACACATTGATGTCGTTAGAAAATTCGGACAGCTTGAGTTCACCAAAGGTGACCCCGAACAAGGTAGGTCATTGTTTGAAGGTTTGATTACTGATGCTCCTAAGCGGATTGATTTGTGGAACGTTTACATTGACCAGGAAATTAAACAAGCCGACCGTGCTAAGGTTGAATCCTTGTTTGAAAGAGTTTTGGAAAAGAAATTATCCAAAAAGCAAGCCAAATTCTTCTTCTCGAAATGGTTGTCATTTGAGGAGTCGAATGGAAATGAGCAATCTGTGGCTCGTGTGAAGGCCCTCGCCATCGAGTTTGTTCAAAAGCAACAAAAATCTGAAGAGTAAATATATATGAAAAAGATACGTTAATAGACAAAGTACCGTAGTTGGTGCAACCTGTAAAGCTCCGCGGGTTCTTGGCTGCTGCACAGTAATACCAATACAAATTCACAAACTATACACACATCTCATTCCAAGTTATTTCACTCCTTTAATTCTGGTATTGAAGCATGGACTAAATAGTCGGATTACTGTTGTGCATTACAGACACAAGATCTACCTTAGTCTGATAACCAGCGAATGGCTTGATGCGTATTATTATTGCAAACTCAACAATCATCTGAGGCAATTTCTGGGAACAACGAAGCCACAATGACATCAAAAATCTCAAACAAAAGGTGCTTGTTGAGGTAATCATTCTGAAGCATCTCCAAGATATTCTTGCAAGCGGTAACCGTGTTGCGGGAACCAAAAATCTTCGAGCAAGTTTCATCCATAAAGACTTGAAGAAGGGTGTAGGCTTCTTGTCTTGATATAGCCTGTTCGGACTTCGTGCGTAACTCGGGGGAATCTCTAAATTTGCCGTTCGGGAACAAAGTCTCCACCGCCGTTTTGAGAATTTCTGCCACTTTCTCTTCCTGCTTCACGTGCGTTTCTACCATTTGCTGTATGGTCTTCTCAATTGTAGAGCCCAACACCTGTTGCAAAATAACCAACAACGCTCGACCACGAAGCCAGCTATTTTTACCCAAATCAAAGACAGCTAAGAGTAAGTCTGAGATGGGTTTCACGAGAGGGATGTTATGTAATTCGGTGGATACTGCTTTCTCAACATCATCAAATTGCTTCAACTCTTTTTCCATATCTTTTATATCCTGGAGTATCTTTTCATGTCTGCTGTTGTCGTTAATTTTGGTGTCCAAAACTTGATGTTTTTTCGTACTTGGACCTACCGCTTTGTAGAATTTGTTGAGCACGGCATCCACGTCTGCCTTTGCTTTGGTACCAGATCCATTAAACTGAAAAGTTTCTGAAGATAGAAAGGTCCTCAATGCAGAATCAGAGCAAACTTCTGGAAGGCTGAGAAGTTGCTTGAGATAAATTTCAAGAGCTGGCCTTCTCACTTCAATTTGCTGTGATAATTTGAATTTTAGATAGGGAATAGCCTTTTTAGGAAATTTGAGCTCATTGACCAGAGCGTATTTGCGCTTTAAGTATTCATTCAATTTGTAGAATTGACTGAACCTTCGGGCAACAACCCATCCCGCAACGATTTGAGTGGGATCCTCGCTTGAATATTTCTGCACTTCAATCACATATAGCACATATGGTAAGTTCTCATCACTCCCAAAAACACAAGATTGAATATGTACTTTTGACTTTCCATAGAGACTATTTTGGTTCTCTTGCACAATATACTGTTGTTTTTGTAATTCTTTGGAGTTAATTTCACGTTCAAGACTCGCGTTTGATCTTCGAAGGATCTTGAGTTCTCCTAAGTTGTTTGTAAGTTCCGCCTTTTTGATCAACGAGAGAAGGATTTCACTTTGCTCTGATAGATTCTCAATATCCCTCTCCAAAACCGTAATTTGCTCAGCTAAACTCAAATCGCCGGGACCTGCAAACAAAACCTCCAGGTTACTAAGATCAACAGCGTTTGATTCGGAGAGTTGCCCCGAGCTATTGAGATAATCCGAAGACACTGAGTTTAAATCAGAATCATCATCACTGTTGTTTTCAAATAAAGCAGATAATCTGTTAGAGCTCATCATCCCCAGGACAACTTTACTGTTGTCGCCGAATAAAGAGCCATTAGATGAGTACGCTTGATCATTCAATAATTTGTCCTTTGCGGTCATCCCAGATCGATCCTGAAAAATTGCTTTTATCTCCTGTTGACTTAAATCTGTGTGGCTGGGAGAATTTTCCATAATTTTTTCGAAAGCAGACTCAACAGCTTGGACAACCACTGGACTGATCATGAAACCTTGCTCCTGCGTATTCAAACCATCCAAATCAACACCGGTCTGGTCTGAAAGCCTTTCACTCGCAACGGCAGGAAATGCAGTGGAAGCTACTCGACGGTAATCTCTTGGCTTCGCTGTTTCCAAATCCCGGAATCTATCCGAGGCATAGAATCCCGGAACAAATTGAAGTTTCATTTTTGTGTAGATGTCGTCTTGTAGACTAAATAGCTTTTCCCTGGCAAGTTGATACAGTTCAATGTTTGGATCTTGGATATAAGCGTCGACCATTTCACAAACTTTCATATCAATGACAAGCGCCAGCGAGGTAAAGTATTTCGCATGAATATTCTTTATATCATCTTCCGTTGAAAACTTGAGCTGAAGAGTGACATTTCGAGTTGCTGAGTCTTCTAGAGGAGCTTTCATTAATTCGATATCCTTCCAGAGATCAAGATAAGCGTCATCCTTAGTACTTTTGAGATACTCTTTGAACACAGCAGTGTACTCTTCTTGAGCTAGTATGACATCAAGAGACTTTATCCCTTCTAACTGAAGAACATTTTGCATTCGACGGTTTAATTTCCGTTTCACCTGGGAGATGAGTTCCGGATTGATATCGGACTTCTTTGCATTGCTCTCATAAGAACTCAAAATCAGCCCCACATTTTGAAGGTCTTTTTTAGACGCGTGATCTATATATTTCAACCACATGGAGATTGTTGACAGGTTTAACTCGGTAGGGAGTTTTTTATGCTCGTTTTGGCTGTGCTCTTGAAGGGCCGCCCGGAGCCGCTGAACTTGAGACCTATGCTTTAGATTTTCACCAATAAGTTTAACAATTAAGCGGTTATAGAAGTCTCCCTCACTCAAAACATCGAAAACATTGGTCAACACAGTACAAGCCAAAATTTCCTGTAGAAGCAGGCATGTCAAAAGGTTTTTATTTTCTTTTGATGATAGCAAAAGAGGTAAGATCTTCAGCATCACCTTACGAAAGTAAGCTTTCTCATTCTGATTCTTGTCGGGAGTAATTGGCATCAAAGACACGCCCGCGTGTACTTTTCCGCTATGAAGTCTTCGAGCAACTGAAAGTTTGCTTTCAATGGAGTATGACGGATCGTCAATGGAAGGAAGAGATTGACACTGCACATAATGCTTTGTAATGACAGGTAAAATGTCTAGCACGGCTAGTCGAGCTATATCGACTTCGACGAGCCGATCACGTAAGATCTCGAATAAAGAACGGAACTCGACACGTATGGATTCTTGGAAAAGTTCGTCTTTAGAAACCTTTGAACACCAGCCGTTGATAAAGTTATCAATGACTAGATCGGAGAACTCTTCAAGGATATGAAACACTTTCAGTGAACTTTTTGGTTTTCTGGTACCTGGGGAGGAAAGCCTTTCAGTTATTGAAGACCAGGATTTGGCACTTGCAAGGAATTTGAACTTTCTAGACGCATGTATCTTTTGGCTGTGCCTTTTCTCAGATTGTTGTATTATTATCAAGGATAAGAGCAAAATAACATATATGATGAGAAGCAACAAACGTAGGTATAGATTGAGCAGGCTTACTGTAAGAGCCAAAAATAGCCCTATGACAAACATTGTCGCCAGGTTAAACCCATCCCATCCCGGCATTGTTATGTATAACCTCTGGCTAAAGCTAGTGTGACAGATCAATAATGCGTGAGATTGTGCATGCAACACACATGAGATACTAGAGCGGTAATGTATCAACTACGAGGAATACAACGATCAATTGAATGTAATTGGTGCTAATTTGCAAATAGTCTACGCATGCCTGGCGGAGTCCTGATTAAAATTATGCTATAATTTGAATGACTCTTGTCGAGTAGAATGATTTGTTTGAAGATGCATTAGAACGGTCAGTTGGTTCGGTATTACCAGACTCTTAGTTAGTTTTCCTCCGCTTTTTGCTTTTCAGCTTACTTTCGTCCTTCGCTTTCTTGCTGGACTGTGATTCCGCTAAACTCTTGTCTTTTGACTTTGACTTTTTAGATTCTTTCAGTTTCTCAGAGGAGCTGGTTTCTGCCTTTAGCGAATCTACCTCCTCTAGCTTCCGCTTTCTTTGTTTCGAGCTTGAACGCTCATCTTGATCAAGCTTTGCCTTTTTTTCTGACCTGCTTTTTTTATCGGACTTCTCGTTTTTCGACTTCTTCTCGGCCTTTCTTTTGTCTTTTAACGATTTCTTCTCGCTTATAGCTTCGCTCCCCTCCATCGAAACTTTCTTCTTGGCTTTCTTGGACTCAGACTTAGTCTTTTTGGATTTGGACTTATCTTTCTTGGTCGACTTCTTCTTCTTCTCTTTCTGTGAATTCTTCTCTAATTTGCTTTCTTCCTTACTCGAAGACTCTAGACATGTATTCACTTTGCCAACAGTGCCCTTTAATCCTTCTCCTCGGACAAACATCTTATACAATGGCGACGTTGCTTTGCGCATATGATCATCTAGCTCTGTATCGTTCTTTTCAAAAGACACTCCTTTTTTGGAATTATTGACCTCTAATGACTTTAACTGCCCATCGAATAGACGTTCCCACCAAAGATCGGCATCATTCTTGTCTGAGCCTAAACCTTTAGTATCCTTTTTATGCTTAACAAGAATGGGTTTCTTGAGACCACCTTTCTGAAGCGCTTCTCCTTCTACCCAGCCATACGACTGGAGATATGTGTTAGCATTCATTTGTGAATGCGGTGTTAGTGAAGTTAGCTCATCTCTGCGCGAAATGGCTTCTTCGCACCCTACAACCATAATAGATTAATGAAGAAACTGGAATATTAAATTCAATTAAAGTTTGGATATAAGTTCGAATGTGTACTTTTTGTTTTCGATCTTGAATCTTTTTTGAAATGGAAAGTTGGCTCGAAATGATTTTTAGTCAAATTATTTGCATTCCAATAAATTACATTTTCGAGCAGTGTTGAGGTTCACTTGAATTTGTCTTTCTGCAGGGTTTGTTACAAGTACAAGTATTGTCGATGCCGTAGCACACGTATCAACTTTGTCATCAATGTTATCATACACTTAATCTATTCCGCTCTAGAAATTCATTTGGTGTAATACACTATTTAAACCTCATCCTGTATATAGGTGATCTTATATTGTAGAATTAGCGTAACTAGTCTGTCATGAACAACATGGAGATTGGGTCTTTGTTGCTGGCTGCTTCCGCAGAGGTTTCACTTGATAACTATAGTATCGAAGCTTATAACTCTTTAAAGAGCTATATTTTTGATAGAAATGCTCGTCCCTCTGTGGCTTTTTATAAGCTTAAAGCCCATCATGAAGCGCTATCACCGCATGATGTTGAATCTTGGGAGGCCCAAATAGATCATGAAGCTCCTATTGAAACCGACAATATTAAAGAGAAGATATCTCTTTATGAAATCGTGCTGTCGCAATATCCTATAGCAAGCTATGCTGTCAAGCACCTTGAGTACTACAAGAAGCTACTGGATTTAGGCTTATGCACCCTTGCCTCCTGGACTGACTTGGCCAGAACCTACTATGATTTACATGCACATGAATTCAGTCACAGCCAGTCTTTATTTGAAATCCTTATACAAAGCTTAGGTCTGGACCATTTGGCTATTCGCCAATGCTACGAGCAAAGAATTAAAATCCCTCACAAACAGCTCACTGACACGTTTCAATCCCTCTCTGCCCTCATCTCGAAACTGGAGCCAGATAATTACACTGAAGTTATGCGCAAGTATAGCAAGACAATGAGGGTAACCGAGAAGTCCCAAAGATTCTACGAGCAAATCGAATTTGACATATCATCTGATCCTACGAACCAAGCAAGCTGGGAAAAATACATCCAACTGGTCAATAAATACGGCCAGTCAAGCACAATTCCTTCATTCTTATTGGTTTTCTATAACAGTTTGTTCTATTCAGGGACTGGCAGGATAGGTGATGACTCGTGGCTCCCCTTGTGGCAATCCACATTGTCTGCACTAGAGGAAACTCTCACAGACAAGGAACACAAACTCAACTTTTTGAAGCTCTATTTGAAAATGTACCCGACGCGACCGGAGCCGTACCTGGAACTTCTATACGCTGATATGACTCAATGGCGCAGCTTAATGAACAGAATTTCTCAGGCACACATGGACCTGAATCAATTACTAATTAAAGATCTACTCATTGTTCAATCCTTCTTGTCAAAGCGTAAAGATGATTCTGCTGCGCAATTGAGTGACATACTCCCTCTCTGCCAAATATTACTGGGAATTCTCGGGATGAAGTTCATGGTTACATTGTTTTCGTTTGACCCAGATTATCTGATTGCCATTGCTAAAGAATATCTCAAGCAAAACGAGCACAATGCAGAGATATGGAGTTTTGCGTTCGATACTTTCGTTTTGCATCAATATCATCATGAGTCTCAAAAGCTTCTCGAATGCTGGGCGGAACGTGTGAAATACTTTGATTCGCCTGAAATCATCTTGAACACGGTGTCATCTTATTATGGAGCCAGTGTCTCTACTCCTGAAACTTTGGCAAATGTTCACAGCTCTTTGCGGAAAGCCTATGTTTTAGTCGACCTTACTACTCTAAATCCACAACCTGAGGTATCTCCACTAAAGAGAAAAGCCAATGACGATTTAGATGCTTCCTTGATGCCTGATACAAGCACTGAAATTCAGCATGTGAAAAAGTCTAAGACTGAAGATGCGGAAAAGGAGCTCACAAGAAACAGAGAGCAATTTCGTATCAAAGTCAGCCCTACCCAAGGGGCTACGGAAAAAGAGATCAATGAATTTTTCAAAGACTGTGCAACTCCCTTGAGCATCATAATTAGCCACTCTCTGTCCGCGGAGTCTTTTGCAATTGTTGAGCTCTCGTCAGAGGAAGAGGTGCTTGTATGTTTGTCCAGACTGTTGAAACATTTGCACGGAAAACCAGTTAATATAGAGCGAATTTTTGCAAATAGTGTGTGGATGGCCAACTACCCACCCGAGTTTACCGTTGATGATATCAAAAAACTCGCTGAAAATGTGACTAACTTCAATCCTATTGCAATTCGCATTCCATCCCAGTCGGACACCTCGGAAAGACGATTCTGCTACATGGATTTCGTTGACTCAACTTCGGCACTGGCTGTCAAAGATATCCTCCGAGGCCACGAGGTAAATGGCTACAAATTGCTCGCTGAAATTTCAAATTCGTCTTCTCGAAAACGTAAAGATGACTTGAAAGCGTCACATCAGATTTATCTCCGCAATTTAAACTTCAATGTCTCTGACGAAGAAACCATAAACCGGTTTGCCAAAACATTTGGCGCAATAGAGAATATTCATGTTCCTTTGAGCTCGGCTAACAAGGAGAAGGGCTACAAGAATAACGGATATGCTTTCGTCACCTTCAGCTCTGATCAATCCAGAGATCAGGCTCTTTCTCAGGGTAGTGTCGAGCTTGATAACAGAACAGTGGAGATTTCTGCAGTGAACTCAAAGGCAGAGATAAAAAAGAAGGCATCTGCATTTGACAATCTGGCTACAATCACTCTACTGGGTGTTGATGAGCATGTTACAGCAGCGCAACTTCAAAAATTTGTTGAAGAACTGGTAGGACCTGTGGCCCGACTTCAATTAAAGCCGAGCAAAAACATGGCTCTAGTGGAATTTAAGACTGTCAAAGATTCTGGAAGGGCGGAATTTCTTATTGAAGGCGTGCAACTAGAGTCACAAAAGCTTCACGTAGGGCAGAAAAAGGTATTTTTTGCAAATGAAGAGACTACTCAAGTTCCTAAAATGATGCCTCCCTCGCTCATGAGAAGAAAGAGAAGAAAGTAGTAGAAGATAATAAGGTATCAGTTGTATTTTTTTTTTTTAGGTTTACAGTTTTCTCTAAAAGCAAACAATAGAAGAAATTCACAGCAATGAATCAAAGAGCCCAAAATTTAGAGAGATTCTCTCCAGCGCCATTGAAGGCCAAAATATTAGGACTTTGAGCGTCAAGTCCGCTCACAACACCATGCGTACCAAATTTGATGAACTTCTTCTTGAAATCAGCTGGAGTGATCAAGTTACCCGTGGAGTATTCTGAATCGAGCTCAGGCTGCAAAGACAACAAGTAAGACATCAAACCTGTGATGTGAGGCGATGCCATAGAGGTACCTGACATGACCATAGTCTCCAGCCAGATTCCAACAGAGAGAATATCCACGCCAGGTGCTTGGATGTCAACACACTTACCCCAGTTGGAGAAGTCTGCCTTTTGATCAGCATTGTTGGTGGCACCAACAGTGATTGGGCCAGAAGCTCTGGCAGGCGAAACGTCACAAGCATCCTGATTTTCATTTCCAGCTGCAACAGCCACATGAATACCAGCGCTAGTTGCAGCATTTGCAGCCAAGTCCAAAGCCTCAGAAGCACCACCACCAATCAGCATATTGATGGTAGCGCCCTTGTAACCCTTTTGCTTAGCTTTCAACTTACCTTGATGGTCCTTAACGGCAAATTCAATGCCCTTAATAATGTCAGAAGTCGTACCGCTACCCAAAAGGTTCATCACACCGATAGCCACTAAGTCAACGTTCTTGGCCACACCATAAGTTTTCGAGCCAATGGTACCAGCAACATGACTGCCATGACCGTGGGCGTCCAAGCGAATCTTGGGGAAAGCCACAGCGTCTCCCCACACTGCTCTACCTTCGAAGTCTGGGTGGTCAACCTTGATTCCAGTATCGATGACATAAGCAGTCACTCCTTTGCCACCGTCTGTTTCATAAAGATAATCAGTCACTGCTGGCGAGGGCAACTCACGTTCAGAAACACGAGCCAATCCCCAAGGAGCATCTTCTTGCGACTCTAAATCATTGATGTGCATGATGGAATCTTGCTCAACAAAGTCCACCATAGGATTTGACTTAATTGAGTCCAATAATGCTGGAGGCAAATATCCTGAGTAGCCCCTGAATGATTGAATAGAGATGAAATCGAGGGCGTTCATCATAAAGTCAAGTGCTGAATCCATAATATCTGAAGTGAAGTCACGTTTCATGTGGAGAGCAAATTGTTGAGCTACCCATTCGTTGTGAGCCTCGTAGTCGCCTTCCGTGTAGCCGTCTTTTAACACGACAATGTACAGCTGTGGGACGAGGTTGATTGCCAGAGACAAAACCGAAGGTTTAGGTCCGCTTTCGTGATCTGTGATCTTTGGAGACTTTTCAGGGCTCTCCATCTCGACATTGGCTTTAGGGAGAGCAAATATTTGCTCGGCATTCATGCCGTTAAGATTTGGGAGAAGCAAGCCTTGAGAGGTTGCCAACAACAAAGGCAATAAGGCAAATTTCATCTTGATTCAATTCGAGCCAAAAATAGTTTGGTTGGGATGAACAATGGTGTTAATGCTTGGACTGATAAGGGGTGGCGATAGGGAGAACTTTATAATTCTTATCTGCGCGCATGCTAAAATGCGAAATGCGGAGCCAGCTGCTGGCTTGCCGCGTTTTAAGACATGTTGACGGCTATAGTCTTAACATAAGCCAAATATATTTTGACCCACATTGATATCAAATAATACATTGATATTAAATAACATTGCACAATATTGGGAACTATAGACGCAATAGCCATAAGCTGTCTAAATAAAATGAACAATTAATTGAATAGCTGAGCTGAGTCATGTCTTACCCGTCCCAAGCTATGTGAGCTCATCTTATGCATTAGCGCCCAAAATTTATCTTAAAATCAAGACTTTGCAATTGTACTGTTTTAGGCAGAACAACAACTAGGATTTAGAGATTCCCTGGTCTGTAGTGAAGTAATTGTGGACGAGTGGGAGATACCTGAAGCGCACTGATTCTAATTTTTCTCCAGTCCTGCTAAAAAACTGCAAAATCCCAAATCCAAAGTTTAGCATGTTATAAAGCCAGGGGAATAAAAAGCAAGCACTTCCTGCCCTAAAGAGCAAAACCAGATTAACAAAACCTCTTCTCCAACTTCTGCTGTAAACATTGTGAATTTATTCTCCTACGTTACTTTAAATACTGGGTCACTGTGCAGATCAAAATGAGTCGCACTTTTATATTCTAACTTCGCACGCTAAAAATTCTTCACCTCCAACTACCATGAGTGCTACCATTAAGTTGGAAAAGACTGATAGGAGAGATACTCTTATCGATATCGAGAAAAAGTACCAGGCGTACTGGGCTGAAAATGAGTTTTTCAACGTCGATGCCCCTACCCTTGAGGAGGACCCAGAGGAGGATGCCGAAGTCTTGAGACAGCATCACCCTAAGTACTTCTCCACCATGGCTTATCCTTATATGAACGGTGTTTTGCACGCAGGACATTCTTTCACTTTGTCCAAGGTGGAGTTTGCCACCGGTTTCGAGCGTATGAATGGAAAAAGAGCTTTGTTCCCTTTGGGTTTCCACTGCACTGGTATGCCCATCAAATCTGCAGCAGACAAAATCAAGCGCGAGGTTGAACAGTTTGGTTCGGATTTCTCGGGCGTTCCTGCTGATGAAGATGAAGAGGAAGAAGTTGCTCCTGTAGCCGTTGCCAAGAGTGAAGATGTCACTAAGTTCAAAGCCAAGAAGTCTAAAGCCGCTGCCAAGCAGGGTAGAGGTAAGTACCAATTCGAAATCATGATGCAATTGGGACTCAAGAGAGAGGAGGTTGCTCCTTTTGCTGACCCTCAACACTGGCTTCATTACTTCCCGCCTTTGGTCCAAAAGAATGTCACCGATTTCGGTGGAAGAGTTGACTGGAGAAGATCCTTTGTCACCACCCCCGCTAACTTGTACTACGATGCATTTGTGCGTTGGCAAATCAACAGATTGAAGGATGTTGGAAAGATCAAGTTTGGTGAGAGATACACAATTTACTCTGAAAAGGACGGCCAAGCTTGTTTGGATCACGACAGATCTTCGGGAGAAGGTGTGAACCCACAGGAATACGTTGGAATCAAGATTGAAGTCACTGAATTTGCTGCGGAGGCGCAAAAAGTTTTTAGCGACAACAACTTTGATTTGTCAAAGAACAAGGTGTACTTGATTGCTGCCACTTTGAGACCTGAGACCATGTACGGACAATCTACTTGTTTCGTGTCGCCTAAGATCAACTATGGAGTGTTCAAGGCCGCTGACAATGTTTACTACATCTCCACTGCTCGTGCTTTCAAAAACATGTGCTACCAGAAGTTAACTCCAGAGAGGGGCGATTACAACGCTACCTTAAACATTAACGGTTCTCTGATTGTCGGTTCTAAGATCAACCCACCTTATACTGTTCTCAAAAATTTGAGGGTGCTCCCAATGGACACCATCTTGCCTAATAAAGGTACTGGTGTTGTGACATGTGTTCCATCTGATTCTCCAGATGACTACATCACTTGCAAAGACTTGGCCAACAAGCCAGAATACTACAAGATTGAGAAAGATTGGGTTCCATCTGAAATAGTTTCCGTCATCCAAACCGAGCGCTTTGGTGACAAATGTGCGGAATACTTGTGCACATCCATGAAAATCCAGTCTCCTAAGGACTCCGTTCAGTTAGCTGCTGCAAAGGAGCAAGCTTACAAAGAAGGTTTCTATAACGGTACCATGAACATCGGAAAGTACAAGGGTGAGAAAGTTGAGACTGCTAAGCCTAAGGTGAAGGCCGACATGATCGCTAGTGGTGAAGCCTTTGTTTACAACGAGCCTGAAGGTCCTGTTGTATCTAGATCCGGTGATGATTGTATCGTGTCTTTGGAGGACCAGTGGTACATTGACTACGGAGAGGAATCTTGGAAGTCCCAAGCTTTGGATTGTCTTTCACAGATGGAGACTTTCTCCAAGGAAACCAGAAATGGTTTTGAAGCTGTCTTAGACTGGTTGAAGAACTGGGCTCTCACCAGAACATACGGTTTGGGCACAAAGTGTCCATGGGATGACAGTCAATTGATTGAATCTTTGTCTGACTCCACTGTGTACATGGCATACTACACTATTGCACGTTTCTTACATTCTGATTACTACGGTGAAAAGCAAGGTAAGTTCAACATCAAGCCTTCTCAGATGACTGATGAGGTGTTTGACTACATTTTCACTAGACGCGAGGACATCAAAACCGACATTCCAAAAGAGCAGTTGAATGAGATTAGAAGAGAATTCGAGTACTTCTACCCATTGGATGCCAGAGTGTCAGGTAAGGATTTGATTCCTAATCACTTGACTTTCTTCATCTACACTCACGTTGCTTTGTTCCCCAAGAAGTTCTGGCCTAAGGGTATTAGAGCAAACGGACATTTGTTGTTGAATAATGCTAAGATGGCTAAATCCACCGGAAACTTCTTGACTTTGCAACAGATCACTGAGAAGTTTGGTGCTGATGCATCCAGAATTGCTTTAGCTGATGCCGGAGATTCTGTCGAGGACGCTAACTTTGACGAGTCCAACGCCAATGCTGCAATTTTACGTTTGACAACTTTGAAAGAGTGGTGTGAGGAAGTGACTGCTGGTGAATTGAGAACAGGTGACTTTAACTCATTCTTTGACGCTGCTTTCGACAACGAAATGAACCATTTGATCGAGGAAACTTACGAGCAATACTCTCAAACTAATTACAAGAGTGCTCTTAAATTTGGTTTATTCGATTTCCAAACAGCCAGAGACTATTACAGAGATTCTGTTCCAAGTATGCACAAGGACTTGGTGATGAAGTACATCGAGACTCAAGCTTTGTTGTTGGCGCCAGTTGCACCTCATTTTGCAGAGTACTTGTACAAGGAAGTTATCGGCAGAGAGGGCTCTGTTCAAAACGCTAAATTCCCAAGAGCTAGCAAGGAGATTTCTCAAGGCTTGTTAGACTCTTTAGAGTATGTTAAGGACTCTTCTAGGGCTGTGCGTGAAGCTGAGAGTGTTGTTTTGAAGTCAAAGAAGGGTAAGGCCGAGGTTGATGCTACAAAACCAGCCAAATTGACCTTGCTTGTTTCTACTTCTTTCCCGGAGTGGCAAGATGAATACATCGAGCTCGTGAGAGAATTGTTTGAGAACCAGACTCTTAACGATAACAAGATTATCAAGGAGAAGGTTGGCAAAGATATGAAGAGAGCCATGCCTTTCATTAACTTTTTAAAGCAGAGATTGGCAAAGGAGAACCCCAAGACTGTCTTCAACAGAAAGCTAACTTTCGACGAAAGTGAAGTTTTGGGCAAAGTGACTGACATCATCAAGAAATCAACCACAACTATCGAGGTTGCCGAACTCCAAATCATCACATTCCCCCATGGTGAGAAGAAGGGAACAGATATTGCTACTGGTAAGGAAGTTGAGATTACTGTCACAGGTAAGGTAGTCGAGAGCGCTGTTCCAGGCCAACCCGGTATCGTTATCTCGAACTTGTAAAGTGTACCTTTAGGGCTGACATTACCGCTCACAGTAGGTTAATATAGCTAGTATAGAACGTTACAGTATAAATTGATACGGGACAATGTTGTGTATCAGTTATTAGACTTCCCAAACTAACGTTGGAAGACATTTCGATTTCACTAGGTGGTAGAGAAGGTTGTGCATTTTAGGAGCGCAAATTGCCTATGCGTTTAAAATGAAACTTACTCGAGTTTACGTGCAGTATGTCCCAATACACACACAGATTATGAGCATTTAGCCCATCTTGTTCGAATCTAGTTGTTTCAGCTTACTGAATATTAATACGTTAGCGTTATTGTTGTGTTCAAATTCACCAAATAGTCTTGCATATCCGCTTGTGCACATAATAAAGCATTCTATAATCACGCGCGGCTCTCGGTAACACTATACACTTTTCAAGACAACCATAACAACCAAGCTAGAGACTCCATTTCTTATTAAGAGCCCGCAAACTTATTTCAAAAACGAACTCCTACTCAGCTGTTCTATTCTTGATCTGCACATTTCAGCTGATTTGAAAACTCTTGACAAAGGGTCGCCCCGTGACTCACTTTAAGACCAAGATAGCCGACTTGAATAACATCAGAGAATAGAAAGGTGCTCAGAGTGACTTGGGCTCGTTGCTTATTCTCCAGTCATGTCCAAGATTCCCATGTTTCCTCTCTTGGGATGCAAACCAAAGCATGACACTCAACTCAATGATCCTAAAGAGAAGATCTCGGATGCATATCTTGACGACATACAACCTTTTTCATTACCTGACGAGGTGTCTCCTCAAAATCTGCGCAAAAGACAACGGTATCAATCGTCCCTTGATGTGTCACCGAACCAGCAGGAGCTGTCCATTACTGGTGTTGATGGCATGGTGTCAGATACGGATCGTGAGGAGGCACCAAACTTCAGGCTTCCAAAAAGACGGTTCACAAGTGAATGTATCAATCAGTCTGCAAGTTTGTTCCAAACCACTTCTGGCGATCACAACATGCCTGCTGAAACCTCAAGTGGCCAGGAAGTGTCAAGACTATTTACCCCTGCGCTGATACCTGCCAGCGCTGCCTCTTGCGACGTGGACGACTCTGCTTTGGCACAACAGTTGGTACTTCCCCTGCCTCTGGCTTCCCCCATCCAATCTGCTCGGGATAAGCCTTCTGCACACAAGGCTTTGGAATTCCAAATGGCCAAGATTCCTTCCAACCAGGGTGAGCTCATAGAAATGATTAATGGTCTCAGCAAGTTCGTCTCTGACGCCAACCAATGTCATCTTCTATTTACGCTACTACAACAACATAAGCGTCAACTGCTTTCCTCTCTTTGTGATATGATTCAGCTAAGTCTTAATCATGACCTTCTCACACGCCTTCCTTTGGAGATAAGTTTACACATCCTTTCTTTGTTGGACCTTCCCTCGATCATGGCTGTCGCTCGCGTTTGCAAAACTTGGTATCTGTTGATATGTAACCCAAAACCTTGGATTCACATGCTTCGCCACCACAATTTGGTAACATCTTCCGAGATGATCGACAAGGAACTTGCAAACACAGAGCAGTTAATGAAAGAGTGGGGTTCACGTGATTCATTGTTTCAGCAACAAAGCTACGCCCAGGTGCTTTACAAGAAGCGTTTTGTGATACTGAGAAGATGGATGAATCCTCTGTACGAACCCAAGCGCATTAGCGTTGCTGGTCACGGTACAAACATTGTTACTTGCCTCCAACATGATGATGAGAAAGTCATTACTGGCTTTAGTGGTAAGCTGATTAACGTGCACTCAACTCGGACAGGGAAACTCTTAAGACTTCTAAATGGCCACGATGGAGGTGTATGGGCGCTCAAGTACTATTCCAATACACTTGTGAGCGGCTCCACAGACCGTGAAGTGCGTGTTTGGAATATTCGCACAGGCCATTGCTCTCACATCTTCAAGGGCCACACATCGACAGTTCGGTGCTTAGACATTTTGCATCCGGTTCAAATTGGTACCGATGAAAACGGGAAACCAATAATTTTCCCTGAAGTACCACTCCTTGTGACAGGATCCAGAGACCATAACTTGCATGTCTGGAAACTTCCTTTAGACAATGAGTCGGACGACACGGAGAGAGAAACAAAGATTTTCGATTCCAAAGACCCAGGAAACCCGTATTTGGTGACGATTTTATCTGGTCATACAAACTCCGTTCGGACAGTGACGGGATACGGAAACATCATTATCTCAGGATCGTACGATACCACAGTTCGTGTTTGGGACTTGCTCGATATGGGAAGGTGCAGGCATATTCTTGAAGGTCATACAGACAAGATCTACACAACGGCCCTCAATTTTCAAAGCCGGCGCTGCTTCTCGGGGTCTATGGATGAGTCAATCAATGTATGGGATATTGATACTGGCAAGCTACTCTTTTCGCTAGAAGGACACAAGATATTAGTTGGTTTACTCGAGCTCTCTAAAGATTATCTCGTGTCAGCAGCAGCAGACTCTACTTTACGTGTTTGGGATCCGAAAACGGGCGAAAACTTGAGCAAACTCAAAGGTCACAACAGTGCTATTACATGTTTTCAGCATGATGCGCTCAAGATTGTCAGTGGAAGTGAGCGCATGCTTAAGCTTTGGGATATTCAAACTGGTAAATTTGTCCGCGACCTACTTTCTGATATAACAGGCGCAATTTGGCAGGTCAGCTTTGACCCAGACCGTTGTGTTGCAGCGGTACAGACAAAAAAGAATGACGCAGAGGAAACTTATATTGAAATTTTGGATTTCAGTACGCCTTTGAATGAGAGTCAATAGATATCAAGCAGAATCTGCGAAATATAATCTCTTCAATTTCGAAAACTTATCTAGCTGTTCATCAAGATCAATACTCTGTGAATGCTTTTCATGGCTTGACGCGTCGTAATTCTCCACTTTAGTGTCTGTTCGATAATTGCCATGCGGGCCAATACTATGAACCAGCCTTGTAAGCAAGTCACAAAAATAGGTGAAGAATGGAACGTCGCCCATTTGATAGGAATGTAAGCACCAGGCTTTGTGAGGGAGCTCTGATGTGAGACTATCTGGCTCTAAGAAATGCTTCTGAGTACAGCATTGGCATCGTAGAACGAGGAGAGTGTTTCCGGGGCAACGGGCCAATTTGATCGACCATCCTAGAGCACAGACTTTATAAACCGATTTAGGAAGCTTCGAATCTAACATGTGCTCAGAGTTTTCTTTGGACTCGTTATAGTAGGTAGCCAAAAGCCACTGCTTAGATACTGATACAATCTCTGGAAAAGATACTATGCTGACTGCATTCGCCAAAGTTTCCATATAGCTTAGTAGATCAATACCTTCGTCTAACGTAGACTTCAAAACAGTCATGTAATCTTTTAACAAGAGCTCATCTGTGCTCGCAAGGTGGGGTGTTAAATAATACACTTTCTTGGGACATTGGAAGTTACGCCACGGGCAGTCTTTGAGGTGCGCCAGGGAGTACAACGCATCCATATACAGAGTTTTGAGCTTGTCGTTGATCGTTGAAATATCGCAGAGATCTAGCTCGACTACCGAATACAACGGCTGAGACTCCAATGTATTGAATCGAAGTATGATGTGTTGCTGACACGAGACACAATATAGATGATTTTGCTGTTTACCGGCATTGGCCCAGCCAGCTCGGGCACAGTATAATTCAGTAAGGGCAGAGTTTGGTGTGTATGGAATTGCCCAGTTTAGTGATGTGAATGTCTGGATGCGCTTTATGAGCAGAGATCGAGAAAATGGGTTGAACTGCAGATTCCTTTTGGTTGACCGGAGCAGTGCTTTAGATTGGCTTTTTTTTGACTGATGGTATGCAAAATGATGCTTGGATTTGACTGAACTGAAGAATTGTATGTCTGGATGCGATGCATATCTGGCAGGCGTTGATGGCTTCGAGTGAGTTTCAGCAGGACCTTTAGGTTTGTCAAACAACTCAAGACATCGGTCTAATACTTTGGGAGTGGTTGCTGTGATTTCCATTTCTTACCAAATGAGTGATATCTGGAAACTTGCGACAGTCTGTACTGAGATTTGGCATCAGAGTTGCAATCTGGGCGCGAACTGCTTTCGTAGAGACTCCACTACAAACATAATGCATGTTGAGTTTATTTTCCCAAATAAGCATGAACGGTAAATACGGATCAAACCCACAACAAGACCTTTTTATACTACCAACTGGGCAGGTTGCATATTTGCAATAAACAAGCCAAAATCCTTAAACGGGGTAAGATAGGGCGAGCCTGCATCCGGCCAAGGAAAAAATCAACTCGAATCTCAAGGCGACAAGTTATTACTACACTTCACGTCAAAATGGCTAGACCACAGTTGGAGGAGGTCAACGATGACGACATTGATAACATGGACATGGACATTGCCCAATTTGATCCAAATCTCAAAACGCCTATTGCACCCATAAACAAACCAGTGATTACCAGATCTCAGGATTCAGAGCCAGCCCAGACGTTCCAAAAGCCATACACAGCACCAGAAATCGACAATAAAGGTATTGTGGATCCAGAAAAGTTCTCCGAGGAAGAGCGCAAGGCCATCAATCAGTTGCAAATTATTTACCCATGTTACTTCGATGCAAACAGAACACACAAACAGGGACGGAGAGTGAGTCTGGATTTGGCCGTGGAAAATCCTTTGGCCACGACGATTTCCGATGCATGCCGCTCTATGAAGCTTTCTGTACTCTTGGAATTGGACAAGACCCATCCTCAAGACTTTGGTAACCCGGGTCGTGTCAGGATTCAGTACAAGAAGGAGGGTGTTCCATGTGGACAATTCACAACCAAAAGAGCACTCTACAACGGGATTGCAAACTACTTGAAAAGTCACCCTACAACTTTGGACAGCATATCAAAGAATAGTGGCGTTCCATACCCTCGTGAATACGAGGAGAATTTTGAACCAGAGAGGTTGCCCCAGGTGAAGGGTTTCCGTATGAACACGATTGTTCCTGTGCATTCGAATTTGACTATGAAGCATCCAATGACGAAGCTGATCTACGACAAAGAGCCCGAAGCAGCAGAGGCACCCAAACTTCCGAAGGCGCCTAAAAAGAAGGTCATGCGTGTTAGAGGTTAGAAGTGAAAACATGAGACGCTCACTTTCCGTTCAACGAGACACCACCGGGTCATACAAGTATAAGCCACTTTCATCAGCATTTACAAATGCATATTCGTAGTCTTCTTTACATCACGAAACGTCAAATTTAAGTAAACCTCTATTAATGGAAACTGCAGGGGACAATTAAGCTGGCGCATACTGAGCTCTGTAGCCCTTAATAGCTTCCAAGTTCTCCGGGGACAACTTGCTTTGCAAGTGCGTAATTATGTCGGACAAGGTCACGATGGAAAAGACTGGGATACCGTACTTGGCACTTACCATCTGTGTAGCTGAGTTTTTAGAGTCAGCAGTGGTTTCCTGTCTGTCAAGGGCAATAATACAACCCACAGTTTCACCCTTTTCAGCTGCAATGATCTCAAATGCCTCATTGATGGCAGTGCCTGCGGTCATGACATCGTCGATGATCAAGATCTTTTTTCCTTTCAAGTCACAGCCCACAATAGAGCCACCCTCACCGTGGTCCTTTTTCTCTTTCCTGTTGAAAGAGTATCCCAAGCCAGAATACTTGGCAGAGTCAAGCTCAGCCAACTTGGCCACAGTAAGGGCAGCCAAAGGAATGCCCTTGTAAGCCGGTCCGAAAAGAATGTCGAACTCAATACCAGAATCGATGATCGCATGAGCGTATGAGTTAGCCAAGTTAGACAACAACTTACCGGTATTGAACAAACCTAAGTTGAAAAAGTATGGGGACTGACGGCCAGACTTGAGGGTGAAAGATCCGAATTTCAAGGCCTGCGACTCCAAAGCCAAGTCCAAGAATGAAGCTTGAAAAGATTGCATTTTTGTGTGTCTGTGTGTTTTTCCAAACTCTTCAACCAAACCAAATCACCTGAATTGATGTAGCAGAAGAGAGAGGAAAAGAAAAGAGGAAGAAGGTCCGATAGAAGCGAGCACCGAGAACGAAGAAAATCCGGAGTGTTATGTGAAGGACCAGACAGCAGCACCCTGGCCTACCACAACACGGCAGCAATATGATGTTCCAAATTTGCGTGTTATATTTGAAGACAAAACTTTCAAATGATGTTTTAGAATTTTGAGTCACCGATCCAATACTACAGACCTTACATTCACCAGTGTAAGCGTAGCTGTATTTGATGTGCTGCATGCAGCGCGGCTGCCTCTACATCTGATCTTGCGAGTAAATACCCTCTAATGCTTGCATGGAGAAGGAGATAAAAGACTACGTCAATACGGTTCAGGATATAGAGTCATGCCAACGAAAAGATTTAGCGGTACAGTTGTATCTGACAGCTCTACTACATAATGTCAATCCCCGGTTCCCTAGCAAACAATGGGCTTCGTGGCCCAACTACAGACAAAGCCTTCCAGACCCGACATGCGAGCAGTCGTTTGTCGACATGCCCCTAGACAATACTGCTTTCGGCGAATCTCGAATATTCACGAAAGGCTATCCTCTCGATGCGGATTATCCCGGTTTTGACGAAAAGACACAGTTAGAAGGGGACACTATGAAGGCTCTTTTCCACAGAGGGGGTTCGGGTCTCAAGATGAAGAACAAATACGAGCGGAGAACTGGTCCTAAAGCGGCTTTGCTCAACGAAATGCACGCCGTTTTGCAAGAACGTATCCGAAAGAAGCTCCAGCGCAAATGTATCAACACGGATCTCAATGTACACGACTCGAAAGTTATTAAAAACATGGCCATGAGACTAGCCAACAGGGTCGGCACTGTAACAGGGCTAATGGACAAGAACCGCAAGATTTGGCTGCTGAAACGCGAGAAATTCCCAAACAGCTGGCAAGACATGCTAATGATGGACCTAGAAGCTGATAAGCTTCTGGGACACCCAAATCCCCTAAGAATGCGGAAACTTTATGAGCAATGTCGTCGATTATTTCACGATGTTGATTACAAGTATGAATACGACTCAGAGCTTTATTCCAAAGAAAACTCCAGTACAAGCAACGTACAAGAACATATTCCCGAATTTGATCTGAAGCAGCATTTAAAGGCAATAAGGGACGCAGAAGATGACCAACCCCAGGGAACTTCCGTTCAAGATGAAGGCTCAGCTCAGGTAAAAGCGAAAAAAATTTCTACAAAAGAGAAACATGCTGAAAGACTCGCTCAACTTGCAGGTTCCAAGACTCTGGGCCAGTCCCAATCACTGTTGACAGATTTACTCAAAGAGCGAGAAACCGAATTCAAGATAAAAGAGAAAGTCTTTATCAAATTGTGGGATCAATGCGCGGAAATGAAGCAACTAGCTTGGGACAAGCAATCGGAAATACCATTCAAACCTCATGAGCGTGTGGGAGAGTTTAAGCTGTCAAGAGAGCGTCGCCAGAAAGAGTTCTATAATACGGCTCTTAATAGCGAAGACTTTATTGCCAAATTCAACCCGACACCAAATAAAAGTACATAGTATAGCATTACATTCTATCTTATTATTTACATGGTATGCACGTTCACAGTTGATGTGGCATTATCAGAGAAATCATCTAGCTGATGTCCATCAAGCCGACTTCTGAATGGTGGAGGTAATTTCAGTGCCAAAGATAACATCCCAGAAGCGGCTTGTCACTCCAAATCCAAGTTCATAATTCTTGTAGTGATGTTCCAAATGGTAAGTTTTCAAGTCCTGGAAAAATTGGGGCAACTTGGTGTGGTGCAAGACATAGTGAGTGACATCGTACATGACGTACCCCAAAGTGCCTCCTGCAAACCCAGAACAAGCCATGTGGTAGGGAAGCAAACCAAAGACCAACTTGTAAAACGGATATGCCAAAACAATGAACAATGTTGGAGGCAACACTAAGCGATACTTGTCCATGGGTAAGTAATGATGAACCCCGTGCAACAAAAAGTGTAGAGTGAAAGCGTATCTGTGCTCAGGTAAATATCCGTCCAAATGGAACAAGAAGCGGTGCAAACCGTACTCGACTAAAGTCCACACAAATAAGCCCATTATCCACAAGCTGAGAGAGGTTATAACCGGCTGGCCCATGAAGCCTAAGTAGAAAATGTAAAAGTTGCAAGGGAGCCATACAAGAGGTACCACCCACCAAGTAGTCAAAGACAAAGGTTCAAGGAAGTTTCCAAACAACGGAGCAGATCCTTTTCCGTAATGGCGGGGCCTATGAACTTGATCCAAGTAGAATTCCTTTGTGAAATTGGACGTAAGCATCTGAGGGAGAAGAGGTTTAGACAAGTCCAAGAACTTGTGCTTTTTGGCATCTGCAGAGTAGTCTGTCTGGATTGAAAGCTTAGCCAAAGCAGGCAACTCGTCATGGAACTCAGACATTTCAAATTCAGTTTCCGCTTCATCCGTGAGACGCACTTCGACTGGCGAGCGATTTTTATTATTCAACAACTCATGTTCCTCCTCTGGAGTTGCCAAGTATCCCACTAACATTTCGTCGTCTAGCATCTCGTAAGCTGATTCCGAGTGCTCGTGGCTGGTAAGATCGGCCATGATCTCTGTGATATCCTGACCGGCATATGGAATAATAATATCTCCCCCAGCAGGATGCTCCTCGAGGAACTCCGTGACATTGTACACTTTGCGGTGATAGAGAGTGACCCAGCAGTCAGATTCATTGTTGTGTTTTGCCACAACAGAGGCGGATATAAGCGGAAGTGACATGCGAGAAAGCCCGGGTGGAACGGATGAAATTAGTTTCTGGAGTATGTATTGACTCTAAGCAAGAAGTCAAATTCAATTCTATAATTATAAAAAAAAGGTGAACGTGTGATTAAAGAGACAAGTAAGAACTCTAATGCGAGGTGCGGTGGGCTGTTTTTGTTTCACGCAGAACTCACGAGATGCCGGGCTGATGCGAGCGCGGTCGTATATTTCTTTTTGGCGCGTGACATTTTGGCATGTGTCTTTCAGACCGTCAGTATCCTGATATGTAGGCTCAAGCTTAACCTCTTACATTTTACTTATTATGATTCTTTTGGGACTTTTCGTATTGGTGTAGTTATCAGAGGCTGGCTTGCTGGTCAGAATTTGGTGAAGTCGCTTGGCGCACTATGTTGCAGTAGCTCGTTGAGACTCATTAACGTCTAAATCAATCTTGATTGTCTCGAAGTCGCCGCTCTCTAATTCACCGTCGCCCTCGAAATCTGTGTCAATGTCTTGGTCGCCGAGCAAGTTGGAATCCTGCTCAGGTTGGTCCATCTCGAATTCTTCCAGGGTCATTTGCTGCTCAAGGTGTAATGTATGATCTACCAAATTAAGGTAGGCGTACATGAAATTGGAGAGTAAAACCTGCTCTCTGAGAGATCTCTTGGGGTTCGCAAGTTTCAAATGAGACAATCTGTAGATGGCTCTTTCCACGTGTACTGGGAATCTGTAGTCAATCATGACTAATGTCGAAGTAGACGGTGGCGGTAATGGGAATCCAAAGGCGGAATCTGTGAACTCAATGGGTTGATTCGCCTTTGATGTTCTCCTGATAGACTTCTTTAGCTTTTCTTGAACCTCAAGGGTAGATTTAGGCTTATCGTCACTTTCTTCAACCGCTGTTTCGTCGGCAATGACCTCCATCTCGCCACTGATCTCTTGGGACTTCTTTGGTTTTTCCTCATGAATCTTCGTCATACTCTTGATCTTCTTTTTGAGCCGTGACGTTACTTTAGTGCCATCCGAAGACGCCTTGTTGTCTTCAGAGGCTTCAGCCACTCTGTTCTCCGCCTCCAATTCGATAGCCTCCTCATTTGAGTTATTCCTCAGATGGACCTTCACAGAAGTTCGACTAGGGGTTTTGGTTAATACATCTAAGTCAGACTCGGCGTCATTTGAACTTATGATAGACTGACTAGAGTTGTTGTCTTGAACTTTCTTGTCGTGTGATGCAGATGAACTCCTTCTTTTCTTGAATAATTTTGTAATGACGTTTTCCTTCCCGGTCAACTCTTCTTTAGAGTTGGTTTTGCTCGATATCTCGGGCAGTGAAACTGATCTAGAAGGTGAAGCATGTGGCTGTTCTTGTTGATGCAGAGTGATTGGTCGTGTCTTTTGAGTTTTATCCTTCGACCATAGCCAAGTCTTTCTGTTTTTCTTCCTTTCCAGCACCTCTCCTTTTGTATAGGTTGGTGCTGTTTCAAGAGGTGTTGCCTCGTCTTGCAGGTCCAGCCGATCTGAGACAACTGGATCTGTGTCATTTGAAGGTTTTTTAGAGTCGAGGGTCAAGCGGTCCTCTTGTTTGGACTCATCCGTTGCAAGGTTCAATTTATCGTCTAGCTCTAGCTGCTTTGATTTAGCATTCGTGAATAACTTGAAATCTTTCTGATTGGTGTCATTAGGATGCACGCCTCGGTCCTCAATCTTTCCGGACAGAACGTCTCTCTTCTGGCCAGCATCAGCTGTCTGTATTTCATTCGAGGTTTGTTTCAGCTCGGAGTATTGCGGATTCTCTGAAACCTTTCGGCTGCGGTATACGCTATCAGGAATTCTTGAATCAGAAAATGAGCGATTTTGGATCATGCGACCGGTAACAGAGGCTTCGTCGCTTATCGGTTTAATCTCCTGTAAGGAAGGACCATCCGCCGAGACAGTGGCTTTAGCGATCTCGCCTTGTGAGTTGGCGTTGAGCTCACTAAGGACATCACCTTCTATTCCTAGCGAGTCATCATAGCTGACTTCATTAGAAGTGAGATCAAAGCTAAAGTCTGGCTGAACATCTTGAGCGGGACTATCTTTTTGCAGTTTAATATCAGGTGGATCATCTGGTTTAATGTCATTTCTTTCACTTCTGTTCAATCTTTCTTTGAATTCGTTGAGCTCGTCTCTGAATAAATCTAGATTTTGGTTTAGTTCCTTTGTCTTCTCTCGGGTACGGTACCCCTCATTCTTACTCAGCGTAACCTGGGATTTCTTGCTTGACTTATAAGCATGTTCCTTAGGTGTGAGACGATCGGCACTAGAAATCCTGCGAACTGTTTGATGATTTTTTGCCTTCGATAAATGTGGCAAGGCTGAAAGTGAATTTTCAT
Organism: Metschnikowia kipukae; assembly: GCA_002370135.1. Lineage (NCBI taxonomy): Eukaryota > Fungi > Ascomycota > Pichiomycetes > Serinales > Metschnikowiaceae > Metschnikowia > Metschnikowia kipukae. The sequence continues at coordinate 338,968 of NKZJ01000108.1, forward strand.
CAAATTTTCTGTGACTATGTTTCGCGTCGTTAGAGCGATGCTGATTGAATTTGTTGTAACCTTTTGAGTTTGGAATTTCTGGTACATGATTGTTTTTATGAGACTTTTGTCTTTCTTGCCCTAGCTCATCCCTTGTCGTAAGTCTGTCCTTCTTGGTATAATGTTCAGAGGGGTGAGGACGATTCATATCTTCTCGCGAAGACTTTCGCAGGCCACTGGGCGAGGATGCACGGGATTTGTGAGTTGGTAACAAGTGAGGGCTGGATGGTCTTGAATTGTGTGTCCTTTGGTTAGCTTCACTATGTGAGGAACTGTGATGAGTTTTTGTATTGGTATGGTGCTGTGAAGGAAGGCCGGAAGCTTGACTGTATGCCTTCGGAGTCAATTTCCGCAGACTATACTTTGTGGGTTGAATATTTTGCTCAATCGAGGCTGTTGACAGCGTCTTGATGTAAGGCGAATCTTTGGACGCAAAGTCTGAAATGGCAAATGAATCTGGGGATTTCGAAAAAGATTCTTGTGATTTTTTAGATTGTAGATTTGGACTCTTCGGGGACTGTTTCTTGTATGTGAACAAATATTGGGAACTTCTTGGATTGATGCTTTGGACACTATTTCTGGAACTCCCTCGCGAATGCAGGGCGTGAAGTCCGCTATTGTACTCGGTAGATAAAGTGTTGTTCAAATTGTGTCTCAATTCAGCCAACTTGTCTGCCTTTCCGCTTTGAAGTTGCGAGCCCAACAGAGATGTTGAAGGATTCTTCCTGTAGTCCAACCTGCGGCTGCGCTTTAATGCAAAATCATCCACGGGCCTTTTGTGACCATGGTAGATTGGGTTTTGGTCCATGTTCCTTGCTTGGCGATCTTGAGAACTATGCTGCTTTCTCGAAAGGTGATCGAAAGTGGCTTCGCTCTCCGGGTGTGGAGCGTGTTGGTGGGTTTGCTCCTCACCTAGATCAAGCATTTCTGCTTGAGGAGATGAGTAGTTGGAATTGCCAAGCTTGTCAAACGCTATCTTTTCGACGTCTGAGTAACCAATCGTTGTGGTTGAAAGGGACCGTGCCAAGGTGACAGCGTCATTTGAGTCCATTCCAGCCAAACGTGACATTGCTTGCAACTCTGAAGAGAGCTCACGGAGTGAGGGATTGACAGAGTCTGCGGTAAAACTAGTTGCACTAGTGTCTGGGTCTGGCTGCTCGTCTTCCACATCATCTGTGGTGGAGAATGAAAGCGATGAACGTTTAGAACGGTTCGCCGACTTGGAGCGCATTAGTTTTCTCTCCAATAACTCGTCAATCGTACTTTTCACATGATTTTTGAACTGCTGTGGATTCACCTCGGGATGAATGTTGGCAGGCACCCATAGCATTCCGTTGCCGTAATCCTCGTCTAGGTTGGCAGACACCTGATCAGCGGAAGACGCTTCGGGCTCCAGGCTCTGCGGTTCGAAGGAAGACTCGGAGTCGTAGAATTCTAGTTCCGTTTGTGAGGAGTTTTTAGCTGGCAGTGGATGTTCGCTTGAAGATTGGGAAGAGCTTCGAGAGGATGGGGAGTCCGTGTATGAGTCTGAGTACTGATTATCCATGACAAACGAGTAATGTGCATCCGGGGCAGGAATATCAGGATCATTGTTCAAAAGGTGGCCAAAGGATAGACGCTTGAGCGCAGCCACCATTCGCTTCTCTTGTTCTATATCCTTGGCAGCCAGCTCATAGTTGGCCGCCAGGTTCTTGGCAGGAGAGGTCAGCTTGGAGCGAGACATGCATAAATTTGTTTCAGTTGAAATTGGCGTAGATTGGCGCTTTTGTAAGCCAAGGGATCCCGAAAAGGATCAGATCTGAGTTTTGAAGGAGTGGACGGGTTGAAACGGCTGATTCAGATAGAAGCCAGATGCTGAGTGTGTGAAGTGTGAAATTCAGTAGTCGTGTAAACGTCAAGTGATTCTAGCGTATGTCCAAACCAACTTCGGGACACGAATGGGGAAGATCTCTGTGAGAATCAATGCTTTTCGCAAATCGCGTGCAGGGTTTGGGGCCTGGCGCGACGACACTTTTTTAGTCGCGATCAACAATACATAAGTCATGAATAATGATATGGTGCTTGTTAAATGGCTAACTTTGGGGCATTTGGGCTTACATAAACAAAAATCGAGCTTTTACAATGTCGAGCTTTTATAATATTGAGCTTTTATTTTTGGGCGGATGTGAGTGTTGAGCCGGTTGTATATAATTAGATCCAAACTTTAAGCACGATTTATCATCACTGACTGCAAACGAGTCGTTTGGTCTAAACACGCCTGGCGCTAACAATTAAATACCATGCCGATCGCAACTCCGGTTTCGTTCTTACAGAAAGAGAATGTTTTGGGTCTTGTAGCTTTTAGTGCTTTCAGTCTCTTTGTCTGCTTTCAGTCTCTTTGTCTGCTTTCAGTCTCTTTGTCTGCTTGTTTCAGATCTTACATGTAGGACTTGATTGCCTAATGCGTGAGGCCAATGTAAAGTGTAGATCGTCCCATACATTCACGAATGATTTAAGCATTATAGAATTTGCCAGAATGCAAAGAGACCTACAACAAGCATCACACAGTAGATCGGAAACCATCTCGGGTATGTTTCTTGCATATCGAAAGTTGGAAATCCAAATAGGTTGCATACTGCATGCAACGTCACAGCTGCCCAGAGGTTGAAGTGTGTGTCAAAGTATACCTTATTGGAAAGGCCTCCGAACGCTGTGGTGTACACAAGCTGAAACAAGACTGTTGCCATTATCGTCTTTAAATCTTGCTTCTCGTGGAAATACATTGTGTATCCATGATGCATGTGTGCAAGGCCAAATAATGCTGGCGTGAGTTTCATGATTTGCTCTCTCAGATGCTGGGGAGCAAGCACACTTGATACTGCTGCTCGATACACAAACTCCTCGGTGATTGGCGCAAAAACGTGATCTCGGAATCCATGGATAGTGCAGAAACTAGACTTGAAATCGTCAAGAAGAACACTCGGGTTTTCGGTGAAGACATAGTGAGCAATGGGACCCATGTAAAGCACCATTATCTTGCCCAAACTCACCGCCACTCCCCTCATATCTTCTGAAAAACTATGATTGAGGGTGTATCCTGGTATTATGCCAAACTGGCGAATAACGGCCCCGTAGCTGGAATACTTTTGTGATACCACGAGATACAATGGCAAACCAAGTAGAATAATGGAACATAGGACCGACACTCGAGTGAACCGGTACCAAATGACCTGCTCATTATTCCGAGGTAGAAGTGCTATGTGTGCTGGTTCGAACAAACGGATTGCAGCCACGTACGATATGGATATGAGGCCAGCTAGCAAAACCATCTCTATAATGTCGTGCCCGGCACAAATTATATTTAAATGGGCTAGTTGAATCTAAATGTTCCTTTGGTTACTGTCCAACAGAGATGTGGTAGGTGCCTGCATGCTAAGCAGCGATGCAACACATGATCTGGATAGCGGACGGCATACAAGATTGAGCTTTTCCGGCCCGCTAGTGTCATAGTCGATCCAATAAAACGCGGCATTAAAGCACTGAGTCATACGCAGAACGCTACGTTATCGCTGTGTGCAGGCATATCGGGCCGCAAAAAATTTCAGATTACAACCCCAGAAAATGTCTACACCCACCCAACAACAATAAGATGTCAATGTTAACATCCTCGCTTTCAAGGCGAGCTTTCTCCACCTCTCGCTCGTTGCTTCGTGGCCAGAACCTCACCGAAAAGATTGTTCAAAAATATGCTGTGGGTTTAGCGCCAGGCAAGCAAGTATTTAGCGGAGACTATGTGTCGATCAAGCCAGCCCACTGTATGTCGCATGACAACTCGTGGCCAGTGGCCACCAAATTCATGGGTCTAGGCGCAAAAAACGTGAAAGACAACCGTCAGATTGTGTGCACTTTGGACCATGATGTGCAGAACAAAACAGAGAAGAATTTGGAAAAGTACCACAATATCGAGCAGTTTGCCAAAGAGCAAGGCATCGACTTCTACCCGGCCGGCCGTGGTATCGGGCATCAAATCATGATCGAGGAGGGTTATGCGTTCCCGCTGAATCTCAGTGTGGCTTCAGATTCTCACTCGAATACATACGGTGGAATCGGGTCTTTGGGAACCCCAATCGTCCGTACCGATGCTGCGTCGATTTGGGCCACTGGACAGACTTGGTGGCAAATTCCTCCTGTTGCCAAAGTTGAGCTTGTCGGTAAGTTACCTAAGGGTGTCACCGGAAAAGATGTGATTGTAGCGCTTTGTGGTATCTTTAACAAAGACGAGGTTCTCAACCACGCCATTGAGTTCGTGGGGGATGGTGTTCGTCACTTGCCGGTCGACTACCGTTTGACCATTGCCAATATGACCACTGAGTGGGGTGCGCTCTCGGGTCTTTTCCCTGTGGACGACGTATTGGTTGACTTTTATAAGGGCCGCTTGCAACGGTTGCCTCAGCCGCATCCTAGAGTCAACGAGAAAACCGTTGCTGAATTAGAGTCCAACCAAATTGCCTCAGACACGGATGCTGTTTATGCCAAGCACTTGACTGTTGACTTGGGTTCGTTGTCGCCTTTTATCTCTGGGCCCAACAGTGTTAAGGTTTCAACTTCCCTTTACGACTTGGTGCAAGAAAATGTCAAAATTAACAAAGCATACTTGGTTTCCTGCACCAATTCCCGTTTGAGTGACATTAAAGCTGCTGCGGACATTATTCGTGGTCATAAAGTGGCTCCTGACGTCGAGTTTTACGTCGCCGCTGCCTCCTCCAACGTGCAAAAGGATGCCGAAGCTGCTGGTTACTGGAAGGACATTTTGGATGCTGGTGCCAAGCCTCTTCCTGCTGGATGTGGCCCTTGCATTGGTTTGGGAACTGGCCTTCTTGAAGATGGTGAAGTTGGTATTTCTGCAACGAACAGAAACTTCAAGGGTCGTATGGGTTCGAAAGATGCTTTGGCCTACTTGGCTTCGCCTGAAGTTGTTGCCGCATCTGCAGTGCTTGGACGTATCGGTGGTCCAGAGGAACTTTCAGGCGGCTCCGTGAAGCCAAACACTGACATTTTGCGTCAACTAGAATCAACCTCTTTTGAAGCACCGGCTGACACAGACGCTGCTATCGAGGTCTTGGATGGATTCCCAAAATCCATTGAAGGTGAATTGATATTATGTGATGCCGACAATATTAACACAGATGGAATTTACCCTGGTAAGTACACTTACCAAGATGACATTCCAAAGGAAAAGATGGCCGAGGTTTGCATGGAGAACTATGATGCTGAGTTCAAAGATAAAACCAAATCAAGCGACATCATCATTTCTGGCTACAACTTTGGTACTGGTTCATCCAGAGAACAAGCTGCTACTGCCATCTTGGCCAAGGGCATGAGAATGGTGGTGGCAGGATCTTTCGGAAACATTTTCTCAAGAAATTCTATCAACAACGCATTGTTGACGTTGGAGATTCCAGCATTGATTAATATGTTGAGAGAAAAGTACGGCAAGTCCGACGAACTAACAATCAGAACTGGATGGTTCTTGAAGTATGATGTGACCAAGGCTTTGGTGACCGTGCTGGATTCTGATGGCACCGTTGTCTTGCAACAAAAGGTAGGCGAGTTAGGTACCAACTTGCAAGACATTATCGTGAAAGGCGGATTAGAAGGATGGGTGAAGGCTGAGTTGAAACAGTCCTGAAATATATAGCATAATTCAAATATTTATCAAGCAAATTAATGAGTGGTTCTTAGAATCAGCAACCAGGACTACCAGCCAAAAAATTATGCAATGCAGTTTTGGTGGAAAAAAGAATCGGGGCATACTGGGAATTGAACCCAGGGCCTCTCGCAATTTTGAACAACCGAAGTTGCAAACCCAAAGCGAGAATCATACCACTAGACCACACGCCCTAATTTTGTCTTTTCTGCAGCACGTTACCTTATGTTTCTTCAGATAGCTCCTCCTTTTCATGTCTCGTAAAATTGTGATCGAAAACATACTCATAGTTATTAGCAAGGTTAGCTTAGAATCATGAGTTCAGTCAAGTTTTAAAGTCAAAGATCTAAAATTAAAGACTGTATATCAGCATTCTCGTATACTTGCCACTCGTTCATTTAAAGTAAGGTTGACGTACTAAAAAGAGTGTTGCAATATCGAGAGTGGGATTTTTATCTGGTTGCTCCAACTTTGTTACATCCCCACATCATTAAGTTGCGTGATTCGTGAAATTTATGAAAGTATGCGTTTCGCGCGCGAAAAGCGGCGTTAAATAAGAGCACTTTCTCAGTAACACGAAGTAGATTCTTCCCCCTAATTGGGTAATATTTTGTAGCAGTAAAAAATACGATTGAAAATCATTATCAAATTGTAATTGTATTATGTATCATTATAAATAGGGAGGGTTTTTGAAGAAATAGAGCTTCTGGAATGTCTAAACTCGGCACAGCTAGTTTATTTTATTATACATGCCATATCGGATGAATTTAAGACCTATGTCAATGTAATGCTTAACGTTTTGAGTGAATTCCACAGTAGCCTCCGTAGATTCGGCCAAGTGTTGAAGGAGGCTCTCCGTATACAGCCCGAGAGTTTTAGCCACAAAGGATGCCAGACAGTAGAAAAAGCTAAAAACAACCAAGTAGCAGTAACACAGGAAAACTATAGGTGCTAAACACACAGTTTTGATCATTATTCCTGGCGCATGTGGTGTTGGGAGGAAATATTTTGAGCTGAACCTGCAGCTTACTATAGGATTTGTTGATGCAAAAGATTATGGATGAGTGGCAATGCTAAGTGCTGGTATTTAAGCATGAATGTTTAGAGACTTCATATAGACAAATGATGACGATAACGGCACTGCGGAATACTCCCCACATTTTCCGGTATATGTTCCCCGCAGACTGCAGATAATGTATTCGGCGCATGCCGAGAGCGCCATTGCTGTCGTTTTTTTGAACTGCTCTTACGTAATAGGTAAATCCCTTTCTCACTATGGTGAGACCGACGCATGATTTTTAACCGACGACCGTTTAAAATGCACTGTGCGTATTCCATAGCAAGAAGCGACAATACTGGCGAAGATATGCAGTCAATTCCGACGCTTGCTGCAGCAAGCATTTCAATTAATGCCCCAAATTGTTAAACATTTGTCTTTCAGTACAACGCATATCCAGTAAGAGACATTCTGTTAACCCCATGTCCTCTCACATGCACTGAAATGTGATTGCCCACATATGTGCCCTGTCACCGGCCGTTCATTCAAACAGAATTGAACAACAATTGATGCTTGTTCTGAAGCTCATAGTAAAACAGTCCCCACTCGGCTGGAGCATTGTGATTCTTTTTTATAATCTCATTAATTGCTCTAGACAAGCGAATAACATTTCTCAAAGTGTCCTCGTGGCTCTCTGTTTCTTGTGTACTGGCTTTGGCCCGTAATTTTCTGTTGAGTATTTTCGAAAGAATAGCGACGGCATCAGCCAAGTTGCTAACTTTTGTGAGCACGTTTTCGTCCTTTTGTATAATCTGCATCAATATGCTGATTGTTGAGTTGATAATGTCATTTTCGGAGTCTTTGAGACCTTTGGTACAGAGAACTTCAAACAATTTTACCTCGTTGACTTCAACATAGAAATCTGTCTGTGAATGATCGTTATTGAGGTTCGTGATTGCACTTATAAGCTCATAGCCCAACTTTCGCACCTCCAAGCCCTCATCAATCACATATTTGTAAGGACCCATTGGGATGACCTTTTTAAACTCTTCCTTCGCCGTCAACTCATTATAGATGTTAGGTAAGATTACCGTTTCTATGATAGCAGCAAAGCCCTTGCTTTTGTTGTATACACCTGTGAGGAGGGTACTAACTATAGCCAGCTTTAACTCAATGCTTGGGATATGAAGAAACTGCACCATCTTTTTGACAATCTCCATATCAACAATAAAGGAAGAGTTGTTGACAAGCTCTTTGACTATAACGACAAATGTGTAGATCAAGTATTGATTTTCTTGGGTTTTTTGGCTGTCCAACTCATGCGAGATTTCTTGCTGATAGTTGAACTCCCTGTCTAACTCGGCAATTCTGCTAAGAACATCTCCTGCCAATTTCAATTCCGAGACTTTTTTGCTGTTAATATGGCCGTATTTCTTTCTCAACAGCGCAAGGATGTTCTTCCATATGCCCCGCAACGAGCCAAACTGGTATTGAAACGAGCTTTCTTTCAAAACTTGTTTGATAGAAACTAGAATAAGAATTTTCTTTTGATCAGTGATATTCTCGTCGTGATAATAACCGAGTAAAGTAGGCAAATAACTATCAAAATCCCTTAAGATGAGTAGACCAATAGCTCGAGCAGCGGCTAAAGCGACCTGCTCATTTTCAGAATTCACGAACGCAAAGAACTCATCAAACTTAACAGACTTTAATTCGTAACGTGAAGAGATGCATCCAAGGAAATGAATATCGAAGATGATCTTATTTGTATCAACGAAACTCGAGTCAAAACTGAGGAGTTCGGCCTCTGCCTTGCTCACTTCAATGTCAAGATTTAATTTGAAGACCAAAATGGACATGATTTTGGCGCTGATAAAGTTGCGAAAAACGAGAGACTGCAAGGCAAGGCCATACAATTTCTCTTCCCCAATAGTGTTCTTCTCGCAGATAGCACCCATCAACTCCTCCACAGGTCCGATGTTAATGTTATCAACATCCACCAATTTTACATTAATGACTGAGTTAATTAAGAAGCGGAAGCATTCTTCATCTGTAGAAATGTATGTGGTGATGTTTCTGAGGCTATTGAAGCATGCGTTCAAAAGATTAGTGTCTGAGCTGCTTGCGGCCAAGTGTAACAAAATCAGTCTCAATTCTCGAACAGAGTCTAATGATGGCACATTGTCGCTCAGAACTGGACTCAACACCAAGTCCAAAAGCCTCAAGGATGGCATGTAGAGCGAAGAATCGCTGGATTTTAGATAAACAATGGTTTTTGCAAGGATTACCTGCTGCAACCGTGGCTGCAAAAATTCAGGAATTGACCTGAGGATTTTTATCAAGCATTCGAGAGTAAAATGCATGGAGATCTCGTAGTCGAACGACTGATGAAAGATATCCACAGCTTGATTTCTATTTTCCGTTGTCAATGATGAATTGACTATCATATCTGTCAAAGAGTTCAAAAGAGCCTGTCTTAATTCGCTAGGGTATTGGCGCTTCGAAACTTTTTCAGCGATCTTGGGGAAAATATTGCTGTTGATAAAGTGGACTAGCTCTGAACTCTGCAGGGATTGGAGATAAAACACTTGCAAAACTTGCAATGTTTCAGTGAGCAAGCCTTGATAGCTATTGGAATCGTTCAAGGATTGGTCCAAGTCTTCGATGATGAATTGCAAAAAATCTTCATGAATTCTGGACACAGTGTATTGTTCAAAAATAACTTTGTAGAGACGGGAAACCTCCAGAAAGCTTTGAATGGAAATTTTAAAAGTCAAGAAGCGTTTGAAGAGGGAGTCCAAGAAGTTGTCAGTTAGATGAGCGGAGTGACCTCCAACCAAAGCTTCAACTAGAGCTTTTGTCACATTGAAACGCACAATGTTTTTTTGGGTCAAAAGCCCATCGAATAGCTGCAGCTCGAGAAGCCACAAGTATTCAGCACGGAGAGGAATATGCGCATCCAATACCAAAACGTTACAATGAACCGCTTCCGTCGACACGAAGTCTACCTTGTCACCAATCATCGCACTCAAGCGATCAAGAAGAGAATCGGTCATAAGTGTCAGCAAAGAGTTTTGTTGAGTAGAAAAAACGCTTTTCACAATCACTAGGGCACTAAGTCTAAGTTTTGCGGCCAAAGCATCATTCTCACCAGTGCCCTCGAATTGCTCAATTTCTTCATCGTCAAAGTCAAAGTCGGAACCAATATCAGAGACCGGATCATCTTCTTCGTCATCATTTTGGCCGAAGGGCTCATAAGATAAGAATGCATGGGCAACGTCCATAATGGCCTTGAGTTTAACTGTGTAGCCGTCGCCAACACAAGCAAGCAACATCGAAAGAGTCAAGAGGCAGGTTTCTCGAAGTTGGTTCGTTTCAATGAGACTGTCAATATCCAAGTCCTCAAGATCGACCAGTATCAGTTCCATGCAAAGAGTCTTGACTATGATGTCATAGACCAAGTCAACAGACAGATTCAGAAGGGATTTCTGAGCTCTGCCCAAAATGACTTGAGTTAGAGTAAAGAAAGGCACTGGGGCCAGTTGGGAGAATTCTTGAACTTTGTTCAAAAGCCCGTCGTAAAACTCAGCTTTTCCTTCCCTAGCTTCTGTCCCCTCAATGTATCCAAGGCATTCATCAATGCCGACAATGGATCGTTTGCCAACGACCCCAGACAGACTGAAGGCTTTATCAACAAGGGAGTTGACTAGCAGCACGTAATTATCCATCTGTAAGACATGTCCCAAGTTGCGAATCATGTCAATCAATATCTCCACTTTGTCAATTGTGAACTTTCCCCCATCAAGCACTCTAGGCACCAAGGCTGATAACACTGTCTTTGCAAGAGAAGTCTGAAAACGAGAGCTGGATTCGTTGAAAATGCTGCGGAGAGCCAAGTGAGGCACGGAAGTCAGAAAAGTCAGGTCGCTTATGGTGCGTTCAACATTCTGATATAATTGCTCCACTATCAGTAATACTTCTTCGTCAGAAACATGGCGAACGAGAAGCGGAAATGTGCGTATAGACCTATTTTGAACCTCGCTGACTGGGTCAGCCAAGAGCCGGAAGGTAAGAGGGACGAAAGCAGCCACATTCCGCACCTGAACCTTGGGATTGGTGAGGTATTTCAGAAGATCCTCAAGAGCCATGTACCTAAGATCGGGGTCGACATCTGTGGCACGATCCTCAAGTTGACGGATGTTAAACGACATGGAGAATTTGTTTTTTTGTTAATGCTTTAGTGTCTTAATGAGTGTGAACTTTAAGTGCGGAGGTGCGCTACGTAATTACTGGAGGTACGGGTGCAGCACAGCAGGTCAGAAAGCTAAACATATGATTCCACGACTGTAAAGCCAATGCATGCAGGGTAGGCCTGCCATATTGTAGTATGCAAATGATCTGTGAGAGCGCTTAGGCGAACGTCACCGACTTTTTCTTCTTCTCTTTCTTTTGCTTCTTCTCTTCCACGAGATTCAGTACTTTTTCATCCTTTTCGTCCTTTTTCTCTTTCTTCTCTTTCTTCTCTTTCTTTTCTTTCTTTTCTTTCTTCTCTTTCTTCTCCTGCTTCTCTTTCTTCTTTTCCGGCGCTTCTGCATTCTTGTCGTACACTTCAACTTCAACTTCCTCCACTATAAGATTCTTGAACTCCCCATCCTCTTCAGCTTGCTCGCCTTGATCGATATCAACAGATTCCAGCATGGATTCAACTTGCTGAGATTCCTCACTTGCGTTCGTATCCTCATCCTCTCCTTCCATTTCGACTGGCTCATCCAAGAGAGATGTCAAGATTCTCTTGCACCGTGAAGCATATTCTCTAGACGGACCCTTGACATCTGGTGTGGAAGGCTTGCTTTTCGTTTCTTCCTTTTCTTCCTCGTTCTCCTCCTTCTTACCGTAAAGCTCTGCATTCACCTTGTCCTCAAGCTTCTTAGAGTATTCATTCCACAGCTTGATCACAGATTGCAAGTCCTCAATAACACGTCCACGTGCTCCACCTTGGATGCCTTCGATGTACTCAATGAGAAAGGCTTCGTAGTCTGAAGGAATGGTCTCGAGATTTTTTAGTAGCCAGTTTTGCTTCTGCTTGCTGAACTTCCAATTGACCTTGTCTTGGCAAAATTGCTTAAGATAAGCAAGTTGGTCCCTCTCAGGAGGAGGCGCCCTTTCATCTTTGGGCAACTTGACTCGCTTTGGAGCCTTTTTCGGTTGGCTGTTCTTTTGAGAATCTTCCGCCTGACGTTTCTTGTTTAATGCTTTCGCGAGTTTTTTGTCGACGGCGGATCCATCAAGATGGGCCGTGGTAGCCAAGGGGTCCTCCGCTACTTCGCTTTTAACCTGAAGACCAAGCTTCTTCCATGCAGGGACTTTGCTCATGTTTAATTCGAATTTTGAGGTCCTGAGTTATCGTGCAGATGTGATCTTGCAGTAGATGAGTTGTGCGCGGACCGATGCAGCCGCGCTCAAACCCGTACATCCCAACCCATCGAGTATAAATACGCGGAGCTTTTATAGTCTTCAATCATTAACCTTTGTACATTAATAAACAAGTTGGTCAGTTTTTTGTAGAAAATTGCGGATATTGGGCGAGGCTTTGCTTCGCCCGGCTGGCTCTGTTGCTATCGTTGCCAGCACCTCATATCCAGCTATAATAACGACGCATGGTTTGAGTCCGCCTCAAGGTTTACTTGTTGTGGATATATGGATTGTGTACATTTTCTATCAGATATTCTCTTCTCTTGTGCTGCTTCTTCATGCTTAATTGCTAAGGCGAGCTTATAAGGCACTCACGGTCACCACTGCTCCAATGTAATCTTTACCTGATATTATTCTGGATCTTGGTACTTTCACCAGTTCTGGAAAGAAGTCGATCTTTCTGGCCGAAGTATATTATTACTGCTTCTTACATAAATATACTGCTTCTCACGTAACAAGCCAGCCGTATCTTCAGCGATTGGCTTTATAATTCGTAATATCATAACTATTTACTACCTTCGGGGTTCTCCCTTCGACCTAATGTCAGTCAAACCCTGACCAACTCGATTGTTCAGCCACAGTTCAAAAAGATTGAAGAAGTCTCTATTTTTTGCTATTTTCTGCCTCTTCTTTCTTCTCTTCCTTCTTCTCGGCGTCAGTTTTGAACTGGCCAGCCCAATTCTCATATTTGGCCTTCAAGTCTTCGGCAATATCTTTTGCCGTTGCATCTTTATCGTTTGAATTGGCCATTTTGTCAAGCATCCCCGAAATGTAATCAAAGGTGCTTGTCACATAGCCTTCCATCTGCGGGTTTTTGCCATCTGGGTTCAATAGTTTTTTAACCGAACTTTCGAGAACGTCCCGTTGTTCCTTGGTGGGCATGTCTTCCTTTTTGAAGTCTTGGTCGACCTTAACTTTGTTTTCCTCAACCATGGTGTGTGAATTATTAGTGGCAGCACTTGTAGTGGCGATCACCCCACATATTTATACCGCTTTACCATTACCAGAATAGGCAAAGTGCTGCATGCACTCGCCTTACGCGGTAGCAGTTGAAGTAACAAGATCAAGCGTCTTTGTAATTTAGGTCTATATATAAGCATGTAATTTAGTAGAAAGGAGGTCAGTCTCTGCCTGATTGAACAGGCCGGAATCAGGTGATGTTTGAAGCAGAACAAATTTAGATTTTAATTGTCTGATTTGCCTTCGAACTTAGCATTGTTTCCTTCGGTTTTACCTTCAAATTTGGCATTCTTTCCTTCGGTTTTACCTTCGAACTTAGCATTTTTTCCCTCAGTCTTACCTTCAAATTTGGCATTCTTACCCTCAGTCTTACCTTCAAACTTGGCGTTCTTTCCTTCGGTTTTACCCTCGAACTTGGCATTCTGGCCCTCAGTTTTGCCCTCGAATTTGGCATTCTGTCCCTCGGTTTTGCCCTCAAACTTGGCCTTTCTCTTGTCGTCTGTTTGGCCTTCGAATTTAGCAGACTGCTCTCCGGTATTGCTCTGTTCAGATTGACTAGCTTCGCGGCTCCGAATAGTAGCATGCTCGGCAGAATCCGGAACTACCTCGACATTCTTGATCTGATGAGGTGCAATATTTTCTTGCACTTCATTTCTTGGTGCCAAGTCCCCTAATTCTCCTACTAATCCGGCCATTGTTACTGAAAAGATTTAGAGTAGCAACGTAGATGCACCAGCACTGGTCTACAACGCGAAGTCGCACTCGCCAAACGCCGTGCAGTACACTGCGTAAAGTACACTGATATAGTGTTAAAGATGTTTCTATTGCCATATGATTGTTCTGATTATCGACTGGGATGAAACAGCTACAGTTTCAGATACCATTGGGAACTTGGTCACTTTGGCTGCTGCCAAGAATCCTGAAGCGGCTCCCAAATTTAGTCACTTTTCGGACATATATTATAGAGCATACACATCGTACACTCTGATGCAGCCGCCTAGCACTACGGTTGAGGATGAAATTGAATTTCAAAAAGGAATGAGGGCAGTGGAGCTATCGTCTGTAAATGAGCTTGAAAAATACAGATTTTTCAAGAATATTAACCAAGACGACCTTCTCTTATTGGCGCTGCAGATTGAGCTCAAACCCGGATTTCTTCAATATTTGCAAACCACTCAGGGTCCAAAAATGATTTTAAGCGTAAACTGGTGCAAGCGATTGATTGAGTATGTGCTTGATTTCCATGGAGTTCACGACGTGCAAGTGCATGCCAATGACTTCCAGTACGATAATTCTGGAGTTTCCACGGGGTTGTTTAGCAAGTCGGTAGATATTCGAACTGGCTTCGATAAAATGAAGATTCTTGAGGGAATACGGGATTCTTTTAAAAATTGCAAAATTCTTTACGTGGGAGATAGCTCCACAGATGTGTTACCTATGGTCAAAGCGGATGTAGGGATTCTTATTGAAGGAGGTCGAGGTATAGCAACGCTAGAAAAGATGGAAGAGTTGAAGATTGTGTGTTTGAGCGTATCGCAACCAAAGCATCTTGCAGGCAAGAAGAGAGTATATTGTGGCGCATGGCAAGATATTGCCAACTCAATTGCAAACTTTGATAGATTCTAATCATGATCAATAATTTGTTAATCACGACCGCTGATAATTTGATAAAGTTCGCTGATGGAAGTTACTTACGCCGACATAAATACGACATTTGATGAATTCATTAAGGAAGTATACATTCAACGACGCCAGTTGCCATATGGCTGCTGCGGCGCAACCATTCCATTTGGAATCGGCATATATTGACCGTAAGGGTATCCTGGGGGACCAGGCACCGGGTAGCCGCTCTCATCGACCATTTGAGGTCCTGCGACTGGCGAACGATGGGGGCCGTTGGGAGCCCCGTGCACTTGTGGCGGCGACATGTTAGGAGCATGAGGCGGATATTGAGCACGCACGTGTGGCAATCCCTGTACACCACGTTCAGAAGGGCCGCCCATGTATTCTGGAGCTGGCCACATTTGTCTCGCGCCAGGCTGAGGCAATTGCTGCGGCGTGTTGGGCGCTGACAGTTTGGCGTCGGGCCTATAGGAGTATGCAAGCTGGTAAACAGGAGGCTGTGCACCCACCGGAGGAAATCCGCCTGGCTGTGCAAAATGCCCTGGTGGGTGAGTGGAGTGTGCATGGGGACCATGGAATTCCCCGCCGGGAGCCGGTCTGTTCTCTGGATGTGCCTGTCGGTCAAAACCTTGAGGAAAGTGATACTGGGGCTCTGCCGCGCGGGGGCTCTGAAAGTTGGGCCGAGGTCTTGGTGACTCAAAGGCCTTTGGTGCCGTCGAGTCCGCGGCGGCCCGACCAGCCTTCTTGTCGTGTCCCTGGACAAATGCTATTCTTTCGCTGGGTAACAAGGTCACGAGGTCGCGAAGGAAGTAATTGGGTACACCAGGAGGTGCACAAAGCTCCGGAACAGGACCCTTGCCCTGCGAAGCTGCCAAGAGTTTCTCGGACTTTGTTTCGTAGTACTGTGCACTTTCAGTGTCGCCGTAGGAGCGAAAGCAGCTGGCGGCCCGAGAGCACGCGTCAGCAGCATCACCAAGTTGATCGTCACAGCGCTCATAAACACAAGACAACCCGTCCCACGCCGTGGCAGTGCCTGGCGAGTTTTCGTTCAACTGCAAACGCAACCCTTGAGAGTATGCAGCCAAAGCGTCGGGAAGCTGTTTGAGCTCCAAATATAACTTCCCAACGGCGAGCCATGTAATTGGCAGGCTGCTGGCACGCCTGAGAGCTATCTGATATGCGTCGTATGCGGCCCGTGGCTGCTCAAGCACAGTATAGGCCTCTCCAAGAAGACACCATGGAAGAAAATCACCTGGCGCATCACCAGTGGCTTCCTCCTCGGACTCTTTCTGGGTTCTCGTTTCTTGAGGCTCGGCTTCCACCACCCGGGTCAAAAGATCAATGGCGTGTTGTGCATTTTCCTTGCTGCTATTGAGCAACAACAAGTATGCGTGTGTGATAAGAATGCGAGGGTGTGGTCCCACGGCACGTTCGGCTTGCTCACAAGCTTCCAATGCTTCCGGAATGCGGTTTGCTCTCTCCTTTGCTGTCGCTAAGGCGCACCAGAGCGCAATGTGCTCTTCAACACGTGCCAACGGAGGAGGAGGCAACAGTAACGTAGCCGTGAGTTCGACAATCAGGAGCTCTATGTTGTTGTCGGCTGCTGCTATGGCCGCAAGTTCCGCATGTGCACTGCGTGCTGTTTCAATGTCGGATGCCGAGTAGTTTTGGGGTGAGGGCGGAAGAAGCAGAAGGCAGTGTGTAAGAGCTGCGGCGGCTTGAGCACGAGCGCCCGTGCGGATGAGAATTTGCGCCTGGAGAAGAAACAGCGCAGCGTCTTTGGGTTGGAGGTAGATTGCTTGCAGGATGGCCTGGTGTGCTTGCTCCGTCAGGTCCAAGAATATGTAACATTCAGCCAACTCCTTGAAGAAATCAACACTGTTGGCCAAGTTCGGATGTTGCTCCACGGCCTTGGTGAGCCGTTGAAGGGCGGTTTGCAGACCTGCTGTCGCTGTGTTTGACACATCACCCATACGAAGGGACCGAGACCATCCGAGTAGGGCGTCGAGGGCGCCAGGATAGTGCGCTAGTGCCGAGTCATAAGCTTTGACTGCTTGTGCATATATTCCCATGGTCACAGCACAGCTGCCGATAGCTGTCCATGTGGCTGCTGCTGTTGCTGTATATTCGGAAGCACCGGCACCTTCTCGGGAAATGCGGCGTTTGTGCACCTGTGGTGACAGGGAACTGGATCTCTTGACCATTTTTGGAATTATGTGTGTGGCAAAAAAGGACGGATGCTGTGTGTTTATGCGGCTAAAGGTGGACGACGGGGTTGCCTTAGGTTTGTGGGGATTTGAGATTCGCTTGATTGGCGGAACCGATAATCTGCGTGATTAGAGGATGCTTGGAGTATAACACGGGAAAGTGAATTGATGGGCGCCAGAAAGCCCTTTTTAAATGAGTGTGGACAAAATCCGTGCTTCGATGCTTGCCGTTTGTGATATGAGTACAATTCCGAGACGCTAACTGTTCTTTCGAATGCACAAGTGAGGATCGTAAAGACTTAGGGAAAGACAGGGTCACACCAGTGATTTGTGGGAGGAAAAGAAAAATGTGGAAGTGGTTTGTGTTGAAAGAAAAGTGCACACCGAAAAAAGAGCGTGGCAAACGGTCAGTCGATAATGAATGTGACCTGTCGAAAAATAATGAACATGTTTGCACTATGTATAAGCTTTGGAGGCGCTGCATTACAATGCGGCCGCGATGCAGCTTTACCCGAGCCCCAGCAGCACGCATATTGCGTGCATATCGCAAGCTTCATGTACACATTTGGGTGCCGTAATTCGGCGCGCTGAGCCCGCTCAAGGTTCCAAGACTAAAAACGAGAACACACCCGCATGCATGCGCAGAACACACAGCGTGGTGATGCGTCTATTTAAACTTTACGACGCATCTTCGTCCAGTGCGTGGAATAGATAATCCCTCTTGGCGTAATGTTGCTGTGGTCCTGCAGATGTATTTGCTCATCTGCCTTTTTCCTCGTCTCATTAAAAAGATTATTTCAAGCTTTTAGACCAGCCGATATGTCTTCATAATTTTTGTGATGGCCACATTCTTTGTCCAAACTCAAAAGTTATGAGTGTTCGCCCTCTGGACATAAGCGCGTCAGAAATTAACGTTGCTCGTACACATTTTATGTTGGGCCAAATGCGGCAGCATGCATTCCAGGTTATAAGCGCACCAATCTCTCACAAGAGTTGCACTAAATTGCGCTGAGTGTTGGAAAGAAATTTGAAGGTTTCTATATTGAAAAGGGAAAGATATTTGGTATATACGCATGGTATTATTCCTTTCAATGTCTGCTTCTAAAGTTGATCCTTTCAGCGCTTTGCCCCCTGTCTCAGTGTGGGATTAAATTCAGACGCAAAGTCCCGGAATTGCTGCAGAATAATAAAACGAGCATGCTCTGCAAACCGCATAAATGACGCTCAGTGCCTGGCCGCCTCGCTTACGACAACTCTAAGCTTGTGATTTCCATAACAAAGTCTTACTTTAGATAGGGTGACAAGCAGTGATTCTAGGCCAGTTATTGACTATGCCTTCCACAGTTTGTAAGGAGTGAAACAGTGGTTTGCGCGACAGTGCTCAACAAGAATCTTACAAGACATGTTGCAGTGCATGAATGGTTTGATGCATAGAGTGTCAGAAGCGCAGGGCACGCGTGTGATTTGTTGGCCTCTGAAATTTTTTACACTTTGGACCATCTTGTAAGGCGTTAGCAGTAGCTTGAAGCACTGCTCAAGAATTCTATGAAAAATTTGTGAATTGTTAAAATTTTTGTTAGAGTGCTTTATCTGGTAGACCACTTTCTCTGTCCCAGAAGCAGATAGATTAGCCAGTCTGTCACCCTGCATTCCGGTATGCAATACGCATAACGTTTTGCAGGATGCATAATGATGCACCACTTCCCTGCGATTGAATATCCCCTTTTTTCCAACATTTGTCTGCCGCTACAGCTACTTCTCTCGGTTTTGTCACGGTCTTATATGAGAAAGATTGGAGCAAAACTTGAACACTGGGCCAATTTGATGCCAATTTTATTCTTTGAATCGAATGCAGTTGTTTGTCACAAATGATTTGAAGATTTTATCAAGTAGAGATACCTCTCTAACTTTGGGCGGAAGACAATCACTGTAGTCAAGGGTCATCAGCCAAAAGGTTTACCTGTTCAGAGATTCTGGCACACCATAAGAATCAATGTACAATAAGTAAGTATGACCTCACCATAAGAATCAATACAACAAGTAAGTATGATCTCACAATAAAGAGATGGCAAAATATAGTTCCGAAATGGCTCGTATCCTAGACGGTAGCCATTCACAATATACTCGTACGATTTGCATAGGCGCGCATTGTGCGGCCGCAGCTGCGACGACTAGTCCGACGATTCATGACATACAGCAAGCAAAACATTGCACATGCATGCAGATGTGTAATTGAATATCTGTCCTGGCTGTAATATTCTTCTCAAGCAGGCGCGGTGTGCATTGCCGCACATTCACACAACGATCATATGCATGTGCTGTCCTCTACGTCGGCGCGCGACAATACGCTCCATGCATGTCAGATCACTTGTTACATTACGCATCACGTGATTCGGGATTCTCGTTGGCGAAATTGCGCGCCGCCAAACCCCACGGGATTTGCCCCCCACGCCGACTCGCTGCAACATCCGTGCATCCCTGATCTTGGAGAGACTATCTCATCACGTGGCACCTCATCACCACGTTCTCGTGTCATGTTTCGGGTTCCCCTTCGTTTGGCCCGATTCGGACTTTTGTCGCTCCGATATCAGCGTCTATCTCTCCGGCCTATTCGGTGTAATTCACTGTCCAATTCTTTTTTCAGCTCGCCTCAAGTATCTTACTTGTTGGCAGATAGTTTAATACCCAAATGCACTTCCTGTGGAATAACTCTTCAGAACAACCGGCCCGACACACCCGGTTATTTTGTGAACCCAGAACAGAGCAACAGCATCAAGTTTGCCAAACATGAAGATTCGGTTTACGAAAACGCATTTGCCAATCTCAGCGAAGAAGATAAAGCGCTTCTTATGAATGGTGCTACTGCTGTGGCGCCTGAAAAGAAGATACAAAAGAAAGACACACCTCGTGGCCACACATGCATGCGTTGCCGGAATGCTCGATTTAAATCTTCGTTTGACTCGGAACAACATTCGGTGGATTCAGTCGCCACGGTAATGAGTCTGCTTCCGCCAGCAGCAAACTTGGTGTATGTTGTGAGCGCAGTCGATTTCCCAATGTCGCTAGACAACGAGGTGTTTAGATTCCACTCACCTAAGCGCATACATTTTGCCATCACCAAATCGGACCTCTTTTTTGAACGTAACAGCGTGGCTTCCAAAAATGGCCTTCAGTTCTTCCAGGACTATCTTCAACATAGATACGGTGTGCCCGCTGATCACGTGCACTTGGTTTCCGGCCAAGTGGACTGGAATACCGATCGACTCTATGATGTCGTCCCTAATAACTCTTTTTTCATCGGAGCGGTCAATTCAGGAAAGCTGACGTTGCTACAGCTGTTGGTGTATGTGGCTCAAAAGGAAAGGGAAAAGCTTCCAAACGCCCGAGACGAACGCAAACTACAGAAATTGCAAGATAAAGCACGTGGGCAGAGCAGTTACAAGAGTATAAGTGCTGAGATCCAAAAATTGAAAGCGACCCATGGACCAGGCGTGTCGCATATGCCCGGATTTACTCGCGGGATCATTCCAGTTGAGCTCACCAAGAAGCGAGTTATGTATGATGTTCCCGGTTTTGATGTTCCGGTGTTTGGCGAATCACGAGAAATGATTAGCATGATGCTGCCAAATGCCATCAAGCAGCTCAACAAGGGCCGCAAATTTCACAAGCACGGCACATACAAGTCACACTACGACACCGCCAAGGGTGGCCAGGTGATTACTGTTGGAGGCTTGTTTTTCATGCAAGTGCCGGATGGGTGCATGTATCGGGTCCGGAACTTGATTAACCACAACGTACATATATTCAGCAGCTTGGAAAAGGCACTTCAGGTATGGCGGGATGCCGTGGATAAGAAGGCTGTGGAAGGGGTGTTTTTGGTGGATGGCCAACGGACCAAGTTGGTCAAGTATCGGGTGCCCGAATTCCACGGGTCTTTTGATTTGGTGGTTCGTTCTGTGGGCTACGTGAATGTGACAGCTACCGGAGCCATGCCACAGGATGCCAAGCCATTATACGTATACTTGCCTGAGGGGGTGGGAGCGTTGTGGCGTGAGCCGATCTCCAAGTACGTTACCAAGTCGTTGTCTGGCAAAGATAAGAATGGCAACGAGCTACGAAAGGAGAATTGGGCCAAGTCCAGCACCAAGCAGTTGAAGCGGCTAGCACGTGAAGCGGTGTTCACGCAAAGCTTAACCCGTGTTGAGGAGACTACCGGACCCGTGTGTGTGGAAGACATTAGCACGAGAGTATAAGGACTGCAATAATCAAAGTACATAGAACAAAGTCATGGAACAACCAAGATAGAACAATCAAGATAGAATAATCAAGATAGAACAATCAATTACGTAACAGTAAAAGAAACAGTTAGAAATCAAATTATTAAGCAAGAAGTAATGATATGAATTATTGTCACAAGCTAGAACGTGAATTTGTTGAAACACGCATTAGAGAACATTTAACCGATATGTATATTTTGCACCCTGCTGCAGCGTCTCAGCGTGTTCCGCGCATCCAGCTACATTCTTCTGTATGGAAGCAAATTCCAACGGCCAATTCGTAAAAAATCAGCATGCGCTAACACTTCCCAGCGAGTCTTTCAAAAACCCCGACCAATATGAATATGGAGCCGTAAATAAGAAACCATATATCGTGAAAATCCATACTTTGCAATCCAAACGCGGTTTCGTGAGCAACCTTGTTTTCCATAATCTGCTGCACCACGGGCTAATAATTACCGGTTTTTGATGCGCGGCCAGTGTGTCATCGAGGCATGTCTCATCGGGACGTGGACTTTCGGGTTCCAGAAACAGAGTTAGAGACTGAAACGAATACGAAAATCCACCACCTTCCTAAAACAGAGTTAGTACACTTTCGAAATATCAGTTTCACCACGTCATTTGTTTCAGCTCAACAGCAGCCCCTTCACGGAAATTAGCCCAACCATCTTGTTTTCAGCCGCAATGCCATTAAAGCCCATTTAGTCAGAAAATCATGATAATACACCAATTCCACCACTTTTACACACCTTTTTAACCACTTTATTCACCACTTCATTCACCAATTACATTCGCCAATTACCTTATCATCTCATTATACCACGACGTGCAACGGTTTATCGACATACAATATTTGCATCAAAAAATACGCCATGGCCAGTGATTTGCTCGACGCGAGATTTTCGGTGCTGAAGGAGTGATCGGAGCGCGTTTAGCATGGCGTGCATATGACATGCAGTTGCCCATCGTTCTCCTCACCCTTCGGTCGATTGTCTTAAATGCACTTCTCTTAAAATACTCGAAAGTCAAAAAGAAACACGAGAAAAATTCAGGCTTCATTAAGAGTACAACTTCCGCCGCCGTGCTTGTTTTCCGGTACTCTTCTTTTCCAGTTCTGTTTCCTCAATCTACGTTGATTTTGAAAACTAGCCTTAAAACTCCATTACCGCTCCACATCCATCCTTTTACATCGACGGCTCTCTTTTCAGTCGATATTATATTTTCAAACGAGCTTACATTCAATTGAGTTTACATCGAGCTTACATCAAGGTATCGAGCAAACATCAAGCTAACATCGAGCTTTATACCAATCTTTACTCCCCATCGACAACTCATTTCTCCATTCACCCTTTTGCAATGACTACACATGCCAAGAGAAGATCCAATCTCTTCTCCTCCTTAAAACTGAGAACCTCCTTCAAAGACTTACACTCACAATTAAAGCCTCTGCGGACGCTGCCTGTCGATAAGCCGCTACCACTCAAGCCCGTGGACACAAACTGCTCAGATTACTCCCAAAACGGACGCATATCCAAGCCGCCTCAGAGCCCGCCAGCCGCCGCTCTCCTGCCGAGTCATGTGATCAAGACTCAGTCCCCCAAATCCGTCGATTCCTTACACAACACAAACGCAGATGCTCTGGTCAGCAAGCGTCTTTCCGTGGCTGTAAGGCACGGGCCCAGTCCCGCCAGCGAGACCACTTTGACCAGCGTAGTCTCACAGAGCGATATTGGCTCGCTCGACACTCTCTTCATGGACAATCCCTCTATGGACGATGACCTGGCCGCTCTGGAGCCTCTTGCAGACAACATCAAGCACCTAAATTATGTGGGCTACATCGATTTGGACTTGGACGAGCCCTCCACGCCCACCAAGCTCCATCGGACTCGCAACTGTGATAACATAAGCCATTTCATTTCCAGCGACTCCATTTTGCCAATTAGCAACCGCAGGTCGCTTGAGCTCGAGGCTCAGGAAATTCAGCACAATACCTCCAAAATAGCCAAGACTGGCAACGAACACTTTCAGGTGCGCTTGATCGAAAATGCCTTTACCATCACATTCTTCCAAAACGACTTCATCAAAAGCAATGACCTTAAGGCAAGATACTGGGATAATTTGGACTTTGACGAAATCTTGAAGTCGGACTGGGATTCTTCTGCGGATCCATTGGTGTTGTGACTGGATCATGATAGTTATTAGACGCGAGATACCTTCTTATTCGTAGAACCTCTTCACAAGACCATGTTGCACGCTGAAATGCCATCCTTTGCGAAGACTGTGAACAAGTGTATACTGCCTTGATGTTCACTACTCAGACATGGCATTAAAGGCCCGCTGCTGAGCCAGTCACGTGATCTTGACGATAACTCTGCCTACACACTGTGAACTCCACCATATGTATTCCAGGTCTCTCCTCAATCTCTCTACATTGAGCGGCCATTAAAACCGGCTTGGGCAGGAGCCTCCATGAAATTTGGGTGAGGTTAAATGAAATTTGGTTAAGGTTAAACTACACACCCGTACACCCACCTCGTCAACGAAAAAAACAGATTTGATCCACGATTCATCTAATATCTGCACAATGTCCGCTGACAAAAACTTGAACGCCACAGATCTTCTCAAGTCACTTGGCTCTTTGGATTTAAAAAAAGAAGAGAGTCCTGCTGCTGCAACTTCGAACGCAGCTTCGAAGACAGCAGAGACACCAAAAGACACCAAAGCTAATGATGCTGACACGAAGAAAGAGCAGTCTGAAGGTAAAATTGTTCTAGAGGAACAGGCACAACCCGAAACAAATTTGATCAGTTCCACATATGAAGTGAAGGTCAAGCTTGCCGATTTGCAAGCTGACCCAAACTCGCCCCTTTACTCCGTCAAGTCTTTTGAAGACTTGGGATTGAAGCCGGAATTGTTGAAGGGTTTGTACTCTATGAAATTTAATAAGCCATCCAAGATTCAGGAGAAGGCTTTGCCTTTATTATTGGCAAATCCTCCAACCAACATGATCGGCCAATCCCAATCTGGTACCGGTAAAACCGCTGCTTTTTCTCTTACCATGCTTTCTCGTGTGGACGAGTCTATTAACGCCCCACAAGCCATTTGTTTGGCCCCCACTAGAGAGTTGGCCAGACAGACTCTCGAGGTTATTCAGACCATGAGCAGATTCACCCAAATCACATCCAGACTTGTAGTGCCTGGAACATACGAAAGAGAAACAATTTTCAATGAAAATATCTTGGTCGGTACGCCTGGTACGCTCCAAGAGTTGCTTAAGAAGAGAAAAATCAAGACAGAGGAAATGAGGGTATTTGTTTTGGATGAAGCCGACAATATGTTGGAAGCACAAAGTTTAGCAGACCAATGTGTCCGTGTCAAAAAGACTTTGCCTAAAACCACACAATTGGTTTTGTTCTCTGCAACTTTCCCCACAGAGGTGCGTGAGTATGCTGAGAAGGTTGTGCCAAATGCAAACTCCTTGGAGTTAAAACAAGAGGAACTTAATGTTGACGGAATCAAGCAGCTTTACATGGATTGTGAAAACCAAAACCATAAATTTGAGGTCTTGTGTGGCCTTTACGGATTGTTAACAATCGGGTCGTCCATTATTTTCGTGAAGACGAGGGACACTGCTGATAAGTTAAGCAGCAAAATGATAGAAGAAGGCCACAAAGTCTCTGTCTTGCACGGAAAATTGGAAAACAATGAGAGAGATGCCTTGTTGGATGATTTCAGAGAAGGAAGAAGCAAAGTGTTGATCACAACTAATGTCTTGGCCCGTGGTATCGATATTGCCTCCGTCTCGATGGTGGTGAACTACGACTTGCCAGTTGATGCCGATAATAAACCAGACCCATCAACGTACTTGCACAGAATCGGAAGAACCGGAAGATTTGGTCGTGTTGGTGTCTCCATCTCATTTATCCATGACAAAGCATCATACAACACATTGATGGCTATTAGCGAATACTTTGGAGGGCTTAAGTTAACTGCAGTGCCCACGGACGACTGGGACGAGGTTGAGAAAATCGTGAAGAAGGCTATCAAAAACTGATCACTGACTTAAAAATATAGTTATTTTAATTTATATACAAGATCGGGGCTAAAAGTCAATCGATGGCTTGAACCGCTTGGGTGCTCTCGAAGCCACGACTTCCCAATCGATACACCGCCATACATTTTCCAAGTACTGCAGTTTGCCAAAGGGACCGTAGTCGTATAAGTATGATCTCATGGAGGCATCCACCGCAAGCAATGGCACAAGCTTACGGTCAGAGTACAATAAAAGCTCTTCTGCTTCCTCAACTGAGCCCAAAGTGTTGTCTTCAGCTGTAGTGGCAGTAGACACAGATGCAGGAGACTCGGCCTCAATCTCCGACGAAGTGCCTTCGATTTCACTGCGATTCTCTTGTCTCTTCTTTATTGCCTGCTCCTTGGCAGCCTCTTGGTTTTTCAATTTTGTGATCTGACCTGAGCGGTTCTGGTCGTCGACCATACCACCGTTGTATGTGTTCATGACAGCCAACTTGTAGTAAGTCGTTTCAGCACCAGCCAAGTTCAGTCTCATGCTAGATTCCGAGTATGTTGCCTGGGCAACCAACCACGTGGTTCCATCTCCTTTGATCCCTTTGGCCGAATTAAGAAAGAGCGTTCTGAACTCTGCAATTGAACCGAAAGAGTCTTCAATCCACTCGCGCAAGAGTTCTGCCTGAGGCTCATTTTCGAATTTGGTGGCAATGGATGGGGTCTCCAATAAGGCCAGGGCGTCTGCGTGTTTGGGAGCCCATACCTTGGCTGAGTCGAGTGGTTTCAAAGACTCTAGAGCGAAATGTAAGTTGTGCAACAAAGAAGCACTGGTGTTCACTTGTTCAAGGTCCTGTTTATTGCTGGTCATAGAGATCAACTCGTTCAAGTCTGCTGGTACATTTTTGACTTGGTTTTCCTCGAGCTGTTTGTTCAATGTGTCAGTGAGAGACTGGCCACGCTTGAACCACAACTCATCGAGAGCCTTGCTCGAGAAGAGCCCGTGAAAAGGCTCATTATTAGAATGAAGACTGTTGAGCGTTGGTACCGAAGGCAAGACGTAAGAAGCCGACCTCCTGCTGGTATATTGGGCGATTTGTCGTCTGAGCATGGTGGTGAAGATGAATATGGCGAGTGAAATTTTTGAGTGCGTTGTGCTTGTGTGCAGGACTCTTCTGGTTTTTTAGTGACGGACTCGGTTTTTGTCAGTCACACGAGACTGGGTCAGTGTGACTAGTTGGTATGTTTGTCGAGCTTTTACTAAGTACGGCTGTCTTTTTGTCAACCTCCTTAGCATCTGTTGTATCAAGAACCTAACAGCATCAAATTCTGTATTGATAGGATTTGACACTTTCGCACCAATTCATAAATGTCATGGCTAGGCTGCTGTCTTTCGAATCTGTTTGAAATGTGCGTCCTGACTTTGCTTTAAAAAACTTCCGTAATCTCAATTCTAACACGAGAGGACCCAGATTTCTCAAATTACATCACAAAAGGCAGTTGCGCCATAGTGTGTGATTACAACCTTTCAGCTTGCGAAGTTGCAAAGTCTCACCAGATCAGGTATTTCAGCACGTTCTACAAATAGTCTAGAAAATGAAGAATCATTTATAGCAAAACACAAATCGAAAATTGAATAGTAACATTAAGTAATTTCAAATGTATTCGAAACTGTCAAGATAGTATTTGAATGTAGAGCTATTCTCGCATGCCTAGGACTGTATCGAG
The DNA here is from genome assembly GCA_002370135.1 of Metschnikowia kipukae. NCBI lineage: Eukaryota > Fungi > Ascomycota > Pichiomycetes > Serinales > Metschnikowiaceae > Metschnikowia > Metschnikowia kipukae. The sequence goes on from NKZJ01000108.1 coordinate 365,980, forward strand.
TGCCGCGGCTCTCCACAATTAAATACTCAGTAGCTGGTCTCAAGGTTTCTAAATACTCAACCAACCAAATGTCAGCCTACCCGGTCGCTACCCCTCTGGAACTCGACTATGTGGTAAATACATTCCGCAATCCGGGACCTTCGGTTTCCAGCCAGCATCTTCTCGGATACTTATACAATTACCTTCCGCATGTCAAAACTGAACATAACCTAAAGCTTGTCTTCGCAAGCTTTTTGAATAATCCCATAACATTTGGTGCCAACGTGCCTTCGTATGAAGACAATTACATGATTATAGAGGTATTCAAGGTGCTCTTTGATAAAAAGCTCAAGGTATCCAAACCCACCTTGTCAGTGCGTACGTTCTACCAAGTGATCATTCGTGAGCTTCAAAACTTTGTTCATTTTGAGCCTCTACGTAACTCTTGGAAAGCTTTACCTATCATTGCAGGAATAGGCTTAAGCAATGAGCTTCGAGATCAAATACTAGCTGAGTCGATGCATTTGCGCTGGTTCTTCAAAGATATCGACAATACGATGGACTCTTTATTCGTTCACTGTTTCCAGAATACCGTCTCAAACTCCTCCAACGATCAAACAGTCTCCTTGGCTCTCGTCAGCTTGGCACTCAAATTCCGCCGAGGTGAGAGTTTGCGCCAGTATTTGGGACCTTTAAGTGTTCATCTCGTCACTAACCGCCTTTTGTCTCTTACATACAATAGCGAGAATGGAGCTAAAGCGTACAAGTACTTTCTGGTGGTGGACCCTACAAGCATTGAGCTTGAACAGTTAGTGCAGAGCAACGTCTTTCAGCGGCCCGTGGTGAAGCATTTGAACAAGTTTTCATTTCTATTAGAGCAACTATTTCTGGACCTTCCGCATACACCCGAGTCCCACCAGCTTGTCTGCTCCTCCTTGAAAACCTTGGCGCAACTAAATGAGGAGCTCAATCATTTTACCAAATGCAACCCGGCCTTGAATACAGAGAACGTTGGCAAGAGAGCGTATGAGCAACATTACTGGGTATTTATGAAAACCGTTTTGTTCTCTGAAGTTATTGTCTTTCAAGGAATAATCTCTAGATTCCTCACTCTGCGCAAAAGTGGCTTACTCCTGGAGCTTTTTATCTCCAAAAGAAACCTTCAATCCATTGAAAGGGATTACATCGAGATATGCTACTTGATCATTGACTGCCTTTTCTATCTCAACTTCATTTTAGTGTCTATCGGCCAGGGCGGATTTGACGGCTATAACTTTGTTTATTACGTGTGCTTGGAGATTTTAATTCAGAATAACTTCAACGGCCGGTTTGAACTCGTCACGCGTATGTTGTCCGGGAGTTATGAGGTGAACTTGTACCCTGAGGCGCTCAACAAAGATTACGTGTCCAGATGCAAAGTTCTCTTTGTGCTTGGACTCTGGGAAAACTATTTCCAGCAGTCCCAAGCCGACAATACTGCTTTCCTGGATTATGTCTACGATATAACTTTTTCCTTGGTGCAGTCACCGTTGATGCAAAATTCTCTCCTAATCGAAGCAGGGCACTCTGTCCTCTTGGCGCTCTTTTCGAGCAAGAAAAATACAAATGATAATTTGAAGAACGTTTTGGAATATTTTGAATTAGCGGCAAGTCAATTCCCACAGAGACTTACAGCTCATCAGTTGAGTGTGGCGGTGGAGACATTGGGAAAGAAGATCATGTCAAACCCAATTAGATACCGTTCTGGATACTATCGAACTTCTGCAGAGAAATTCTTGGATTTTGTGTACTTCAAGTGTGCAAGTACAACTCCAGGGCAGTCGATAAAACTGCCTAAAAAAATGACATTTACGTCCGCCCAGCCAGTATCTGAGATCGAAGCCTCTTCAACTTTATCGCAATTGAAGAAGAAGACTAATGATACTAACATCGTGAAGGCCAACAAGCGGAAGAAACCCAAGGACTTGGCCTATGTTAATCTTATTCCTCATTCTCGAACTGACAATGGAGGGCGTGCGGGTCTTCCTGCCAATAGAGATACCCCAGACACAGCACGGGAAGGTCTCATGTTGGCACTCTTGAACATAATTCCATATCTACCAATGAGCATCTTTGTGCATTGGCTCGAGAAGATATGGGGCCTTATTTTCATGAGCAACAAAAGTGAGCAGGAGTTTTTGTTAGCAAAGTTGTGGAAGGTCTTGAGTGAGAACCTTGATCTTAATCGTTGCGAGATCGCTTATGAGTGGTGGTATGAGAAAAAACAAGCAGTGGAAAAGAATAGTGGAAACAACTCAAGCGGAATCAAGTTGTGATCACTCGAGAAAGTTTTAGTTCATAGAATGTTAGGGTATATTAAACTAAGTAATTGTGGCCTCGACTATATCCGACCACGATCAAATCGACTTCAAGTTGTCTCAATAGAGAACTGTGTTTATGTGAACCTAATTGAAAATAGCGATCGAAGAGTTAACAGACCAAGACAATGGCCAGTAGGACCTGACAGATGATAGAGGCTAAGATCAGCTTGGTCAGAGTTGAAGCAGCTTTGTTGATGTAGAAAGAGCTTCTTGATAGGAAATGCTTTGACAACGCGCGTGTGAAAGCACAAAGTACGTCCGCATTATTGAACTAGACAATAACATGGAATTCATGAAAATTATTTTCTGCCAACTTTCAAACTTCTCACTCGGCTTAGTAAAGAACCGCCGCTTTCTTCCTCACCGAAAGATGACCGGTGGTATTCCCCGCTATTATCATTGGAGCTTCTGCGAGAACTGCTATCACTTGCGCTATTTTTCCTCAATCTTTGAACAAGGGACTTCTTCCTGCCTATGCCACTACCACCATTTGGTGGGGCCAAGTAGTCGTCGCCCTTAGGGGCTGGAGCACCATTCAAGAAGGTAGTAGAACCTAGGCCTGCTGTGGAGGGGCCATGAATAGGCGCAGACTTTTCATTGGCATCAAATGCCACAACGGAGGGGTTTAATCTAGGCACGTTGCTTGAAGTTTCGTGCTTCTCATGGGGAGGCGTTTCCTTCGCCTTTCTACCAAGAATCATATTCTGGTCTTCGTAGTTTCCGAACGCTTGGTCCAAACGATCGCTTCCTGCAACTTGTGCTGAAGCCTTCATAGAAGTATTTGGACCATCGGCAGGGAACGCTTCGACAGGAGCTGCCTTCTTGTTCTTATTTCTGTGTGGCGTACAAGCGTCAAATGGCCCGTCATGATGAAAACGGCCTCCGAAAAAGGCACTCACGTCCAACTTGTCAATGGTGTCCAAGTTTTGAGGCAAGTGAGGGGCAACAGATTTCTTTTTTGATGACGAGCTCTTCTTGGAAGACGACTTGTGGCGTCTTTCGGTTTTCTTCTCATGGTGTCTTGTAGAATCACTGTGGGATCTGTGTGGTCTACTGCTTGAACGAGACGTACGCTCAGAGGACGATGGTTTCTCCTGCGGATACTCTTTAGACAGGTGTTTATCCTTGGCAACTTCCTCATACGTGGGCGGAGGAAGCGGCGCAGATTCTTTGGAGCGGATTGGGTTTGATGTTGGCTTGGAGGGAGGAGGGGGAGGATCTCTATGGTGTTTATATTCCCCGTTCATGGCCGAGGCAAAAGGATTGTTGGACATTTTTCTATGCAGTTAGTAGGCGAACACACAATTAATGAAGCAGATTTTTTATGGTCTCGGGGATTATGGTGTGCTAAGTATGTGATGAAAGGACTGAATGCTCTTGTTAACAAAAACAGGGAAACTGCGCAGAAAGCGGGTGACTGGAGGCTGGCGCATCAGTTAATCTTTTTTTTTTTTTCCTCAAGCAAAATTCCTGACGACAAACAAAACGTTACCCAAGTCCGAGACGCGCTCAACTGTTAAGGGCTGTGCGCAGGTCGCGGCATAAGTGCTTCATTCAGGATCCTTCTAAGAGTGCACAGCCGAGGTCACAACTCTGAGCAGAGTAGCAGAAAAGGCTAATCATGCATTTGGGCGAGGCATGACGCTGATGCTTGAACTGGCCGCGAGAGGCGCGCGTCTTAATAATTTGGAATCAATCAGGAACGTCGCACCCCTGCAGGAGACGCCTAGATTGGCAACTTGCTCTCAGTAAATATGGGGATTATCCCACTATCCCGAATTGGCTTGGCCCAGGCCTAAACTCTGGAAATTGAAAGACGGTTTGCAGATAACGAAGGTTAAGGGAGGAATGTAAGCAACGGTATTAGCAAGGCACACGGTCATACGCAGCTAAGCCAACATGGCCAGCCACGGTTCGGAACCCGGCGAAGGAGTTCCCGAACGCCTGCGTAGTATGCCAGTTTGAAACCTCAACTCCATGGCTTTCGTGAATGGAGACGCAGCCGCCTGTACATTGGTGTCTGGAATTGTAGTTGCAAATTTAATCTGCTGCATTCTCAGTCATGGTGTTCAGAAATGGCACTGACATCACATATGAATCATGGCCAGGGTTCTGAACTGACTTCAACCCAACATCTTTCGATTTCGGGAGAGTCGGCAGCAATTATCACAAGCATGAATATCCGGAACCATGAGCCAGGGCGCAGAATGTGTAAAAAGTAAAGTCGGAGTGGAGACGGGTAAAAAGTAGAGCCATGGGGATAGAGGGATGCCCAAACACCACAAAAGAGGGCATAGAATCGAAACAAAGATTCCATACGAGACCAATCTGTTTCTTATTAATCGAAAAATACGTACCTGTTGTAGTTGACGTTGCTGTCGCTACCAGTTCTGGACTGCGTGGGAAAACTTGGCCTTTGAAAGACTTGAGGCTCCTCCTCATCAGACAGTTCATCTATGAGAGTCTTGTTTTTCTGTACCCAGTCTTCAAATGCAGAGTTGCTCAGGTGTACAGACAGCGTAGAATGGTTCCCATGCACCGAGAAATTCTGTGCCAACGAGTCCTTGCGGAATGGGTTCGACGACAGCCTACGGCCCACAGAGTCGTACGACTGGTTATTCTGTTGATACATCGAAAAGACTTGAGTTTTGTTTTATTGACGCAAACTAGTTTCAGAACGGAAGTGACCTGCGGAGGAGTGTTGCTTGTGATAGAGAATTTGACCTGATCGATTGATAAACGCACGCCACAACGCGTGAAAAGAAGGTGCTGCCAAAAATAGGTTACTCCACGTGCAGACTTGTCAGTTATCGGAAGCTCTACTACAGTCAATCTACTGATTAAGAACAGTCCATCAATGTAGAGGGTCTTGCTGCTTTTTATAGAATAAAGCCGGGCTCTCGCAAGGTACTTTGTAGCAAAGAGCCTCGTATTCCTCAAAGTATGCCGAAAACTAGGTAGAAAATTGTCAGCTTACCACACTACTTGAATTTGCAGAGTTCTAAGTTAAGCATAAAATGAGTTTGTTCCTTCTGAATAGGTCGTGTAGGTCAGCCGATCTTGCAACAATGGCGCTGGTTTTCACATGACGTTCCCCTTTTCTCGTGCATGAGCGCGCGTTGAGAGTGGGTACATGCGGCTAATGAGGCATTCGCACCAATACTAAGCGATTCGCTGAGGCGCAGGGGCAGATTTGCACCCGATGATACCGAGACTTGCCAGAGGCACTAAGACATGCAGGATACAAACCGTAGAGTCAATAGTCTATAAACTGCTTAATTTTTTCAAATGAGTAATTTCAAAACGAGCTCCACGTCCAGTCAGTGGCATTGTTACTGGCCAACGAGGAGTGGCGCCGCTGTTGATCGTAAGACGATGCATCCAGCAGCCTGTTGAAGAACGATCGCACCTCCGCCAAAGAGCCCGGCTGTTGATGTGCCTTGGTGAAAGGGTTTTCGATGAAAACATATGGAGCATCAATAGTGCCTCTGTCTCGATTTTTTTGGTTGAAAAGGTACAGAAGTCGTTGGTAATTGTTCCCGCATAACCGACAAATCTTGCACGAGTGAAATTTGCTTTGAAGATCAGTCATGCTTATATTTCGGTCCGAAAGGTTCTTCAACATCGGCACAACCAAGCGTGCCTTAGCATCAAGCATAACACCGCCTTCGAGTTCTTCCAAAGAAATCGAGGATACCATGGAAGTGGCCGAAATCACCAGGCCGCCGCCCGAGGACCCACTGTTTGCTCGTGCATCAGTCTTCTCCTTGGGTTCCTGGGGGACAATTTCGAATGAGGCCAGCTCTCGAGTCTTGTACAAGCAGTTTTGGCAAAATAGCAAACCGCAAAACCGACAATGATGCCTTCTCTTGCGCTGAGGGTAGAAAAAGGTAGCAAAGGTATCGAAGCAATTCATACAATGGTCTGACAGGTTGTTGAGACTCCAGTGTCCACGAGTCGGCAGTATTTTCTGATCATCTTCTTCTGAAGGACGAACCATGAGCTCAAACGGGTTTGTTTCGAGCTTCAGGTCCAGTTGAAGGAGCTCTGGGCTCAGGTCATAGCGAAAGTCCTCTTCGTGCAAGTTTCCCTGGTTATCGATGGGCCGAAGAACTGCCGGTAAGCACATGGGCTTTTTCACATCATAAACTTGTTGCAAAGGCTCTCTGCACGCCAGCTCTCCTTTCCGGTTGCGAACTGAAGTCGGCAGGCGGAGCGCAGGTGGCAACCGACTTGGGCTGGTTTCTCGGCGCTCCTCGCTTGTCGTATTACTGTTCAAATTGGCAATTGCCCGGAGCAATTTCTCCTTTTGCTCCTCATCTTCAGTTTCAGAAACTTCGTCGATATTTCCTGCAAGATTTTCGTGTTGTGAAAGCCCTGGCGAGAGAATACGATTGCTTTCGTGTGTCCACTCCGAGTTTACAGGACCCAGATACCGACGTGTTGGCTGATTAATGTCTGCCCGAGCCGGGTGGTAAGTACTCTCGGGGGTGGTGGGGGAATCTTGAACTTGCTCCGTTGTTTTGATGCTTTCCTCGGCAGCTATAGTATGATTATTGTCTTTTATCTCGGCTTCTTTATCATTATAGCCTATCAGATCCACGGAAGTGAAACTTTTGCCCGTGAAGGGACGAGGATGTTCGGGCTCGTGGGTATAGTTGGTGCTGGTCAGAGACATTCGAGGTGCCCGAATCTGCTCATCGTAGTTGATATTGTTGAAAGTTGGCGGGTACGCCTTCTTAGGATCTTTCGAGCTCTGACGGCCAGGTAGGTTTGAAGGTATGATGGATGTCTGTAAATGACTGCGGATGGGCTTTTTGCTGAAGGAGAATGGTGGAAGTTCCCCTCCGTTCACTGATTCTTGTTCCATGACTAATGTGAAAGTCGTCAGATAAAAGATAGAATAGGAAGAAGAGACTGGAAATTCAGACAACTGTTTTGAGAGCAATATTGGCTAAGTATTTCAAAATAGAACAAGTTTTTTTTGGTCCTTTACCAAACTCTAGTGCCTGACTTTGAGTCTGAAATGGCTCCACCTAATACACCGCGAGATAATTCCAGCGAATCCGCAACTTCGATTACACTCTAGATAAGCGTTCCATGCAGTCGCGCTGTCGGTAATGGCGCATAAGCAGGTCCAATTTCTGCCATAGAATGACTCGGTGAAATTGAGAATATACATTTAATATCATGAATCTAATGGTCCGAATTCAAGTTTAATTTACGAAAGCGTTTGCTAAGTGAAAGATCACAATTACAGATCCAGTGTTCAAATGATTAATAGCCCTGGCGCCTTATCTAGATATGCGAAGCTATACTTTGTTTAGACTTTTTCTTTAGCACGAGCTTATTCGGTGACAGAATACTAAAGACGAGCGCTAGGTGCAGTCCCGCAGCAACACCCTGGATCTTACACTGATAATATTGGTGCAGGAACACATGCAGGAACACCACCGGAGGATTGTCAATAGAACTGGCGTCATGGCGCATCCTCTCTTTTCTCTTCAAGTTCAGAGTTGACCTTTACCCTGGCTGACATATATACAAGCTGCATTGCCATTCTTGAGTTTGTCAAACCTATTCCATATTATGGAAGACGTCAAGCCTGTGCGAAAGGTGAGGCTTAGTTTACATAGTAAATCAGTTCACAGTTTCCAAATAGTGGCTAGAATTATATAGTGGCCAGAATTATAAGTTCCAGCTGGCGGCTAGACTAGCCAACCCCTGGAATCTATATTTAGGAAAACTTGCTAAATTGAATTGAGGATTAGAAGACTTGAGGGACAACTCGAGGCATGGTAAAGTCTAGGTGTTTGTATAGGACAACACCACGAATAACTTTAAATCACGTGTGCTTAGATATTCTTGTCAATGAACTGTGCTTAGATATTCTTGTCGATGAACTGTGGTTAGATATTCTTGTCAATGAACTGTGGGCACATTCTCTCTAGACAATGATATACTAGAGCGACGCACATTAATGATATGCCTATCTGGTCTTTGAAGAATTCTTGTTTTAAGAGTGAAGAATGAAGCAAATTGAGCTGGTGGGCCATCAGAATCCTCCAAAATCACAGGCTGCTACTAGAGTCCGAGTATTAATATTATTCATTAAGACTAATTATATTTTGGTGTTAACAATTAAGTGAATCTTGTCACAATCTATGGGTCAGGGAATTACTCCTTGTCGGTGAGGACAACCCACAATGCATGAAGAATGGCAGGGAACCAAACAAACAAACACAAAACAAGGTTAATCCAGAATTGAGTGGTAAGACCAACTCTCAAAAAGACAGCCAAAGGAGGCAAGAAGATAGCTGCGGTTAGTGGCGGAACAGGCGGAATAGGGAAATGCACATGGCTTAATCATATCAACATACCTAAGATGACGGCGACGATTTTTTCCTGGTTCATGGTGTTGGATTCGTATACTGAGGGCAATTTTTGGGGGAGCGTGATCCTTTTATTGACCATCCACGAGTACTGTATACACAAGGCGAGCGGCTTGGTCCTGTTGCATGCAGGTGCATTACCCGACGCATGCTTATTTTGAGGCCACAGCGGAGGTCACGCTTAGCCCAAGCCACTAACGTCATAAAGTCCTACTTGGCATAACAACTCAATAGTCTTGTGAAAATTTGCACATAAACTCAAACTATTGTTGAAAAGAACGCTTTCATTCCGAAGCTATGCTACAATTTAGCCTTTAAAATACGAGGTTCGCTTGCAGTACGTTCAAGAAAACTTTGTGCAGACATAGTCGCGTGAATACGAGAATGCAATGGTTAGATGTGAAATAGCTGCCATTGGGCCAATTGACGATGGCTTCACAAATACGAGCATTCTCTTCTGATGTCGCCTTCACTTTGGTTTTGTCTAGCAGTTACAAAATATGCATGACTACAGCAGTGTTGACAACGACTCATTGTTATTAAGCCTAGCGCGCATGCATCCGTCTCTAACTGCGAGATGGATATCTAGAGTAGATATGCTAGTGAAGCCACTTTTCGCGTTCTTGCATTGTTGTATTCATGCTCATTTAGTTGGACAATTTTAAGGCTGCCTGTTCGGACTTCTCCAAACGGCCCCTGTCTTCGACCGATGGCCGGTTGAGCATGGCCTCCAAATCCGACGAGTAAGGTGCCTTCGTCTTGTAAGGATCATTGTGAGTCTTGACAACCTTGAAGTAGTTTTCATACCAGTTTCCATCGTAGACACCGATAGCAGAGTTCAATAAGGTATCTGGGATCTGGAATGAATCAGTCAAGGGGATGGCCTGCTCCCTCACCTCAAGACAGCTCTCACCAACAAGCTTGGTGGAAATCGTGTTTGACAACTTGGCGTCCAAGACCAGGAACCCGATGAACTCTTTTCCAAAGTTCTCCAACAAATGAGTCAAGTAGTACAACCGCACAACCTTGGCTAATGCATACAAAAGGTCGGGTTTCGTTGTCTTGGAAATAGTGTCGATGAATGTCTCCAACAAGTAGTGGTGGCAGCGAAGTTTCGATAACAAGACTCTTTCGTAGGAGACAAAGTCCCAGCTTTTAGTCTGTTTTACCTTCTCCAAAGCGGAGGCAGACACTCTGACAATCAAAACCTCCAATGCTTTGAGTACAGTAGCAGGTGTCAAGTCTGCCTCTGTCAGCAATAAGCTTTCCGAGCCAACAAACTGCTTTGCGTCTGACAAAAACTGCAAAGAGCCAGTGATCTTAGCATTCTTTTGAAGCACGTCTTGCACATTCTTGAGAATAGTTCTACCAGCAGACATTCCCAAAACATTGTTGTCACCTTCCCAGGTACACTGCACAACCCAATCAGCGTACGTTTTTCCAAATCCAGAATAAGCCGAGTAACCCTGGCCACCACAGGACTGTCTAGCCTCAGTTATACACTGCTCAGCCAACCATGTTAATGTGGATTTGAGTGCAGCAGAATCAATGAAGAGAGACTTGGTGTCGCCTAAAGCCTTGTAGATGGCCTTCTTGTCGTTCTTCTCGACTGCAGCCTCCAACTCCTCGACAGTGTTTTGATGTTGACGTTCCAAGCGGTCTGTTCCCACTCCCGCAGCATATGTCAAAGCCAAGTATGGCATCAAACGACGCTGGTGCAAAGGGTAGTTGATCAATTGAGTTTCCTCGCGACTCTTTCCCTGGTCGCCCTTAAATTGACGCCGGCCCACGGCATAACGAGTGGCGACTGTAATGAATCTGGCACATATTCTGTATGAATCAGATGCCATGCCCACACGTCCCTGCAAAAGAGAAATGTAACTCAATTGCTCGAGTGGGGGAAGGGTGACAGACCCGTCCTTTGCAACTTTACAGAATTTTTGCAACATGAAGAATCTAGGGATTCTGACGTTGGAGAATTGGATCCATCCGTTGTCGACACCTTCACGGCCCATCTTGGAGCCAATGTCTCCAATAGACACACCAGGCATCAACTGGTGGTTGCTGTCACGCAAAGGAACCACGAAAGTCTTGACGCCATAGTCCTTGCCGTCAATAATCAATCTGGCATAGATAGACGAGTGTGTGGCAGAATGAGCAGCACCGCCAATCCACCACTTGGTGGCACCGATATGTGGGGTGTTGATTACAAACTCATCCGTGGCTTTATCGAATGTAGCAGTGGTCTCCACGCCTGCGGCGTTAGACCCGTGACCAAGTTCCGTCATACCGAAACAGCCCCACAATTGCTTCATGTATTTGGCCTCTTTCTCCAAACACCAGTAACGATATTGAGCATCGGTACCATTTCCCTTGATACAGTTGATGAAAAGCCCCAAGTTCACCGAGATCCGGATTCCCATGGAAGGATCGTAGGCGGTGATAAGGTTTAAGCGACGCCAGAAATCAGCATAGGACTCGACCTCCACATATTGCGTCATACGAGCGATTCTGGTGGTTGTTTGCTCTCTGTTTTGATCACGAGACAACTCGTAATCCCCGAACCCTGGAGCCAAAATGGGGTCCCGCTCCAACAGCTGGTAGAGCTCCAAAATCTTAGTGGCTTTTTCTGGTGTACCCTCTACGACATTGTGCATGTCCAGAGGGTCGAATTTTGCTTTGGAGCGCTCCTCTACCATCAGAGTGGCGGGCGAAGGCCCAGGCAAGGTGCTCACTAAAGATCTTCCGGTGATAGGCATTGTTTATATCAAAGTATGATAGTCGGAAAACAGGAATCTGGGGATTCCATGATATATATGCGGGTGCGCCTACATGCTGTGGGGTAACGCGGGACTCAAATCACAGGCGAAGAATGAATGGTATATCCGCGGGATACGTTCCTGCAGGACGGCACGTCAGACCATAAGTGGTTTGAAGCAGTTTTCCAAGGTTATTGCCTCTTGTAGACATTCTGGAGTCGGAGATGTTATTCTTGCACGATTCTACTATAAAAATCAGAATTTACTATATTTATACTCAATGCTTAGCGTGCTATTTACTTGGACAAGATGTCGCTGGCGTCATTGGAGTACTCGAATCTGGATCTGTCATCGTAAGATGCTCTGTTCAATCCGCTCTCGAACTCAACACTGTATGGTGCCTTGGTCAACGCAGGTGGGTTCAATTGCTTGACGGTGGTGAAGTAGTTCTCGTAGATGTTACCATCGTACTTACCAATCTGGGAGTTAAGAGCAAAGTCGCTGAGTTGGAAGGAGTCCGTGTATGCAATGACGTCTGGTCTGATCTCCTTGCAGACTTGTGGAACAATCTTGTTGACAATCTCGTTAAGAAGGTCTGGAGAAATGACATTGTGGGCCAAGAAGTCAGCGCTAGACTTGTCGATGATGTTGGCCACAGCGTACAACTGAGCCAACTTTTGCAAGTATGGAAGAACCTCCTTCTCGCTGGTAGAGTCTAGTCTCTCGACAAACTCTCCAAACATGTAGTGGTGTGCCTTCAATCTGGCAATAGACAAACTGGCAGCTCCAACAGAGTCGTAGTTGCCGTCGTTCTCAGCGACAGTCTTGGAGCCTGCAATAGCAATTCTGGTCATCAAGACCTCGACAGCGTGCAAAACCTTCTTGATGTCCAAAGCGTCATCGACACTCTTGATGATGTGGTCCTTGGAGTTGTACTCCTTGGCACCGTTCAAGAAAGCGAAAGATCCCTTTTGCTTCTTTCCGTCCTCCAAGACAGAGACAACAGACTTGATCACTGGCTTACCAACGGACATGGCCAAGACAGAGTTGTCACCTTCCCAGGTACATTGCACAACCCAGTCGTTGTATGCCTTCCCGAAAGCGTTGTAAGAAGAGTAACCGTGACCACCGCAAGATTGTCTGCACTGGTCAATACAGTCAGCAGTCAACCAGGTAGCAGTGGACTTGGAGGCAGCAGAGTCAAGGAAAACAGACTTCAACTTCTCAACAGATTGGCCGATAGATTTCATGTCGCCCTCTGCAACACCCTTGTCCAAGGCATCCAAGACCTCACTAAGACTTCTGTCCATCTTCCAGGCACCGGCACTGAAAACGTAGGCTTGGGCCAAGAATGGAAGCAATCTTCTTTGGTGCAATGGGTAATTGAGCAATTGGGTTTCAGTGCTGTCACCTTGAGAAGCAGACTTGAATTGTCTTCTGCCAATAGCGTATCTAAGCGCAATGGTGGCGAATCTGGCCGAGGTTCTGTATGAGTCCATGACCATAGAAACTCTTCCACCCAACAAGGCAGTGTAGGACAACTGCTCCAATGGGGGCAACACGACTTCACCGTCTCTGGAGACCTTACAGAACTTTTGCAACATGAAGAATCTAGGGATTCTGACGTTGGAGAACTGGATCCATCCGTTATCGATACCATCTCTACCCATCTTGGCACCGATGTCACCAACGGTAACACCAGGCATCAAGATGTGTCTGTTGTCTCTCAAAGGAACAACGAAAGTCTTGACACCGTAGTCCTCGCCATCGACAATCAATCTGGCGTAGACGGAACAGTGGGTGGCAGAGTGTGCAGCACCTCCGATCCACCACTTGGTGGCACCGATATGCGGGGTGTTGATCACAAACTCGTCAGTCTCCTTGTCAAAAGTGGCAGTGGTCTCCAAACCTGCAACGTTGGAGCCGTGGGCCAACTCAGTCATACCGAAACAACCGTAAAGAGTCTTCAAGTGCTTTGTTTCCTTTGTGATGGTCCAGTAGTTTCTCTGGGACTCGGTACCGTTACCTCTGATACATCCGAGGAACAAGCCCAAGTTGACACCAATACGAGTTCCCACCTGTGGGTCGACAAGGTTCAACAAGGAGTTGAACATCACCTCGTCCTTGGAGGCGAGACCTTTCTCGATGTATTGAGCCACGCGGGCAATTTTGCGAGCAGTGATTTCTCTTTGCTGAGCCTTGGTTTGGTCAAAGTAACTGGCGTCGTTAAACAAAATGGGGTCCCTTTCCATTTGTTGGATGATGTTCTTGAAAGTTTGAGAGTTCTCCTTGCTGTACTCCAAGAAGTTGTGCATGGCATCAGGGCTGAATTTGCTCTTTGCTCTTTCGTCCCTGATCAGGCTTTGTGGGTCTGGGGCAGCTGCCGAATCAATGGTGTTTCTGGCACTCGACATTTTCGTAGGATATTTGAGTTTGGCTCTAGTGGGTGTTTGCTACTCCTGTTAACAAACAATAAAAAATGGAGCTAGTTGTAAAAGAATGCTGGGGTAAAATGCGGAGGTTCTGAGATTATATAGGAAAATAAATGTGGAGAAATGCGAATGCCGAGGGACCGATATGGGGTGTTGTGCCGAGGGTAGGATGCGCAGGTGCGAAATAACATGCGACGTTGGTCAGCACGCACTGGCTTTCGGTCACTTCCGCAGCCTCTACACCGATAAGTCAGACCCGTAAAAAGGAAAAAGAATACAGGAGGAAATTTGACTTCGAAGTGTTTGCTCACGTGATGCGTATATTTGATGCGTATATTTGATGCGTATATTTGATGACCATATTTGATAGACTGCCTTTGATAGACTGCCTTTGGCTTGCGACTTCAAAGACATTTGTTTGTTCGTAGCGAACACATGCACTGGACCATACAGGACTTATCAGACCATGATCGCTCAGCTCATTCCGTGTAGGAAGCTCCGATAGGGTAAATTACTAGATAGTGTTATTTGTTTAGGGTAAAAGCACGGAATTGGGCACATAAAATCAGCCGATCGGATTTAATTTTGCAGCTGCTTGCGGAGCTAAAAGAAGCGCCGATGTGTTGAGACCGCGGAAGCAGAGTCCGATACCTGTATGCTATAATTGATGCTGCGATTGGGAATTCTAAAAGAACCGCAATCAGCCCACACTAATGTGGAGATCAAGAGCTTTGCCGAGGCCGTCAATGTCGAAGATCACAACTCCAAAATAAACCTCTGTAAATGTTTTTCACAACTTCAAAATAAACCCTGTAATGTTTTGTGCTTCGCACGACCGTGTTGTGAAACTGGGCTTACTAGAGTTCAGGCTATTACAACTTATAATCAGACAAGGTGAAAGAGCGTGGGCATTAGCAATGCTCAAATTCAAGACTCTTTTTTATCGTAGCTACACCGTATGGGATGTCTCGTCTGAGTTCTGGAGGTCCTGCACAACAGAAAATGCTAGCAAGTACTTTTAAACTCAGAAGCCGTTCATCATTTAAATTTCAACCCATCTAGGTTACACGCGATTCAGAGGTTTCATTTATTTGTATATACAGCTTGTCATTGACTAGAGGCCATCAATTCTTACAATTGAGGTACCAAGAAGTCCATGAGCGAGGATTGGATGAAAGCCACTCCAGCGGCAAAGAGACCGACCTGGACAGCAGCTGTAAAGGCTGGAGAATTTCTGATTTGCTCAATGGTGGAGGCAGGTTGGTTAGCTTTAGCAGGCATAATGGATGTCTTGTTGAAAGTCGAGTGTCTTGCTGATTTTGCTGTGCGAGAAAATCTTTTCGTTGCCTGCAGGAATCCTGTTCACTGTCGTAGCTTAAGAGATAGCAAAGCTTTTGAATATGGTTTCTACAGTAAAGTACAAATGATAAGAAAGCAAAATTTCCTAAAGTCAATTAATAAATAAATAACTTTTTCATGATGCATTCTGCAAATTCACAGTGAAGGCCAGTGGTGTCACATAATCGCAAAATAAACAAAGAGTGAAAGACAAAAAAATTTTTTGGATTTAAGCCCATGCAGCTCAAAAGAGTAAAATAGGATAAAGGATACATTTGGCTAAATTTACCGGACAGCTATTCCACAAGCCCATACGCTTGTTGCAAAACAAGGCTATAGTCACGTGACCCAGAGGTGCGCTCATCTTCTGGATTCACCAAAGTGTGGTCACTACACCAAAATGGCACACGTCTCAGTTGATGTCGGAGTGACCCTCCAAAACACGTACTCTATTGCAGGAAAGCAAATCAAATTTAACTCTGAGGCAGAAATTGCTCCTTATGTGAAAGAATTAGAGGCTAGGTCCAATATCCTCAAGATCGATATTAGTGGTAACACAATCGGAATTGAGGCATCCAAAGCTTTTGCCCAAGCGGTCCTCAAACACAAAGATACTCTTGTCGAGGTCAATTTCTCTGACATTTACACTGGTAGATTGAACACGGAGATTCCTCAGTCTTTGGACCACCTTTTGCCTGCCCTTTTAAAATGTCCCTACCTCCAGATTGTGGACTTGTGTGACAACGCATTTGGCTTGCAAACAATTGAACCCATTGAGTCCTACTTATCCAAAGCAGTTTCTGTGGAGCACTTGATTTTGTCTAACAATGGTATGGGCCCTTTTGCCGGAACGCGGATCGGAAAGTCGTTGTTTCAATTATCCGTTGCCAAGAAGAGTACCAACTATCCGTCTTTGAAGACTTTTATCTGTGGCAGAAACCGGTTGGAAAACGGCTCGATTAACTACTTGTCCATTGGTTTGAGAAATCATGCAGATTTGGAGACTGTTCGTCTTTATCAAAATGGTATTCGCCCTGCAGGAGTGGAGAAGTTGATCCAGCAAGGATTGTCAAATAATAAAAAATTGCAGGTCATCGATTTGCAAGACAATACCTTGACCACGAGGGCTGCTACAGCTTTGGCCGATGCATTGAAGCTCTGGCCTGATTTAGTGGAGTTGAATTTGGGCGACTGCTTGTTGAAACCCAAAGGTTCCTTGATTTTGGCAGACCATCTTGCTAATGGAGAATCCAAAAAGCACTTCACAACCTTGAAGTTGCAATATAATGAGTTGGAAGCAGATGCATTAGAACGTTTGGTCAAGTTTGTCTCCGACAAGTCCCCAGTCCTCAAAGTATTGGAATTGAACGGAAACAGGTTCGAAGAAGACTCGAAGGATATTGAAGCCATCAATGCCATTTTCGAAGAGAGAGGATTTGGTGAATTGGACGAGTTAGATGAGTTGGAAGAGTTGGACAGCGAAGAAGAAGACGACGATGAAGACGAGGATGACACTTTTGAAGGTGCTGACGCCGAATTAGATCAATTGGAGACAGAGTTGGCTGGCAAATCGCCCGAAAATGCAGACTCCTCGGTGGACGCAATTGCTGATGCTTTATCAGGTACGCACATCAAGTAGAGAATACTACAGTTTATGTTAGATGCGTAGTTCATGCTGATATTTTAATTATGCTTATTGATTGATAAATAGTCTAGACAAGGACTCTAGGTGGGAGCAAGTAGCCAAAAGCTGTTTCTTTTGAGTTTTGTCCCGGCATACCTGGCTTCAGTGACGTGTACCAAACTTGTCAAGCAAGGCAATGTTACTTTACCTGTAGTGACTTGGCTTGCTGGAGACTCTTTCCAGGCAACTCATGAGTTGAGAGAAACTAAGGGCTTAATTTCGATACCGTTGCTGGCAACTTAAGCTCCACCTTATCGCCAGTTGAAAATGTAATCATCAAACGGATATAGTACATTCTTGCTAGGAAGCACGTTTGGAAGCTAGGCACCAAACACATTTCCGAATTGGCGTTGTAGTTTTCTGGTAGCTGATTGGTGTCTAGCGAGTACTTTTGCGCTTTCGTGGCGTCCAACTCGATAGAAAACGACCGTGAGTAAGTTTCTGAGTCTGACTTCGTCATTGATAACTTAATGGGCTTTTCATTGTCGTTAACTGAGCCGTCTGCATCAATTAATTTTGCTTCACGCATTCTAAGCCTGTTTTCTTTAACTGTCGAGTTAGATAACGCCACAAGATCCTGTTGCAAAGACCGCTCAAGCATTAGGTTTTCTGCTCCAACATCTCGAATTATCGTGGCCAATTCCCTCCCATACTGCTTCATGGGCTCTTGTACAATTTGAGTGAAAGTGTCCAGCAGCACGTTCTTGAACTTTTTGGATTTGTTCTTGAAAAGTAAGTCATGATGTAATTCAACTGGAATGGGATGTTTTGGCGATGTCATAGTGAAAACAATAAGCTCAGGCTCTATCCGTGTGATATCCGGAATTTTGGCAGTATTAGGGCCTTCGGATGGCAAATAGCTCACAGATACTGGGATCCGAATCTTGGACTGCAGCTGGCTTATACCAGTATTCCTGGAGCCCTGGTATGTGATCGAGTATTCATTTCTTGGACTGGTTACCTGAAGCATTCCTTGAAATTTGGAGCCACGAATGAAGTTATTTTTCAGAACTGGAATAGATATTTCATATTCTTTGGGTTTCTGAAAGGTTTGAGGGAAGTTTTTGGTGACATTATCGTACCGCGTGTATAGTTGGCGATTCTTGTGACTTTCATCAAATGTTTCTGAGTGCACATGAGGGTCGGTCTCGGCCAAGTAGTTTTTGAAATGCTCTGGGCCCTTCGCTTTCATAACTTGCAATTCTTTCCCTTTTTTGATCTTCTCCTCGATCCGATTAACAAGGTTATCATAAAGAACTCGTGTGGCTTCACGATTGATCACTTTTTCCGCTTCTGAAGGAAGTTTGTCCTCAACAACCACCCGCAAAAAGCCGGTCTTTTGTGAGATAATAACATACTCATCACCGAGAGAATCTGTCAATTTGGTTTTCATATTCTTTGCATCTAAGACATCATAGGCCGAAGCTTTACCAATGAATCTTGCCAAGACACCGTAACTGGTGGCAGCGTGAGGGAAACTGAAGTCCGAAATTGGTTTACCTGTACGCTTTTGATTTTGGAGCTCCTCAGGAGATATACCCAAAGTTGGTGGGAGACGAGTGTGACAAAGAAGGTTATGATCGTTACATTCCGTGTCCAACATATTCTCAGGAATCTTGAAGGTGAAAAACTTTTTGTATAAGACTCCAGGTTGAATGAGCTTTCGATTCATTGAATTTTCGGAATTATCAATAGGATCCCAAGTATTGGTTATGTCATAATGCTTAGCCTTTTCTTTCAAAAGACGGTTTACTTGCATATGGACCGGATTCCAAGAGGCGGCGAAATCGTACATCTCCAAGAATTTCTTTACCTTAATTGTCCGTTTTGCAGCAATGTTATGCAAGTCCAGGTCCACAACGGTAAAGTTGCCTTCAAAAAGAACGTAAAACATCTCGAAAGGAATGGGTTCAGAATAGTTGTTCTTAAGGTGAACGTAACCATTTACAAAATCGCCTTGCTTGTATTCGACCTTCAGCGGGTCAATGTGAGTGGGTTGAACACCAACTTCTCCCACTTCAGCGGTGAAATGAACCCCGATGTCTATATTTCTGGAGTAAGGGTTGTCGGAGTAGGTGAAGTTTCTTAAATTGTGTATGTTATCTAAGATTGTCTCTCTCCAGGAGTTGGTTGCTTGATCGGCAATGATAATGTCGGATGCTGAGTCCCCATTTGAGCCGCAGGGACGCTGCTCACGCAGACTCCATTCAGTGGGAGCAGTTTCAGCACTGGAAATGTTTGATGTGGTTGTGAATGTCAGACTTTCAAGGTCATAATGGGGAGGTTCCTGTTCACCATAGAAACAAGAGTGATACATATCATACGAAGGAAGAATCGACCACACAGGGTCATTTTGGAGCTTTTGATCAGACATGAATTCGAAATAGAATGAAAACAGGGTGCGGCTCCATTATAGATATATATTGCAATAGGCCGTCAGCCCCGTGCTACCGCTTACGGCTGCAAGAAGCGTATGCGCGGCCTGCATAGAGATGCCAAAATGCGCGTATTGGTGCTTTTAGGTGCGCCAAAATTCGTAATGACTCACATACAAAACACATTGGGTGTATATTTGATACGAGGTCTCGTATTGTATATTAGCAATGTAATTTAAGATTTGACAGCTAGGGGAAGAGAAACGGGACTAGACAACTCACCTGTTCACTGCATAGTATCTTGAAGCACCATAGGCGTACCTGTTGGATAAAAGCGGGGTATCAGTAACATATATGTTTAAAGTGAACATGACTTTTACTTTGATTCGGCTAAATCTCTACATGGCTCCAATACAGGGTCCATAAAGGTCTCACATTCCATCGCATTCTATGTGGAAATTATATGCGCTGCAGAATTGCGCTTTATGTAATGGTTAGACATCGCATTCTATTAGCTTCCAAAAGTCCGCTATACCATGCAGTTCTCCAATTTGCCATCAAGTAGAAAGCATGACTTTGTTCGATAACCGCTATTCTGTAATGGTTCCTGCGTAGTTGTAGTTGGTGAATATATTAATATTGGTGTTCAGCTGGGCATTGAATAATTGTAAGACATTCTCATAATTTGTGATAAGACATTCTCTATAATCTAACAGTATTCGAAGCCGAAATTCAGATTGGCCGCTTTGCAAAAAATGTAAAAGGGTGCTCTGAAAAACTTCTAGACTCTTTCAGCTAATGCATTATATATAAATATTTATCTCTGCCCTTCAAAGGGTCCTCCAGCTTAAAATGTAACATGCTGACCTGTACTGCCATCTTCAAAAAATTACCGTCGCTAACGACCAAACCGTTTCAACTCCAAATAGCGCAAACCTGGATATGTCACCCCACTGAACGCCACACATAGCCACATGGCTATATCTCCACCATAAACACCCCCAACCTTTCTGGCAAGTGGGCCTATCCAGTATGTCTGCGACATTCCAACTGCAGCACCAGCAGCACCACAAAGGAATGCCACTGTAGCGGCGTATCCCTGAGTGAGTTTTTCTTGGTTGTTCCAAACAATGAAATTGTAGTTGCATTTTTCATTTGCTCGCAAGTAATCTGTGTCGGAGTCGACGTCCAGGAACTCTTTGACGTATAGCAGCCTAAAGCGTTCAGTACGGAAAATGGTATTTTCCTCCAAGAGAAGTGTGAAATACATGGTCATCCAATAACCCACCATGGGCAAAAAGTTGCCCAAAATGGTGGCGAACTTGTATCTTCCGAAGATCGCCAACACTAAGTAAATTGCAGTTAATACCACTGCCCACAACCACCGTGGGATCTTGGCCATGGGAATGCCGAGTAACTGAATGCCAAACACTGCAGAATAGGTGTTGAGGATGTTATTGGAGATCAACGACAAAAAAATCAAAATGAGAAGGAACTTGCCGCCTGCCCCCCAGGGTTCAAATGCCGCATGGAGAAGTCCTCCCATACCCATGGACTCGTAGGCCTCAGCCCAAGGAGAGTAGTTGAGGGCCACATTACCGATTAAAATGGCCACAACTCCGACAAAAGTAGTTGGGATCAAAACTCCGAGGAATGTCAAGAGAAACACCTGAAGATCAGGGGTGTCCTGAGGGAACAACACATAGTAATCAGATGCTATTGAGCCCCATGTGGAAGTGATGGAGTAGCAAAGGGCAAAGAATGAAAAGGAGTTTCCTGTGATCGTGGCGGCATCTTCATTGGGCAGATCGGCAAACGAAAGATACTCGTACTTCTGCGACGAGGCAATGTACAACATGAGGAACGCAAGATTCACCGGGATGGATAAATACGCTTCCACTTTTAACAAAAACCGGATCCCGCCGATCGATATGCATAGGGAGGAAACAGCGATGATCACAATAGATACCAAAAGAGGAACTTTTCCGTCACTGACAACGCTGAGGATCTGACCGCCCACAATGCAGTTGACCACGGACCAGCCCATGACGCCCACAATACTGGCCAAACCCACTAATTTAACAAACCACCATCCAAAAAGAAAGCGGGCGCTAACCATTTGTCTGCAACCAGAACGGGGGCCCATGAGAGAACAATATGCTGCCACGAGACATCCGAGAAACTGGCCTAGAAGTCCCACAATAAGAGTCTTTTTTAGGCCTAGACCAAATAACATGGGCCCAAGATAGAAACTGGACATTGACGAGAGACCTCCACAGGCAGAGAGCCATAGACCCATGACTGTGATGAGCTGGCGTGTCTTGTTTTGGGACCGCTTGTAAGGAGATATTCTTTCGATTCCTGTAACCTCTACGCCGACGGAATCTAGCATATCGGAGAACTTTTTAATGAGAAGATAAGGCTTGATTTCATCTTTCTCGTCCACAAACCCGCTGCTTGAATATGAGCGGACACTGCTGGAGTCTTTGGACTCGGAAGCTTTGTCACTAGGCATGTCTACTTGTGAAATGTATGGAGCAGTGGAGTCATATATATTCGCGATAGTGACTCATGCAGAGAATTCAGACGCACCGATGAGCTAAAAAAGAAGCCCGATGCGGGGCTCGAACCCGCAACCTTTTGATTGACCTTATATGTTTAAGAGTCAAATGCTCTACCGATTGAGCTAACCAGGCATTTCTGAAAATAATATTCCGTGGCTCTTTATATTGATAGGTNATTTCTGAAAATAATATTCCGTGGCTCTTTATATTGATAGGTGTTTAATACGACCCTTCAAGGTTAAGATTGGTTGGTAGTGTACCCGGTGGTGCCTATGTGGGCAGTACACTGTAACTCGTTTTGGATTTTCGGCCAAGCGCCAATAACAGTCCGTCTGTGATCCACTACAATTGAGATAAGAAAACTCATGTGGAACTCATATATTATGTATACATCTTTACGAAACTTATATTATGTATACATCTTTATGAAACTTATATTATGTATACATCTTTATGAGACTTATATTATGTATACAGCTTTATGAAGGCTATTGGCTGAGCAACGCACTGAGCGCTTCACTATCAAACATGTTGCTTCCAGATTGAAGCGTTTTGGCCAAAATCACAAGCGATTTTTCAGTGAAGTCAGGCTTTTTTCGAAGTTCGTCAAGGTCGTCGGAAAAAGTGCTGGCCATATACGCTAAAAACTCTGAGTCCAACTCCTTTCTGTCGCGAGTAATGGTCTCTTTTGCATCCGCTAGCGCCTGTTGATCAGTATTTGTGAATTTGACCGAGTCGAGTTTTTGCCTTATTTCGGCACTCATATGCGTATTTTCCGGAATGGTTTGGCTCGTCTCCGTATCTGATTGGATATCGATATCGTTGATATTCACCGCTTCTTGGGGCTCAGTTTGTGCGGGGGTTATCTTCACAGATTCTTCGGTGGCAGACTGCGTGCCGGAGTCTGAGTCTGAGGAATCAGAGTCCGAAGAGAAATCCTCTGTTCTTCTCTTCTTTCTTCTCCTGTTTTTTGTGGGTTTGGTGTGTTTAGGTGCCATTGCTGGACTGTCATGGCACATATTTTTCGCCTGTTTGTATGATGACCCAGCGCGATGCATTCCTGCACACAGCACACGGTGGGTCTGCTACGACTATACAAGTTGCAATTAAACGTCCATCCATTTCTTTACTTCTTAGGCGCAGGCCGTTTCTTTTTCACCACCATGGAAGACAAGTCGTTCACAGCAAGTTTTCTCTTTTCGGCCAGTGACCCACTTTGGCCACCGGTGGCACCAGCCACGGCCTCGCCCAAAAGTCCCTTGATCATATCCATCTGCTGAAGCTCAATGTCTTCAGCAGGTGGCTTTTGCAATTCCAGGAACCGTTCCTTCAACTCCGTAAGCAAGTCGGCGTCTTCCTTCTTTTTTTGCGCGTCTGTTTCCTGGGCCGCACGCTTTTCCACAATGCCAATGGCTAGCTTCATATTTGCAGCCGCCTCCTCTCTCAGAGCAGGATCGTCCACGCAAAACTCGAGCGCCAAAGAGAGTTTGTAGTGGGATTCCGACACCAAAGAAGACGTGGCGGCCGGATATAGAAGTTTGCGGATCTCAAGGCTTGACTTAAGGTCACGTGCCGCCTGGGGAAAGTTTTCCGACTCCAACGACACCTCGCCAAGTAAGTCGTATGTTTCGTGTAAACGCTCCAACGTCTCGATGTATTCAGAGTGCTTCTCGGCCTCCTTGCACAAAGTGTAGGGCTGTGTAAGAGCGGCGGCAGCGTCACTTTGTTCGTTTCTCTTCTTTTCCAATAACGCACGGGCGACATCTAAAATGTCCCATGCTGCTTCGAAGTCACTTTGTTCTTCTTCAGGCTCGGCACCGTCGGCCTCTGATTCGGACTCTTGACTATTCTGGGCCTCGTTATCCAGGTCTTCCTCAGCCCCAAAATCGGTGTCGTTTTCACCTATTTCGGCGTCGTTTTCACCATGAGCCATTCCCTCTTCGAAATGAAACCCATCGACACCCTTATTCTCGTCATCTGTTTTTTGAACGGCCTGATCGTCCTTGGCAACGCCGCCTAACACCCCCGAGTGGGCCACACCATTTTGGAACAAGGCCTTTCCATACAAAAGAAGAAGATTGGCGTCTTCTGCGCCGGTTTCTTCGCTGAAAAGAGCACACGCGTCGGCATAATGCGACGCAGCAGCCTCGTATTCTTTCAAAGCGTACGCCTTGGAGCCCTCGCTGATAAGGGTGACTATTGCCTCCGAGTACATGTAGTGTTTAATGAAGGTGCAGACTCCGCGTTACGCGTTACCGCGCTTTTGTTAGTAGTGTGTGCAATAACTGCACACGGTCGTATTTTGCGATGTCTTGCTAGAGCACCGTAAAGAAAGACTGTAAGGATAATATTGGCCAAACCTGAATAATTGAATTTTAATATTCCTGAATAATCTAATTTTTGGTAATTGATTGAGGTTCGTTGTCGAAAGCATGGTGAATTGGTTTCCATCTGAATGATACTTCTCACTGTATACTTGTCTCAAATATGTACTTAACGGTCGTCTGATGTCACCGACTGTGACAGGCAAGAGTAGCACACGTACCCAGAAAGTGCAGGTGAAACACATTTCCAGATTATCCGAAAAACGCTGCAGAAGCGGAGCTATATGCAAGACGCCAAAAGACCTCCACCATATAACTGCTACTAGGTGTCAATTCTCTGTTTGACACTGTCTTTTTCTGACTATTTTACCCGTGTCGGGTATTTTGGCTGCGACAGTGCCGCACTATTTCGCGCACGTGACTGGCTTTATCCTCACCCAAACACTGGCGCCTCACTTGTTAGTATAACATAACCATTGGCCTTTTAACCTTCTAATTTCAGCTGGCTGAATAAAGACGCCACAATTCTCGTGTTTTTGTTGTCCTAGCGTGTTTTTTATCCAAGCCACACAATACCGCCCACACAATACCTCTTCACGAGTCACATCTACATTGTCCCCATACAATGAGCAAGAAGCCACTCAGACGAAAGCCGCCGCCACCACTTGATGCAGCGTACGATTTGGATGGCCTGCAAGTGCTGAGTGAGATCAACACTCCTGTGACTCCACAGTATCATTTTTATCAGCAGTCCCACAACTCTCATCACCCACCCAGTGGTGTGGAAACATACTCGCCAAGCCCGTCACATTCACATGGCACTCCAGCTTCGTTTGGTGTTGCCTCTCATCAGACCCCAGATGCATTGAGATTTGACCACAAGAGACCCGAAAGAAACCCTGCTGCATTAACGCTGCCTCAATATAGCGGTCAACTGTCACATTATAGCGGTCAACAGCCACAATACAGCGTTCAACAGCCACAATACAGCGTTCAACAGCCACCATACAATGTTCAACAGATGAGCCACCACCTACAACTTACAGAAACGAGTCCCACACACAAAAGCTATGCACTCCCTCAAAGACCTGCTCAAACTCCTGTGCTACATCCTATTCTGGCAAACGACCCCGATGATACAAATGACTCCTCTTTCTACCCCGACGATGTTCTAGATCCTTTCTTCAATGACCTGTTGATAAGCCCTGGAACCACTCGCCTCAAGGGTCCCCAAGAATTGCCTCAAGACTGCCTATTCTTGCCTACCGAGAGTTCTCCCCCTCTCCGGTCCTCTCCTGACAACCATCTGATTTTTAATCTAAAGAGTGTTGACTCTCAATCGAAAGCCAGAGGTCTTGCGGGAGAATTGATACGTGAAAATGCTGACCCAGCCCCTCTATTCAATAAACCACTGTCTTCCAAAAAGCCATCTATCACAAGAAAGTTTCAGAACTTGCTGCTAGGTGGCACCTCACCATCGCAATTACTGGAGTCAGACAGTTCCTCATTAGAGTTCAAAACCAACGACGACCTCTATTCAGCAGATATTGTTTCAACTATTGGCCTGACCTATGGCAGTACCCGGACTAATTCAAAGTGGGGAGGAAGCACCCAGTCGAAGTCTCCTAATCTACCATACCCTACTCAAGACCCAGAGCAATTTGACACACAAGACAACGACAATTGGGTCACCCCTACTCGAATTCCCACTTTGGCTGCACGCAGTTCAATGCAGAACTACCCCAACCACGGTTCACCTATCGCAAGTCCTTCGCAAAATCTTCCTTTTTTTAATACTGATAGTGGTCCCTACGGAAACGGCTCTATACCATGGTCCCCTGACCTGCCTTTGAACTCGAAAAGCTTGCTGAGCTCTCCATCTAAAGGATCGAACTATCGACCAATTAGAAACGACTATGCTTATCATGTCTCTGAAGTCAGAAGTAGCAGGTCCCCATCGCCAAAGAAATACAACGGATCACCCACTGGAAAGTCTCCAAATAAAATGATCTCTCCATTTAATTTGATAGGCGAAGAATATCCTGAGGTCTTGGATTCGCACTACGAAGAAACCAGGATGCCTCGGTGGAGTTTGATTGAGCATGATGACTTTGATTACTACGACGATTCATTCATCCGCCCAGATGCCGCAGATCGTTTTGATTACTCTGTCTTACCTGAATTGCCCGAGACAAAAAATAATGCCAGCATCAAAATCTCAGACATGCAAGATTTACACGAGAAAAAGGACCTTCCGTTACAATCTTCTGCAACTATACGACGTAAAAATGACGAGCTCCCTCCGGTACCTTTGACTTTGCCACTGTTGCCGTTCTCATCAGCTTTCCTATCAAAACTGCATTTCTCTGAGTGCCCGAATATTTGGTCCCTCAACAGTGTGTTCGAATGGAGTGTAAGGCTTACCGGATGGCTGCACAATGACAGTCTCAATCAAAAAGAGTTTCGAAAGGCGCTCATCAAACTCATAGCTTATCACAAGCCCGATCTACCTGTTGATTTGATTAATAAAAACGCTGGTCACATAATCGAAAATTTCAAGACTTCAGGTGTTTTTGCTCGACAGAATCTGGATTCGACAAATAGTGAAGAGCTTGAATTAGTTCTTAAAGCTTCAAATGTTATCAGTGGAGTATTAGTTGATTTGACTGACTGTTATTCTTTTGATGTGAGCCATAAAAAACATACTGATAAATTTCAGAAGTGCTATTCATATCTGTGCCCAATCAATAAGGTAATAGAGCATGAAAGGCAAATGAAGAGCGTTAATATTGATGAACTAGAGCTTGGAAGTGATTGGGCCAGTCATTGGAAGCTTTCTGCACAAGACATGACAATAGATATTGCTGAGTCTAAAAGACAATCTTTTTTGTTTGACTTAATTAAATTCGAGCAAAATTTCATACAACGAGCAAGATGCTTCTTGGAAATTGCTGGTCCTGAATTTCTTCGCCAGGCGAAGCTCATTCCACTGAATGAAAATTCCTCAACCATGAAAAGTTTCGAGCAGAATATAATGAGCTCTTCTGGCCAGCTTTGTGACATACACCAAAGCTCATTGTACAAGCCTCTTCTTCATATTCTTGTCGGTGATGGAAAGTTTATTAAAAGCATAACGGAGGTGGCTAATTTGTACACCAATTGGTCGA
This sequence comes from Metschnikowia kipukae, assembly GCA_002370135.1. NCBI lineage: Eukaryota > Fungi > Ascomycota > Pichiomycetes > Serinales > Metschnikowiaceae > Metschnikowia > Metschnikowia kipukae. The sequence goes on from NKZJ01000108.1 coordinate 393,354, forward strand.
AAGAGGCCAAAAAACCCCTCCTTGCTTATATGAGTTCAATGCCCATGATACAGGATTTATTGAACAACCCACTTCTTAAAACATGGGATCAAACAATAAGGGCAAATCCCAAGATAAAGGAGTTGCAAGTAAACGGAAATTTGCTCTTGATGAGTACTTTCAATTCGAGATACCAACAACTACCTTTACAGCTCATGGACATCAGGAAGTTCTATGATCAAAGCGAAGAAGAACATGCCGCATTAACTGAAGCAATCGAATCCATAAGAAAGTTGGGAGCAAAGGTCAATGAAATGAAAGTTTACGCAGATAATATCCACTCGCTTCAAACCGTGCAAAACCAGCTTACTTGGAAAACTAATGTCTTTCAACCAAACCTTCACTTGAATTCTAAAAATCGAAAATTATTTTTCAGAGGTGACCTTACCCGGAAAGGTGAACTCAAAATAAATTCGAGTAATATTCATTTGATAGTTTTAGACAATTACGTACTTCTCACCGACAGGCAGCGGAACCAAAAATCTTACACATTCAAGGTTTCTGAGGCACCAATTCCTGTCGACTACTTGATAGTGGAGAAAAGAGAAAAAGAGTCTCTGGGTTTGAGCTACAAGACCGTGACGAGTCAGTCCCTGACTCATCATTCGGTAGAGGAGAATTCAGAGGAAGTGTCATCTTACCCTTTCAAAATACGCTATGCGGGCCGTGGAAAGTCAGAATCACACACTTTAATAGCAGAGACCGAGAAGGATCGTCAAAAGTGGATTTCCGTATTGCAGCAGACTAAAATGAATGCAGCAAAGCGTAATTCGCCTACGGCACCATACAACTTCAAACTTATAGACAATCGGTTCTTCGCCTACGAACAAACCATGCAGGTGAGTAAGCTTCCAATTCTTGCGTCGAATGATCCACTTTACTTACTTGCAAATACCAACTCAGCTGTGGCTCCAAGTGGTACATCATTTATGAATCGTCAAGTACAATGCTCAGAGATGTTTAGTTTTATGAATGGCCAATTCCATTTTTTGGGAACAACATCTGGAGTATACTGTTCTGATGAGAAAAATATCTGGAAAAAGATCATCAACAGTAATAACGTCACAAGAATAACGGTCGTTCCAGAGCTGAACGTAACTTTGGTCCTAGCCAATAAAACATTGAGGCATTATCCACTTCAGCTGTTGATAAATCTCTATTACGAAAGAAAAGAGAACATAACATCATATCAAATATCGAATGATTCCATTTTGTTCTATGAGTTTGGGCAACATTTAGGACTTCCCACACTCATCGTTGCTAAAAGAAAGAATGCCGGCTCGACGACATTTAAAGTTTTTGTGCTACAAGATGACAACAATGGCATTTTGAGCACAATTGAGACAGTTAAGAAGTTTTACATACAAGCCGAGTGCTATGGTATTTCCATCTTTAATACTTCTTTAGCGATTCACACTCAGCGCGGATTCGAGATTTTAGACTTACAGAAGCTTTCACCAAGAACGGTTCCAGAATTTCCGAGCAACGAAAGTGCAAGCAAAAAGTTGGATGGTTACAGCCGGCGTAAAGTTGTTCAAACTCCGGATCTCATAAAAAAAGTTATTTCCCATGCTACTCCTCTCGGTATGTTCAAGTTGACAAACAACAAAGAGTTCGTGTTGGTCTTCAGCGACTGCGCCATATTCGTGAATAAAGCGGGCAAGTTATCGAGGAATTCGATGGTACGATTCGAGTATCGCCCAAAGGATATCGCGTTTACTGATAACAATCTTTTTTTGGTATGCGAAGAAGTAATGGAAGTTTGGTCTTTAAGTGACACTGCCTCAGCTCCTAATCGGCTAGCACAAGTGGTGCCGAATAAGGATATTCACTTACTTAATGCTTCATCCTTATGCTTCCGTGTCGTGAATCCGATCAAGACAGATGTGCAATTGATTTTCCGTCTTGTGAAAAGGGTTGCTTCTACATAATTCTCGTATAGTTGGAGTGCAGCATCGGCACGTTTGGATCACTTGGGCCGTTGGGATCTATCTCCGCCTTGTGTGCCGGATTTCATGCTTTCCTCGGATTTCGGTGTGGGGAAGCTGCATTCCACCGCGACTGGATATATAGTTCGCAAGGGACAAGTAAAATAGTTTGTCAGTATTAATTCTTTTACATTCGAATAATAACAATGGTCGATTTCAACGTTAATGGCAAAACCGCAGTCGTTACTGGAGGATCCAGAGGCTTGGGATTATATGCAGCAGAAGCCTATGTGCTCGGAGGAGCCAAAGCAGTGGTGATCACCTCTAGAAAAGTGGCTGCATGTGAAGAGGCCAAGGCATACTTGGAGAAGGTTGCAAAAGACAACGGCAAAAGCACCATTATTCACTCGATCCCTGCCGATTTGGCCAATGAAAAGGCAAGTGAGAAGTTTTACGAAGACGTGATGAAGGCTGTTGGGGAGGTGAACATTCTTGTGGCAAATGCAGGCGCTACGTGGGGCGCTCCATTGGAGTCCCACAAACCGGCTGCTGTGCGTAAGATCTTGGAGTTGAATGTGGTTTCCGTCTACCACTGTATTCAATTATTTGCAGGAACTCTTGAAGCCACGGGTACTGAGCAAGATCCGCTGAGAGTGCTCATTATGTCTTCCGTGGCATCTTTAGTTGCCAGTGACCCTGTTGGAGTGTACGGATACTTGGCTTCTAAAGCTGGTGTCTCTCACATGGGCAAAAACTTGGCTATGCAATTGGGACCTCGCAACATCACTGTTAACTCTTTGGCACCAGGATTCTTCCCCACCAAAATGTCTCAGGGTGTCTTGGACATGGCCGGCGACATCATGACCGAGCAAAACCCAAGAAAGAGATTGGGTGTCAAGGAAGATATCATGGGAGTTGTTCTCTTCATGAGTGCACAGCAGTCAAACTATCTTAACGGTATTGTTCTCCCAATTGATGGAGGTGCTCACGTTGCAGGTGCATTCACTCCAAAGTTGTAAATTTTTGAAGTTTTTAGATACAATATATATGAAATACAGTTGATAAATACCAGTAGTATGTCTTGTTTATCTTTTATATACTAAGCTAGTCATAATTAGAATTACTATAGTTTGACTCCACGAGACCCTGGAGGTCGTGTGTAAACCACTGATCCAAGATGCATGCGAAAGTGATTGAAATCCGCTAAGCATTAAAGGTAACTTCCCATCGTTCACGTTGCACGGTAAAACTATAGTGAATCATCCAATCTTCAAACTTTGCACTAAACAGACCGTGTCAGCTTCTTTACTTTCACAATTCACGCTATGGGACTAGCCTCATCTACCATTCTAGACTCCTTGATGGAGGGGAACAATTTCGACAGGGAAGAGATTGATCGTTTACGCAAGCGTTTTATGAAGCTTGATGCAGACCGCAGTGGTACAATCGACAAGAACGAGTTCTTATCCATTCCAGGTATCTCCAGTAATCCATTGGCATCTCGGCTAATGGATGTGTTTGACTTGGATCGTGATGGCACAATAGACTTTCAAGAGTTCCTTACTGGTCTTTCTGCTTTTAGTGGCAAGTCCTCTCGTACTGATAAACTCAGATTTGCCTTCAAGATTTACGATATTGACCGTGATGGCTTCATTGGTAATGGAGAGTTGTTCATCGTAATGAAGGCTATGGTGGGCAAAAATCTTCAAGATTCAGAACTCCAACAAATCGTGGACAAGACAATCATGGAAGCAGATAAGGATGGCGACGGCAAGTTGAGCTTTGAAGAATTTCAGCTGGCTGTTGACTTGAACCAAATCGAATCGGTTCTCACCCTCAATGCATTTTAGAGCCAAGACCTCAAAGCTCACCAATATAGCCGCTCAGTGTTGTCTTCTTCGAACTCAAAGGTGATTTTTAAATGTTATGTTATTTTTGCCTTTCAAGACTCCCGATTAATATGTGTGTTATGAACTCTTTAGAAAACCAGCACCACAGGACTGGGTGCACTCTTCTAACTTTCACTATATTGCAAAACTTCAAACTTGTGCCCAACTGACTTCACGTGGGAAGGAGTTACTCTGATCAAATTCTACATACATGCAGCTGAACTTCAACATTATATAGAGCACTTGAGATAGAACAATTGAAATACAAAACAAGAACAAATTTCACACCTGATCATCAAGCTGTTATACTCGCCTATATGCACACTCAACCGCTTATCGGTGCGGCCCCCTCGAACATGTGGACTGTAATGAGTCCATTCGAATCCATAAATCTAGATCAAACAACACAGCTTGTTCGAGATGAAGAGCCATTGGATTTTTCGTCTGATGACGGGTTAGACCCGAACGATTTTCTCTCCCAAAGTGGCCGTTTGGATGCCAGCTCCACTCAAATATTACACTCCTCCAACACCAACATAAATGACTCAGCTTATTTATCCGATAAGCTCGCCAAATCAGTGCTTGGAGACTCAATGTACAGTTCTATACTTAACCTTGAGAGCTTCATTGCTCCTACTTTGGATCATTCAAATGTTGCTCAAACTGACGCCACAATTCAATATTTACGCAATCGTTACGACGTGTTTATAGCCGAAATGGAAAAAACAATACAAGTTCACAGAAGCGATTTGGAAGCTGGGGAGGAATGCTCTAATTCTCGGAATACTGTCATTGGTTTATTCAATCAACTTTCTGAAAACTGCTTGCAGCAATGCGAGATCTACACAAGAGAAATTGCCAGTGCCGAAAAATCATATCTCTATTTTCAAAATTTAGACCAACAGCGACTGCGTGTTCTTAGGCGAATCAGGCGAATCAAAAGTGAAAAAAATGAATTTGGGGCAAAGCTAGACAACTTGTTGGCGCAACGCACTGACATCGACCAAGAGATCGTTAACTTGGAATCTCGCCTAGAAGCGCTCCGATCGAAAAGAAACACCGTTAACATTGAAATCGATGGTACGATATCTGTTTTAGAGAGCAAATCTGCGAAGTACATTCACTACTTTAGGAACTTAGAGAAAGCCGCAAGAGCAGCAATTCTGGATTATTTAAGCTCCACTTCACTTTCCCATGAATCGATAGCGGCATACTTGAATACAAAGAGCGTCTCGACAGCTTTCAGCTCTTCTCATCATAAATCCACAGAAAAGATAACCATGGAACCAAGTCCGACTGAACCTAACGATGATACCGAGATCCCTGAAAAGGCCAGAAAATATCTTAAGAAGAGAGATGGAATAGGTATACAGGCATTTGAGCTCCCAGAAGAAAAATCTAAAAGACCGGATAGCCGCAATAAAGATGAGAAGACTAACACAGCCTATGATAAAGGCTTTGATACCGCTTCAAAGCAACTTGCAGCTGTAAAACAGAGACTTTCCACCATAGTTTTAGCGTTTAAGGCAGCAGCTTCGGAGGAAGGGCCAGCTCACAGGCATAACACATTGGATGATTCGCTGAACGTAATAACTGAAAAGCTAGATTTTGCTCCAATGCTTCAGTTATTGACCTCCAAGATTGACACGTTCAAGCAGTTTGAAATCAAGTCATCCAAGGCTTCTCGATCATATCGGACGGACTCTGCCATTTGGCTAGATACTTGCAATTTCCTCGAGAGCCAAGAGGGCTCATTATTCGACGTAATCTCCAATTCTCGCGATTCTGGCGGTGATAAGTCAGCCATTCAGCAAATTCTCGAATCAACTCAGAAGTATTTAAGAGAAAAGATAGCCAGTTTCAGTGATGAGGAGTCTCCTGAATATCTACGTTCCTTGTTGGAACACGAACTATCAGCAGTTAATTTGGCCCACAAGCTGGTAAAATCATAAGGGTTCTGGGTGGCAACCTAGAAACTAAGTTTTAATTGTAATAAGGAGAATGCTTCTTCTGAACTCTGCCTGTGACAAGGTGGCAGCTTTTAATGCTTGGTTGTATTGACTATTTATCATGGACGACGATGGGGAGGCCGTTTTCTCTGTATGAAAATGCTTGAGCCGGAGGGTTTGCCCGCCGGCCTGTCTGGTTTGTAGACTCCGCTCTTACTAGCCTGTGGAATGGCTTTCGGCTCAGGTCGATTTGGCAAATGCCTTTCTTTGTGGTTGTCGCTAGTAGCGAATCTTCCATCTTGATGCGACGTGCTGGACGCAGTTGCCTCGATATGGTCCTTTGCTCCATGGTCGCTTTTGGGGTTCAGATTATGAACATAGAATTTTTTGTGGCTCTTGTGATCCAGGTGACTCCCTCTTCGTTTCTTAGTATCAGTGTCGCCGAAACTCTTTTTGCTGGAAGACTGAGCTATGGGTGGACGATCAGATGCATCTTTATGTTCAGTTTTTGAGTTTGCGCCTCCCGCAAGAGGTTTGTCATGGTCTTTAGAACTGGTTTTCTCCTTTCTATTTTGCCCGGTACTACCAGCGTGTGTCCCTGGGCTTTGTTTTTTTGTGTGATCTTGAGTAGGAGCAGTTTCCTTCAATTCTGAACGGTCGGGACTTTCAGCATTTTCGAACCTAAGGGACCTCAAATCCTTGTAGCGCTTTAAAAAGCCTGGCTCGGCTTGGTCGACGCAATCATGGCTTTCAGCGTCTTCAATAAGCTTTCTCCAGATTTTGTCTCTTTTCAAGGAATTCTTATTACCAAGAATCCAGAGTGTGGTACGAGCACGGGTAAGTGCAACGTTCATACGTCTCACGTCACTCAAGAATCCAACGCTGCCTGTTTCGCTGGCTCTGACACATGACATGATGATGATCTCCTTTTCTTGACCTTGGAATCCGTCAACTGTGTTGAAATCGATCTCGTTTAAAATGCCCTGACCGTACTTGCTCTGAAACACATCTCTAAGAGTTCTTATTTGCTCCTTGTAAGGTGAAATGATTCCGACTCTCCCTTTGAACTTGTTTTGTGGCAACATATTCATGATTTGCTCAACAAGTTCCACTGCCACACGAGCTTCGGCCATGTTGAAAAAGGACTTGGACTTCACATTTTGTTGGTGTCGACTGACAATGTCAAAAAAGCGGTAAGGTGTCAATGGCATATGGCTGTGCCAAGGTCGTTGTGTCTTTTCTTGCATACCCTCGCCATCAGCAAGTCTTGAGTTATAGAACTGGGCGCTGGGGAAACGAGATATACTGGGGTGCATTCTGTATTGCACATCCAACAAGTAAATCGATTCAGGATTCTGCTTTTGCATTCTGACAAACAAACTTTCCTCGTAACCGAATGAAGATGCACGTTGAGATAAAACGGTAGGTGGAAGCTGATTAGGGTCACCGACCATCACACATTTTTTGCAGCCGTATCTCAAAGGAATAATAGCTGATAATTCCACACACTGGCACGCTTCATCTATAATCACTTGGTCAAAATTGATAGACATACCAGCCAAAAAATCATGGGCGGATCCCGATAATGTGGAGCAGATTACTTGAGCCTCGTTGATAATTTTGGCTTGGGCTTGTCTTCTTTCAATATCTCTTGTACGTGTAGCAATGGAAACTTTTTCTCTTTGCTCGTCCAATCTTTTTCCTAGCTCGGATCTTCTCTTGTTCACTTCCCGGAGTTTTGTCTCTAGCTCTATGGTTTGCTTATCACTGAGATCGCCCTTTTTAAGCATCTCACGGAGTTGATCTCTTTGGCCTATGCATTTAGTATGCTCCTGTCGAATTGTTGGATCAATCGTCGCACTAGCACTATTGCCTTGGAGCTGCTTTTCAATAAGTTCCTCCAATCCCACGTCTCGAACGGATGCATTAATTGCATCAGATCGGCCTAGACGCACAATTTTTGGTATCACCTGCTCTCCACGATCGTTGGCAACTCCGCCTTTCAAACGCACAACTAACTCATCGACAGCAGCATTACTAGGAGCACAGATCAAAACTTTCTTTGCGGGCTTCAGTTCACCTTTGTTTGACTCGGGAACCAGAATTGCGTTTGGATTGTGTGTTTCTGACAAGAAATGGCCGACAATCCCCAAAATGGTTTTAGTTTTTCCTGTTCCAGGAGGGCCTTGAATTAAAGAAAACCCGTCTTCCCTGCTGGACCCAAGAATTGCTTTAGCTTGTGAGATATTAACATTCAACTTTCGACACATCTTTTCGGCTTCGCTATCTGATATTGGCGCAGCTATTGTTGGTTTGCCTGAAAGAATCTCATCGCACAAATCGTAGTATTGTAAGCCTTTAAGAGAAGAGTATTCTCTCTCGACTGTTATCATTTGCATAATTTTCATAGCAACCACGATAGACTTTGGCGTTAACAATCCCATCATTGACCCTTGTGGATATACTCGAACAGTAATATCACAATAATCCGCGTTCACATACTTGATTTCCCGAACTTTTGCAATGCATGTTTGGGACTCAGGATGCTTCAAATATTGTGCGACCTCATAGGGAGATTGTAAATTCTTGTCGGCAGCATATCCGAGAACCAATAAGTCCGATTCTCCGATTTTTCTGGCAGCTAGCTCAGCTTTCTTGATCGAGACATACACATCGAAAAAACCATCACAGGTGGTACGACTTCCAACTAGAACCTCGAATGGAAGCTCCTGACCAGTTGATCTAGAGGCTTGAATGCCTTGCCAGCACTCCAATAAAAGCAAAGGTTCAATCTCAGCCACATACTCTTTGGCATTGGAGTACGAAGCCTTGATTGGTTTGTACAAGCCTCGTTCTTCTGTGGGGTACTCGCTATTGGAATTGTAATTCCATTTCAAAATAGTAGTGTAGAGTGGTTTCAAATTCACATTCAAACGCAATCTCATTCGTTCTTCATTCCTGCGTTGGGTGTCAACCTTTTTGGCCATTGCAACTTTTCGAACTGGTTGTCCGTTGATGTCGAGTTCGGTAATTTTTGACTTTTTCTTAGAGTCAAGGAAGAGATCCGATACATCCACATCGCCATCCTCGTCTTCTGACGAAGACTCGTCGGCTTTTTTGGGTTTGAGTGCATTGAGTGACCTACCAACAGCTGTAGATTTCGAATTGAACCCCGCAGGTCTCGGTGGTGCTGGTGCCGTAGAGGCGCTGACTGGCTTTCGATGCGATTTGAGCTCGTTTCGCATGGCTTCCAAATTGTTGGACTTGAAGTTCTTGCTTGGTGGTGGAGCGGGCGCCACGGGTGCTTCTTTCGTAACAACCCCGAATCTTGAAAGCGTCAGTTGTTTCTGCTCTTTCACTCTGCTTTGGTAGGCATATGAGGCGCCCTGCGGTTCTGGCTGAGGTGTCGTAGAACGTGAAAGGGTACTAGCAGATCGTTCTTTTGCCGTATCCTCAATTACTTGCTGCACAAGTTGAGAGTCAAATTCGCCGGCTTTGGCCAAGATCGTGCTTCTCTGTTGCTCACTCAACTTGTTGTTAAATTTTTTAGCTTTAGCCCCGTACCTTGCAAATGTAAGTATGAAGTTTTTGTCGACATTGAAGTTGAGCTCTTTGGCCAAATCAAACCCTTTGAAAACCAACAGAACACATGAATTCAAGAGCGAGATGTCTCCCAAACGGAGCCAAACGATAACATGAATGAATGTGGACATGAATGTATGAAATAATTTGTCCTCGAGAGTCGAGTCTGCGAAGTATTGAATGAGGGGACGGAATGAGTCTAGAAGTAAGTGACTTGTATCAAGCGTATCACGTGTGAACTCTATAAGATCGCTTAAATGATACATGCCCGCCCAGACTAATGTCTGTTGATAGATCATGACTAAAAATTGCCAACCGTTTTCCCAGAACTTTTTCACTTCCTCTCTGCAATCTTCGTGGTCCTCAAACTGTGTATTAAGGATTCCTTGAAGTGGATCCGTGAGAGATTTTATCACGTCCATAAGAATTCGTAATGCCTTGGGACATGGTTCAAAGACTCTTAACTTGGCAATAGAGGCTACTGAGATATTTATCGCTCTCAAGTTTGCTTTCAAGTCCAAATTAAGAGAGCTTGATATAGCTTCGTAACGCCCATCAGAGTCAAACACTTGATGAATAATGGTAAGGGCTGATTGACTGGTTTGGGGATTGAAGATACAGCTCCACAAGCCCTCGAGACATCCGTCAGATTTGAAGACAGTTTTTATGTTCTCTGGATCAAGGACCGTGAGCTTTTCCAAGATCAATCCAATATTTTCACATAATGCTTGCACTTCTCTATTATGTATGGCGAGTGCAGCCTGTAATTCCTTGGATATATGAGAGCTCTTCTTTTCTTTGAAAATGACAACTGAGCAGCAATCAGATAATGATCTCATCAACTCACTAGCAAAGTCTGTGTTAGAGAATGACACGTTCTTGAGATCGTTCCAAAGCGAGAAGTCATATTCAAAGAACGTGGGAATTTCTTTGCGCTCGACAACGTAGGAATTGAGCGCCGTAACCAAAATATCGTATTTGATACACGCAGCAGTCAACTTGATGGCGCTCAAAGAACCTGACTTTGCCAAAGAAGTATACTCGGTAGAGTGCTTACTAACAGCAGATCTAATGTCACGGAAACGTAACAAAGAATTTGGATCGCTAGTGCCAGCAAAGTTGAAAAAGTCAGCGAGTAGTGAAGCAGAGTCGAAAGAAGTTGACTTGAGGCCTGCTCTTTCGCGTTGTAAAAAGAATTCTGCAATTTTGATAGCGGTAGTGTTCTTCTGAACATTTAAAGACTTTAAAAAGGCTGGGATCCAGAGAGTGAAGTCCGATGAGTCCAGCTTTTCCAAGCATTGAGAGAAGTACTTGTTGCCAAGAATTGTGTCAAGAACATTCAAGGGATGCACGTTGTCAGCTAGTTTCCAAAAGTGGACACTGTACATGTTCAAGCAATTTTTGAATACACGCAATAGAATCGGGAGCGGATCTTCTAATTTCGCCATGATGTTGTTGAGGAGAACTCTTATAATTGGAAAAAGTCTGATTTGAGTATAAGAGCTCATAATGTCAAGTTCCACGGGTTTGAGCAACTTGGCGAATTCTTTAGTGTCAAGAAGAACCATTATAGCATCTATCATAGACCAGAAGTTCTTGCTCATTGCTAAAGAGAAGTACTTAGCGTCTTGAAGTCTATAGGAATGGTAATTCAATTCGTCCACAGCCTGTGGATCAATAACAACAGGCTTTGTGATTTTGGTTTTGGTTGCTTGGAATGCAAACGCGGACTCTTCTTCCGTTCCTTCCACCATATAAAAAATGAATGCTGGAGGAATGCTATTGTCATAATTTAGGTTCTTTGCGACTGGCAGAGCTAGGAGCCCAGAAAATTGCAGGCGAAAGTCGGAACTTGCCTTGAATAATGCAACAGACGAGAAGCACTCGTGCAAGAAATTCTCCATCAGACGATCTTCAGGGAGATCGGGCACCTTTACGTGAGAAACACCGCCAATAAATTCCAGTAATTGCCCTTGTAAACGCGTGAGCAACCAATCGGTTATAATCTGAAGAAACTGCAACACCTGCTGCACTGGTATTTTGCGGATCATGATGAATCTCCGCCGTAAGTTAGACAAATTCTGCTGAAACATATTAACACACTTGGAACAGTAATTGAGACTCCGCATCATACGCTTCTCCACCTCTAACCGCTGTGGGCTCGTGGCTCCCGGAAACGAGAACATTATGAGTGTATGTGCTACAACAGATTTCAAGTGTGGATTACAAAAGAGATGAAGCTCATCCTTTAGTTCAGGCAGCAGGACAGTATGCATGCATTTCATGAAGATCTGAGTCTGTATTTGGGAGTTTCCGGGTTCTCCGTGGCTCTTTTCAATCTCTGCTGTAAGCGTTTCAAGCTTCTGAATGAAATCGGGCCCCATTATGTGTTTCGATAGTTGCAAGAAGCAATGAATTTCACCTCAAGGGTCGCCAGGATCAGGACTAAAAAACAGAGTAGACAGTATGCAACGACTTGATTACGCCACGCTGATTCGGCCTTCAAACAAAAGTTTTAGGCTTCACCGGAAGATGAATCGAGTGAATTTAAGTTACAAAGGTGAAAAAAAGACGTTTCGTACAGGCCGTGTGGCAATGATAGCAGCGACGCGCGCGGCTTTCTGAGGGTACTGCGAAACGTATTACTTACGCGGTTCATACTTGCCATTGTTTTAGAGTATTCAGGCTAAAAATATATTTTGAATTTGAAGATTAGGAGCCCACTTACATCAAAACCAAATCGACACCCATCATGTTAGCAGCAGTGAACCAGTCCTCGCCAGTAGCCCAGCACCGTTGCATGATGGAGATTCCTCGATTTGCGCCCATATTCCCACTCTGGGCCAAATTTTGTAGTCTTTTCAAATAAAAGCGTTTCTTTTCAGGATCCAAAGTGTCGCAACCTGCGCAAAATATGGAGAAAATAGAGCAAATATCGCCAGCAGAGCCGGCTTTGATACACACCAGAAGAATCTGCGTCATGTCTTCAATGAGTTCCTGCACCACATGAGACAGTCGCGGCATAAGAAGCACACGTCGGTACAAGTTCAAGAGGGCCATGTTAGCAGAAAGCCGATTGGTGCTGCCAAGAATATTGCTCTGCTCCACAAGTCGCAGGATCTCTTTTTTGCGGCCTATTTGGGGTGTTTTTCGTGCTGTTTCGTGCTGGCCAGCTTCGAGAAGTTTATCGATCTTGTTTTCTCGTTTGGCCTCTTCAGCTTCGTAGTCTTTTTCAAACTTGTCTTTCAACTCCATCGCGGCTATCACAATCTCTTGCGGTAGACATGAGGGGTCGCTATTCTCTTTGTTCATGTATTTTTCAACCTCGTCTATCAAAAGAGAAATATTGACAAAATGGGGAAGAAGCTTCTCATCGAAACCCAAAAGATAATCGATGTTTCGACCTTTTCCCTCATCATCTATTTCAAGGTTGGGTATCGAATCCACGGGTTTGTACTTCTCACTGTTGCGGAAGGACCTGAGGTAGTTGTGCCGGTTTCTAGTTGAAGAAAGAGCACCAACGACGTCCACGTAAATAAACCAACGTGCCAAGAAGAATGTCACATCGCTTTCATTTCGCTCGATTCTTTTGACCAGTTTCGTCGATGATACTGAAGATTTCTCGCTCCCCGAGTCGTCATTTTTGTGGGCGTGTGCATCGATGAGCATGATGGGTTTCTTGGCTCTCTCCACAAAGATCTGGCCTGCTCCAAGCGTGTGAGTTCTATGGTTTTCGAAGTCATTGCAGTGACACACCTCATAGCACGATAAAAGCAAGCTTGTAGCAAATGTACCGTCCGATGTTGATTTTGACTTGTCCTGTAGCATTCCGATGAGTTCCACGCAGGATCTTTTCAATAAATGATCGATTACTGCTTGGTGTCTTCCCTCCACATTCATGAGGCTCGCCTTAGCCCGAGCAGCGAAAGCCAAGATCGTGGTGAGCAACCCAGGGTAATGCATTGCCATTTGTGGTAAAAGCTTTTTAAAAGGGTTATCTTTGTAAAGAGAAGGCGCAGGCACCAAATTGTCGGCGGCCACGTTGATCCAAAAATGAAAGAGGTCCCTGTAGAAAGGGACACTGGATAGAATTTCCGGCATCGGCAGTATAGATGGCGGAATGGACTCAAAATCAAGCATTGCGACAGTATCATTGTTGAGCTCACCTATGCGTGGAGACAGTGGATCTGAGCTTGGACCCCACGTATCTGTGTGGAATGGGAACAGTTTGGGCAGGTGGCTTGCATCGTTCTCCTTATCCGTGATGAAATTGTCGAAATCAAAGCTCAAAGTTTCTGTGCCCATATCAGAGATAGTGGCGGCGGGTGACATGAACATGGCAGACGGAGACGAGACAAGCGCCACGTCAAACACTTCATGATGTGGTTCCAGTTGGAGCGGCGGTGCCTCAGTCTGTTCACGCTTTACCTGAAAGCTTTGAGCAAGCAAGTCCTTCTCCACTGTTTCTCGAGGATTGAAAGCCGGCAGATCACACGGGGTCTCTTGTTTGAAGGAAAATGTCTGTTCCAATTTGGGGCCTGAAATGGTGGGCTTCCCCGCAAAACGGAAAGTCGCCGTCTCCCCCTGAGAACCGTTGGAGTTGTCAACTGTGAGTAGCCCTCTTTTGGACCTCAGTGTATCTTTGAATGGCCGCCCGCCCCAAGTAAGCTTCAACGAATAGTCACATTCGGCACCAGCTTTAATGCATGGTGCGCATGCTGGTTTCTGTTCTGGGCATTTGACCTTGAGCCGCTTGCACCGATGACATCCGAGCCGAGAACGGGTGATTTTGCGCTTGCCGCTGCTCATGGTGGGCGGATCTGGTACACTTGTGATCTCTAGCTCTTTTTTCACTATAAATGTCAGACTGCAGTTAGCGCCGATAAGCGGCTTCGTATTACCAGATTCCGCGCGGAACTAGATAACGCACTGTGTACACGCCTGCTTGTACGGCCCTATATAACGGTAAAATCAGCTGTGTTTTTTGCAGTTTCAAATCAAGATATTTCTGTCACATATTCAAGATCATCTTACTAAATATCGGAGGTGGTTCCTCGTCAATGGTATACACGCCTTTTGGTGTCCGATTGTTTAGAGACCTGCCTGGTGCTAAGTTATCTGGTGCATTTCGCAGTATTTTCACTCTTATACCTGATCTTTACGTAAACTGACTTTAAATTACTACACACATACTAATAATCCTTCGAGTCAGCAAGAGACTTATCGAGAAGACCACCCTTTTTCTTTTCAGCATCTCTCTGCACATACTTTTTTCCGAACAAAATAGCCAAAAGTTTCTCATATAGTTTGAAGAGGTAACCACCAGCGATTAGGAGACCCAGAAGGATGGTGGCTAGCTTCGCCACGAACGAAACAAAAGACAAGCGTTTTTCTTTGATGCTGAGTTTAATAGGCTCAAAAGAATACGCAAAGTAGAGGCCTGGAGGTTGAAAGTCCGTACGACGCATGGCGTGATGAAGTTCAGTCACTGAAAACTGATACGTGTTCACTTCCACGCCCAACATTCCGTAATCCGTAGGCACCACCTTGGTGAAGTATTGATATTGGAATTCATTGATGTCCGTTGTTTTAGCCGAGAAATCCAATGTGTTGTCCAAAAGAGGATAGAAGTCTCCGTAAGAATATTCATTGATGATGTGAGAAAAGTTGTATTTTTCTGGAGGGAATGGATCACGTTGACGATAAACTGATCCCAGTGCAACAATGAAAAACTCGCCTTTCACATGATTGACGGGGATTGTGCCGAAAATGTGGCACGCAGGTGCATTTTCATCTTCTCGGTGTCCTTTCACGGCAAACTCGGCGAGCAAATTACCCTGGAGGACCTCGGTAATCTCAGGCGTAATGTAATGGTTGTTATCGCTGTTCACGTTGTAAAACTGAGGAATCTCAAAGTACGTGCCCTGGAAATTAAGCGTTTCGGATGCCATATATCTGTCACTAGTGATATCCATGGCATTGGTGGTAAGGTGCTTGCATGGCATGGCAACGACTATGTCCATATTGATATCGAGACTCAGACGAATTTCGTTATCCACAGCGAAGGTGTGTTCGGTGTGGCCATCGAGAAAGCCTCCAATCTGTACCCATGCTATGAGGAGCATGCAAAGAACAGTAAGAGCTGTGGAAAAACCGCCTCGCTGAGAGCGAACCTGATGCTCCGGAGTGACTTTCGGAAAAGCATCGAAAACTTTCACCTGTTTCGAAAAGCTCTCCATGTGGGTGACTAGTTCTTATGGTTGATCTTGAATGGTGAGACGGTAATAATGCGAAACAGGTGTTCAGTGTACAGGTGGCCCTATTTAGACACGCATACAAACAAACAGTGGCTTGAAAGATATTTTCAGGTTTAAGCTAACAGTGGCTTGAAAGGTATTTTCAGGTTTGAAACTACGATGTGCCGCATCAGCGCAGACATAAACTTAAATTCTTTATGTAGCAGCTAATTACTTCAGTGTAACCTTGGCCGCGGTTCAATGCAATGAGATGCGTTATTGAGTTTTCGTAGATAGAGGCACCCATGTCTTCACTTGGCGACAAATCGCGGATTGTTCAATATTTATGATTCTCCTTAAACGCTCTCCGATCAGATCAAGTCAATCTCTTTCAGCGGACGCGAGTAGCGATAACATTTCCGATAAAGACGGCGGCGGCGGAACTCGGTGCTTGTGTCCTGGTCAATAGGAAGCTTGTCGACAATCCAGCCCTCGGCAGTCTTCTTGGAAAAGCTGTAGTGAGACTGGTCCAAACCACGCTCGACAAAAAAGTCCTGCGGCTGGGTGTCAATCATCCAGTTGCTAGCATAGCCAAAGTCATACTTCCAGCCAAAAGGCGGCATTACCTTGTTGAGATTGTCCACCGACTTCGGAAGCCGGCCAGCGGCTCGCACGGGGTCTCGATATCCGAAGAGGCTTTTGGAATAACCGTAGGACTTCCACTGGTGCTTAAGCACATCCTTGGTCTGGAGCTCGTACACCTCAATGGTGCGTACCTCTGGCTGGTCGTCAACAATGATATCCTGGCGGTCAAAATTCTCGAGGAATCCTGCCGGCTTTGCTGGCTCTACTTCGGTTGCCTCCTTCTCGTCAAGAGAGGAATCTTCGTTTGGTCCAGCCGACGTACGAGTGTCATCTATCTTAGCCTTTTTTGCACTGAAAGAAGTGATGTACTTTTTTGCTTTCGGATGGCAAACAGCCAAAGCTACCCAGCCAGATTGAATGAAGATGAGCCGCCAGGGAATAAATTTGCCAAAAAATAACACTACCCACGTCACCACAATCACAATGTAAAAAAGAAAGGTAGTGAGTCTTTCATCTTTGAACGATGTCAAGTCATTGATAAGAGACTCGCCTCGCTCCATAGAGTTGAGCACATCAGTGGTAAGGTTTTGAAGATCACGCATGTTAATCATCATCGACATCTGCGAGGTGACGAACCTGGACTTATCCTTTTTCTTGGGCTCCGGGTCAGGTTTCTCTTGCTCTTGCTTGATCTTCTCGTACTGCGTGTCTATTGCTTCAGAGCCATAAGAGCCTTTGGATTGGCTCAGGGCAGAGTCGTCATTGAGGAAATTGCGCTCCTCCAAAACATCTGTCAACAAGCTACTGTCTTCTGACTCGTTGAGAAATTGCAAAAGCGACTGCCCACGGGGCTTCACAGGGATAAGCGTGGGAGTGTCCATAGGGTGCCGGTGTAAGTATGCTGGTAGCATAAGCCCACAAAGCACGTAAAGAAGCGGGAACGCCAACACCAAATGCGGCCACAAGCAGACACAGGTGTACACCACAAGCACCAGAAGAGTTTTGGTAGGGCGGCGCCACGTTACTATATGGATCAAGCCGTATTGGATGAGGAAAACCGTGCTCATTTTCCCGCTTAGCCGCTTCATATTTGACACGAAGATACGGATGGAAAATGGCGGCTTGTTTGTTCGGGCTGGGTCATTGAGCCTAACCTTGATTTCAGCAGCTTCCGCAGAGTCACTGGGCATACTGGTTTTGACCATGCGCTCCATGAACCGATCTAGAAAGTGTGGATGGTCCTTTTTGTTCTGCGAACTGAATTCGTTGGCTGACAGGGCCATATTTTCGATCATTTGGGCCTCGGCTTCAGAGATTTCTATGGTCAGTGGGTCAAACGATTGGCGTTCCTCCAATTTGTCTAAACTAACTCCTAGAAAGGCTGCGGCAGTGTTGGCGGCAATCCCTCGGTTGGTATCATAGCCGCGTGTATCTGCGTAATTGTTTGTGTAGTCGTACAACGACGAGAGAATGCGTTGGCGAGCAGACCCATGTTGCTGAGATTTGGTTTCAGACATGTTATATGTTGTAAAGATCTGGCTTCTAATCTGTGTTCATTTCACTTAGACAAGTGAATGTGCACATGATATAAATCAGTGGGGAAGTGACGCTGCGCGCGTTGTTTGCTGCAGGTACTGACATGCATACTTACGCCTGCTCCAAGCCTTTATACTTAGATGTGATGGACAAACAAGATCTACAACTCTCGAATGATGTGCAATGTTGACTATAATCTTTAAATATGTAGTAAGAATTTGGATTCCAAAAGTTGTGAAACCGTGGCCCGCTCCTTAGGGTTCCACTGGAACATGGATTCGATGAAATTGGAGAACTCTTGCTGGTCCCGCTTACATTCACCTGAACTTCCAAGTCGTACAGCAACATCTAAGCTCCGCGAGCTCAATTTCACGTTGCGCTTGAAAGGGCTTGGCAAGCGTGTTTCTGCATCACGTAATTCCATAGATTGGAGCTGAAGGTTGAGGTATTTTAGGTTGATCTTGCCCTCCGCATTGAAGAGAGAATTCAAGAGAGTCTTCTTGAGTTTTTTCTCATCCACCTGCATCTTGTTGGCGGCAAAGGTGTTGACATCCGTTAGACCTGGATCTTTTAAAGATTTATGAAGGTTTCCTTTCATTTGCTTCAAAAGACGCTTCCGCTCGTTGACAATATGAGAGCTGGCGGGGGCGCCAAACATTTCTAATATCAATGCAATCTGTTCCAATTCATTTCTTCCAGGGAGTAATGGCACACCTGTGAATAGTTCTGCACACACACAGGCAACAGACCATACGTCAATTTCGTAGCTGTACAAAGCACCCAAGATTACCTCGGGCGCTCTATAGAAGCGAGACTGAATGTAAGAGTAAGAGGTCTCTCCTTCAAAACAAGAAGAGCCAAAGTCGATGAGTTTAATTTGTATATCCTGCGCCGCATAATCTGTTTCTGGCAGGTAATGAGGCGGGAGCTTGATCATGATGTTTTCGGGTTTGATGTCACAGTGAATCACCTGTCTATTGTGAAGGAAATGGATTCCTTTGAGAATTTGAGCCATGATTACTTTGGTCATGGCCAAGGATAATCCACGAAACTTTCCGAGCTCCAATAGCGTATAGAGGTTGAGAGATAGCGCCTCCGTAACTATGCACATGTGTCCTCTGAAATGAAAATGGTCACAATAGGCCATGAGATTGTTCAAACCCGTCTCATGAGATGACATAAGGTGCTTGAGCATTTTAATTTCGCTCACAGCTTGCAAAGACCAATTGAGATCATTTTTGATAATCTTGATAGCAACAAGACGTTCGTGACGCACATTTTGGTACTTGTGATCTTTACAAAGCATAACGTTTCCAAAAGAGCCCGTCCCAAGTTTGCTCAAGATCTCATATCTGTACTCGATGTGACCCGCTGACTTGACAATGTAATTGCCTTCGGCGTCATCGAAACCATAATTATCCTTGAAGTTGCTGATATTCACATCGGGGCTAACCTCGAAAGGCGTCTGTGGCTCGGGAATATAATAAATCTTAGTGCTCCGCAAGATCTCGCCACGTTCGTACATGTTGAGCGCCTTTCCGCGAGCGCTCTTGAGCACATCGCTTGGTGAGAGCGATTGGACAGTTTCTAAGTTGCGATCTAGAGAGTTTGTTTCGCGGAAGAAGAGGGGGTCTGCCTTGTGTATAAACAGAAATATGTCGTTCACCGTAGTGGGCTTTTTGATTTTGACCTGATCGTTAAGAGAAGCAGTATCTTTGGAGGAGGATGGTTTCGATTTGACTGCAGCCTGTTTAGCAGTTGAAGTTGCCCTTGTGCTGCTTTTATGACTTGCATCCTGACCGAATCGGCTTATATTTCCATGCGATACGCTACTGTTGAGAGCGGTACCATCTGAATTTAAATGCTGGTGTAAAGAATGCTTCGATTGCGAACGAGGCAATTTTGTCTCTGACAAGACACGAGTAGAACGCAGAGATTTCACAGTGAGGTTCTTAGCAGACTTCTCACGTGGGAGATTGAAAGCAGGCTTGCTTGTAGATCGGTAAAGCTTCATGTACTCGTCAGACAGATTGGGATCTAGCGTTCCTGCGGAAATATGACGATAAGGATGGTTATTTGAAAAGACGGTGGGGCGGTCGCCAAAGTCAATCTCCGCATCTGAGTTTTCTGACTGACTGACATGAGAGGGTTTGGAGAGCTGCCGCTTTTTAAGAAGAGTTTGCAGGCGCGTTCGGCGGGCGTATACTTCCGAATTGCTGGTGGAGCGAATCTGAGGGAACCCCGAGCTGTTAACAGTGGTTTGCTTTTTTCGAGATGATGACGTGTCCCTCATGAATGAAAGAAATGGAATATCCAGAAACTTTTGTTGCTTTTCACGGTCCGCCGGAAGCGGGCTCGGGACATCCTTAGCCCGTGACAGTTGAAGGTTCCGTTTGTGTGCTGTCTGCACATACTCTGACGACTTGGATTTGGACGAAAGGACCCGGGATTTTGCACGTGCTGCCGTGGATAGCTTTGGGGCTTTCGAAGGAGTCGTATGAGGACATGGAATGCTGGATGGATATAGACTGTCGGGGTACTTCTTGCGGGGAGAATTTGTGGCGGATGCTGACAGTCTTCCGTGTTGGTCTAATTCGATGCTTGCGAACCTGGCGTTGAAACCAGGAGAAATGTTCAGCATGGCTGAAATGCAGGGACGAGATTGCACTCAAGTGTCTATATATATGAGATGGTAATGAAGGGGTTGGAATGAGACATGAGATCGGGTCCGGCACAGTACGTAAGTCTCACTACGATTAGGTGTCGATCGAGTACCTACGCGCCTGTGTCACGTGAGAGGGTACGTGAGCTCTGCTAGTAGGACTCGATAGCTGCGTCTTTGAGTAAGCATTTCGTCTTTTACAGTATTTCGAGTAACACATCCGCTGCCACATTCTGTTTGGTAATGACTGTATCTGCGAGGCCGCGAGCCATAGACCCCAAATCTTACACTCTTCGTGATCTTTTGCTAGTCACGCAAATATTGCACACTAACGGCCTAATACAGCCTGACCAGGTGCTTTCAAGCGGCCAGCTTGGCGATTTGGCAGAAACGTGGTTCTCTCATAAAGGAACGGTGCTTTCTCGCAACCAGAAGCTTTTTCCGATTGAAAAGGCTCTTTCGCTGGCTCAACTCGGCAAGCTTTATGAGAACATGTTGGAAGATTACGACAACTGCAAGAACACCACAGATTTGGCCAACACATTCTACTTTGCCCGCATTGCCGAGCTTGAACAGAAGATTGACGCTGGAAAGGAGAATTTCCGCGTGGCTCTAGAAAAAAGAGCTGCCAATTGATCAGGAGCTTGGGTCATTCTTTGGAATTCAGCTCTCGCTTACTGGAAATGCCAATAAATGGCCGATTTGTGCTACCCCTACTGAATCAAGGTAAATATGGCGGCTTAAAAGTTTGATTTTTGGTGCCAAGTAGAGATGAGCGAATTGCAAGCACTGGATTAGAACAATAATAGGCGAGCACTACGAATACTATATGAGTTTTAATGCACGCATACATAGGACATTTAATACGCAAGACCTTCAATACGCACATAAGTCATTCTACACGCATTTTTGGAAGCAGTGTTTCGTAAATCCCAAGAATATTAGTGCTTTTATATAATCTCAATAGAAGTCAGTAGAATCAATAGTATCCTAGAATAATTTTTTTATCCAGAAACTGCGTTTTTTTAAACATTACATTGCTTCACAGTTGACGGCTATTCTCGGTACGCCGCGCTTCCTCGGTTAAAGCCATTTCTCCACAAATCATCCGTGCCAGACTGCATGCAAAACACCCGGCTGCGCCAAGTGAAACCATTTCTCCCGCCTTTCATATCACTACTACTTCATAGAGTATCCAAGAACCTGGCCGAAATGTCCAAAAAACCGACATCTCTTGCCGAGGTGGCTCTTGAAGCTTACAAGTCAAACAGGTCCCTATTTCTAAATGCCTCTTATATTGTGTTGATTACAGCTGCATTTTCGGGGGCCACGGCCACCTCTAGCACCAACAAAAAGAAGGGAAAGGAGACCGAGTCCACAGTTAGTGACAAGGAAAAACCCTCTCGTCTCAAGACACAAGACATTCTTGCGCTTCTCAAAACCGCAGTGCCCAGTTACAAGAATCTGGCGGTGTTTTACCTTTTTGGTCACATTGTCCTATTGGTGTGTAGGGCCATGCTCACCATCAAGGTTGCTAATTTGGACGGTATGCTTGTCGGTGCGCTCATTTCCAAAAGGCTTAGGAAATTCGCAAAGCTCCTTGCCGTCTGGCTCTTGATAGGGTTCCCTGCCTCGTTTGTGAATGCGCTCCTTAACTGGACTAAGGAGAAGTTGCGCCAAAGCTTACGCGTGAACCTCAACAACAGCATCATGGATGACTACATCCCGGCCAATCTAGACCCCAACTACTACGCTCTTATCCAGCTTTCTGACACCAAAATCAAAGATCCTGACCAAAGAATTGCCACCGATGTAAGCAGACTTTGTCTGGCCCTCGCAAGTCTTCCTGGTCAGCTTCTCAAACCCACCTTGGATCTTCTTCTCTGCGCAAAAGAGCTTTCTAAAAGCGGTGTTGGAAGTGGAGAGGGCACTTTGGCTTTGGGAATTTTGGCCCACTTCTCCACTATAATCTTGAGGTTTTTCTCTCCTCCTTTCGCCAAGCTAGCCTCGGAGAAAGCCAAGTTGGAGGGTCAACTTAGGTCTGCTCATTCCAAGATTGTTTCCAACAACGAGGAAATCGCCTTCTTGCGCGGACACGAACGTGAATTGGATTACATTGATTATTGCTACTACCAGCTTGAAAGGTTCTTGAAAATGGAGTATTGGAAACGTGCAGTGCACGAAATTGCTCAAAGTTTCATTGTCAAATACTTCTGGGGTGCTGCTGGTTTGGTATTGTGTTCTGCGCCGGTCTTCATCAACAAATATTTGGGCAAGGAACCCGACCCCAATGCAGCGGGTGATTTCATCACTAATAGAAGATTATTGTTGAGCGCCTCCGACTCTCTTGATAGATTGATTTATTCTCGGAGGTACTTGCTTCAGGTCGTTGGTCATGCCTCCAGAGTTGTGTTCTTCCAAAAGGCCTTGGAGGACATTAAAAAGAGAAGGCTTGCCAATCCGACTGGTTCAGAAGAAGGCAATGGCCATGTTCATTACGGTGACGAAATTACATTTGACGATGTGAAGTTAGTCACCCCGGCCGACGTTACGTTAATCGAGTCGATGTCCTTCAGTCTCAAACAAGGTCAGCACTTGCTCATTGCTGGACCAAATGGAGCAGGTAAGTCATCTTTGTTCAGAATGCTCGGAGGCTTATGGCCTTGCAAGTCTGGAAACATCACTATTCCAAACTCCGAAAACATGTTTTACTTGCCTCAAAGAGCATATCTTGTTAAAGGCTCTTTACGTGAACAAATCATTTACCCACACTCTCTTGAACAGTTCGAGAATGGCACGAAGAGCGACCAGGATTTGGAGGAAATAATGAAGCTTCTCAAGCTCGACGAACTTCTTACCTCGTCTGACTCGTGGGATGCCGTGAAAAACTGGAACGAGGAGCTCTCTATTGGAGCGCAACAAAGATTGGCTATGGCCAGATTGTACTACCATCAACCAAAATTTGCAGTCCTTGACGAATGCACGTCTGCAGTGTCCCCTGATATGGAGCAGTTCATGTACAAGCATGCGCAAAAGATCGGAATCTCGCTTTTATCGGTTGCTCACAGACCTGCTTTATGGCATTTCCACGATCTCTTGTTGAAGTTGGATGGTAAGGGAGGATACTTTTTTGGACCTTTGGACGCTAAGCGCCGACTTAAGTTCGAGGAGGAAAGACTCGTCATCGAGAAGAACTTGCGGGATGTGCCTACGTTGAGAGAGAGGCTTGAGGAGTTGAGAAAGGTTTCGAAGTCTCAGCACACAAAGCACCAGTCACACCGTGACTTGGTGGAATTGGGCAAGCTGAGCAAATAGTTAGAGGCATGTACTTCACAATTCATTTAATTTATTAGACTGCCGTGCAGAGTCTTGAACTCAAATCAGAAGAGCGCGAATTTTTATGAGCCATTATATGAATCCCAGGCTCCGAATTCACTTACTAACAGCTATCCGCCGTGGCCTTCCTTCACGGCGCCAGTATGGTAGCTCTATAGCTAGTGGTAAGAATGCTTTTTTGTTTATGGCTTTAGGGAATCCAGTGCTGGAGTATGCCGGAACACGCCATAATGTGGGACACTGGGCACTACAGGCAGTCTTGGACCACAGGCTTCTACCTAACTTCACCACGTTCCAAGATTCTCGAGCCCTTGGGATTGCGTGTAGTATCAATTCACCCACAAATAATGTTCTCTTGGCAAAAACACAACAGAACTACATGAACTTGCTGGGTCCTATTGTGAGCAAGGTGTGGCAGAAGTTCCAAAAACAACACAATGACCAGTGCCACTTGGTGATATTACATGATGAATTGGAACTCCCTTTGGGCAAAGCAAAGATTCGCAGGCGCAAAACGAGTGCCCGTGGTCACAATGGATTGCGGTCGGTGGATAAAACTATGGGAAATGATTATACAAAAATTGGTATTGGAGTGGGAAATCCTCTGCGGGGGACTGTTGCAGAGCATGTTCTTACAAGGTTTACTCCAAAAGAGACCGATGTTCTTGAGAAAGAGACCTTGCCTCAGGTTTCTGAATTAATGCTTGCGATCATGGCGGGGCAATACATTCATGAGACTCGGTAAACTAGGTGCCATCAGAGAAACCTGTTTCCCTAGAATGGCGGATGATCTCATACCGGTATGCTTACAGTCACTTTACAATCGATTCAAGCATCTTGAAGAAGCGCCTATGCACGAAAATAAGTCAATACCTAGTGAGTCGGCAAAGCGACTATAGTTACGATTCTAGATGAAGCGATTGGCCTAGTAAATTGAGTAATTCGGCGAATTTGACTCACATTCATTTCCCCACGTAAGCATTATGGCTCTTAATCATTCACAATTTGGCGAAAACTTGGTTTTCAAAATCTTCAGAAACTTAATTTTCATGGCAAAGTATAAACTGCTATGTGGAACTGTAGATTGCGGGAAAGCTGCGGCACTTAGGTGCACGCTCCACGCCGCACCTTATCACAGATCCTGTGCATACACAGAATAAAGAACACACAATTATTTATTCGCCACTAAATCTCCATAAACCATCACATGGAGTTCACACTCAATGTAACCTCAGGCCGCACAGTGGTCAGAGAGTCTCTCAAAGGTATGCAACACACAGTCTTATCCTCCAGTATACCACGTGATCATATACTAACCACAGGCATCATATGGGCTATTTTCTTCAGCCGGCTCTTCGGCCCGATCACGCCTAATACCAGTGAGTTCTTAGGCATTTCCTATCCCTTGGCAGAGGACCTACCGAACCTCGATATTCTCATTGATCAAAAAGTCGACCAACTAATAAAGAAGGACTTCTTGTCCATGGAAGAATCAGCCGTGGGGCAACTAGTTATAGCGTTTCTCCACAAAGAAATGGCCAAGAAGAAAAAGTCGGGTTGGTTTGGTCACAACAAAGATGACGAGCTCTCCAACCGCTCCCGCTGGGAATCCTGGATCATCAACGTGAATTGTCTTCCTAAAAGCCCGGAGGTGCTGCTGCTTTCGAATCCGTCGCCCTCTCATATCATGAACACAGCTGAGAAGTTGCTACATCTCTCGGCCTTGAGCTTTGAGGACAATCTCAACGAAATCTTCACTCTTGTGAATAAACACAAGGATCACATACCTCCCATCATGACGCTAGACGTGTCGCCGTTTCCCTACGAGATTGAAGTTGACCCATCTACGACTACCAGGAAAGCCCCCGATGAAGAAACCTGGGCCCAGTATATAAAGAAGTTGTTGGATTGAGTTAATAAAAAGAGGCGCTGCTTGCAACCCATTGAAGAGTAGAATTTGCATCCTGCTGTTAGGTGATTCAGTATGATAACTGCATTGCAATCTCGAAAGCCCAGCTAAAGATTTGCTCTTTGTAATCCCTCCTCGCCTCTTACCAAAATACACTCGTCCTCTTCGATTGTTCTGTCCTCTAAACCGAGAGCTTGCGCTTTCTCAAGCACCTCGTTATCATAGCTCCCTGGCTGGAACCACAACCCTTTCACCACCTTCTCGTAGTTTGGAACTTGTGAAATTTGCTCCAAAGTTTTAAGAGTGACAGGTGGGGGCGTCAAGAAAGAAAAGCTGAGCCCATCAGCTTGAGAAATTTTGTGGTGGTGCAAATCTTGTTTCAGCTGGAATGCTTTTATCACATCTGTGGCCTGGGGAGCTACTACCTGACCCAAAATCTCAACCTGTTTGGGATTCACGGGCACCACAGGTAGACCATGGCTCACATACCATGACAAGATCTTGAAGCCAAATTTGGATGGATCATTTGATGCACCAACCACAACGTACTGGCGGGGACTACCGAAGAATTGTTTGATTTTTGTTTTCATGGACATTGTAGGGGGTATAAGTTGTACGTGTAAAATTCACAAGCCAAATTCCGGGGTATGCTCTTTTCTGTGCAGGCGATTGTGCCGGTGCAGGAGCTTGCTTCGAAAACTATGAACTATAAGTTCGTGGGAAATATGGATGTCGATACAAATTATATTAATCTTATACAAGATGGGTTAGTGAATTTGAATTGCTTTAGCTATAGTTTGCACTCTCCTTACATTTCATTTACGCTGTGACTAAACGGCCACACATACAGTGATCTTGTTTACACCCAATTGATCTAAGCAATGAAAGAGAAATTGAAGCAATTGCCTTAATTCGACACAAATTAGTAATGTCTTGATAATGCAAAAGTAAACGTAGAATAAATCAATTCTCAATTGTTTCAAACGCTGTGAACATCAACCGTTTTGCTGCGAAGTGTCATGAGCAGCAGAAAGCATAAACACCAGTCATCATTTGAATTTTAATTGTCAACAATCTTGATCAATAGTTCAAGCAGCTAGAAAACCATTGTATATCCCATGTAAACTTGAAAGTCAATCCAAGACAATTGACTTGACAAACAACAGTGGAGGTACGGGTGTTCAGAACCCATCTCGCGTAACGTTTCAGACTGCCCTTGTATGTATGCTTCATGGCAGGAGAGAAACGTACCAAGCCATGCGGCAACTGCAAAAAGTCTAAGACCAAATGCGAATACGGCGATTTTCTCCCGTGTAACAGATGTTTAGCGTTAGGCCAAGCAGCTTCATGCCATTTTGTGGTGAAACTTCCTTCCATTGGCTTACCTCCAGTCGATAGGCATCCTGTGCCTTCCATATACAGCAATACACCAGCAGCACCCCAGGTGGGTCCTGCTCAGGTGAAAAAACTCTATCCCCATGGCTCTGTCCCGCCGTTGCATGATAATACACCCTTACGCTCTGTTCCTGTTAAAACTGATGAAGCTGCTGACACGAAAGCAGACTGGAAAGCGGCTATGGAGGAAAAGCTACTGTCAATGGACACAAAATTTAACGACCTACTCATGGTTTTGAAAAGCAATCAGCAGGCATTAATGGACGAGCGGGAGCTAACGCGCAAATACATGTCACACAACCATGCCCTATATGAATCGCTACATCATTCAGAACTCAACAATGAACGAGAATTACCAGCGATTGGCTACGAGCAAATAAAACGAACTCATTCATATCCTACTCTTGCGGAAAATTCTCGGAAGCGCCACTTGCCAGCAAACTATAATAGCCCGAGAGGTAAAAGCATGAGAATCGATTCAGACTTTAGGGGCACTGTTTTGTCGTTACAAGAGGCTAAATTGTTGTTTAGGTTCTTTGACAAAAACATCTCGCAGCAACTATTCGGATTTGAGATTAAGCAGTTTTCGGTGGAGGCAATTTGGGAGTCATCTCCGCTACTCATCTGTGCCGTATGCACAATTGCCCTGATGCATTATCCAGATCCAATGATATCCGAGAAACAAGATGTCCTACATCGTCATTTGCACGAACTATGCAGCGGTTTATTGTTCAAGGCGAAACCTAGAACAGAAAAAGAAGGGTTCAATACCATCGTTGCTCTTGTTCTTTGCAGTTTTTGGCTTTCGGATTCGCAAATGTTCACAGGTCTTGCTTTGCAATTGGCAAATGATTTTAAAATCAAGCATCCACATGGAAAGGCTAACCCGAATGATCCTGACTTTTTAAGTGACAAAGACCGCTTAAAGCTTTGGTATTTGCTATACATTTTAGATGGCCAACAGAGTATGACATTTAACCGTCAAGCAATGTTATCTAGCGAGGACTATACTATATCGAATAGCAGGAAAATCTTGCTTGAGGACAAGGATGCAAGGGGAGAGCCTACACAGACCAAAGAAGTTTCCAGCAAACCTGTTGCAAAACCAAATGTCAGTAGCCCGTCCTTCACAGATTTAAGACTTGTATCCCAAGTCGAATATAATGCAGCCTTGAATGAGTCTCTTAAGGGAAATGCATGGGAGCTTATTGCTCCTGCAGGGTTTGGTATTCCTTCGAAGTCCAACTTAGAGCTTGACAAGTGGATGGTTTCCTGGACAGTTCTACTAGCTCCTTCCAAAAATGGATCGGTTTGGCTGTCGAAATCTACCTTGATTTACTACAACTTTGCGAAGATGTACATCAACAGCTCAACGATCCGCAGCATTCAAGGAAGCAGCGATGGTAACAGAATCATTCTTCCAAACTGGAAAAACTGCAAGGTATCTGCACACCCTAATCCAACCGATTCAAGACAAGTTCCTCAAGTGGAGGTTGACAGTGATGAAAGTGACGACGAGGACGCCATTGAGAATAAGCAGTTACAAACGCAAGATCAGGAGCAGTTTAACGTGGGTATTGCTGTAAGTGCTGCACGCACAGTACTCAACCTTGTATTGAATGATTCTGATATTCTGAATAACTTGAAATACGTTCCGGTTCACATTCACATCATGCTTTATTATGCAGCGATTTTGTTGGTAAGCCTGCCGTTGACTCGATCCAGTTCGTTCAATCAAATCAAGGACACGATAAGTAGGTTGAGGATGGTGAAGCTTTTACTGAGAAAGATCACGGGTAATCTTCCCACTGACCGGCTATTTGGCCACCGTCTTCTCGAGAATCTTGATCAACTTTTTGACGAGCGAGTTGCCAAATTGCGCCTTGAGATTGGTGCTGCTACGTTGGAAATGCCTAAGCAAGCAGAATTGTTTGAGGAGGTTGCCGAGATAGTCCACTCCTATTCGAGCATAGAACCTCGAGCCGACTCCCTAGAATCATCCAGCCGTGAGTTATCGCCAAAACCAGAGAAAATTTATGCATGGCCCGGTTCGCACCATGGACATCCATAGTTCACGCGAGCATTGCAGGGGAAGAATTTCTCGCGGCTGCAAAAACATTTTGTACCACCGACATAAAGTCATATTAGGTGCGTATGTTCATCGAACAATATGGCCAAATCCAATCTCTTCATGAATCGCTTTCTTAACAAAATTTCATCTTTTACACCCATTGAACGCGTGGCTGATCAACTCAACAAACGTGCGCAGTCTCATACAAAGACTGTGGACGAGGAATTCGAAGAATTGATGAGAGAGTTTGAGGCAACAGAAGAAGCTCTTCTTTCCTTAACTGATCTCACATCTGGGTTCGCCTCCATCTTAAGAGAATTGTTGAGCAGTTCCCTAAGGGCGGCCCACTTAGTGCGCTTGTTGACTTACCATGAATTAGTTGATGACGACAAAAGGAAAGGTGATACTTGGGACCGCACAAAAAGCTATATCGCCGTTATGAAGGAGATCGTATTTATTGTGGAAGGCTCTCTTGAGCTTATCTCCACCACGGTCAACAAAAAGATGGAGATCATAAAAGGAATTCTGAAAACTATAAGCGATAAAATTTACAAGAGAGATAAAGCTTTGGAGAGCTACGACCAAGTTTATGAAAAGTTTGATCAAATGACCATTCAAGAAACCACTCAAAAGCTATCCCCAAAGGAACTCCAACGTTATCAGCGACTCAAGACAAAATCAGATTCACTCAAGCGAGAGTTTGACTTTTACAATGCTGCAATAAAACTGGAACTCCCTACATATTTTGTTTTTGTCCGCAAATTCATTGAGCTTTCTATGGTTTTGATCCTTTATACACACTTAACGGTTTCTTATCAATGCAAATTAAACCTCCTGGCAATTAAAACTCAATTTGATTCGAAAAACACAGTATTTGATTCGAAATTTTATGAGATAATGCTTGAAACTTTCCAAAGTGTCACTCAAAAAGATTTGTCAGCACTCTCTTCCAAATTACGAATTGCTGATATTGGGCTCCGAGAATCACGGGTCCAGAAACTTGCTAATAATAATAAAATGGCTCCAAAAATTCCTGAGATTGCTGGAGGTCTCAGCACAGAGGTAACAAGTGAAAGACAGCTGAACTCAAGGCCTTCTTCTTCACGTGCAGAGTATTGCAAGGCTGTCTTTAATTTTAAGTCCAAAGAGAATAGTGATTTGAATTTCTCTAAAGGTGATCTAATTCAAATAATCAAACGTGAGGGAGATTGGTGGATTGGTTTACTTGATGGTAAAAGAGGGTTATTTCCGGCTACATATGTCGACTTGGTTGATATCTAGTTCTTACAAAGAGTATACCGTGTAATGAATAGTTGCAGCAGTGGCGATTTAGTTAGTGGTGTGTTTGAGCGACCAGGGATAAAATTTAAGTCGTCTGAAAATTACCTTACCGTTTTTCGTACTTGCTGGAACAGATGCCAGAGCAAAACTTTCTTTTTATAGGAATTTCCACATTTTGAAGGATGTCCCACCATTCGACAACCTCAGCATAAGGCTCAACCACGACGAAATCACATTCATTGCAGGTGTCTTGAAACTTCCCCTTGGAGATAGCCAATGCAATGAGTCGGTGAAACATTTTAGGGACGCTTGTTTTCCATGCTTTAGTCTCTCTATAAGTGACATCGTATCTTGCAATCTCATCGAGACATAAACTTTTGAGCGATTTAAGTGCCTTACTTCTCTGCAAAGTTTTTACCGGAGAGACGTAGCGTAACCCCGAAGCATGGCGCTCATCCTCTGGCAGAATTTTTGTGGCATCTGCACTTATTTGTATGAATGGATTAGGACCAGCACGAAAGGTCAATAGGGATGGCAACTCAAGAATTTGAGGAGGCAAGTACCTAAGTTGATTTATACTTAAATTCAAGTCTGTCAAGTTGGTAAGATTGCGAATGAGACCTGGAATGAATCGAATTTCGTTCTGACGTAAGCTCAATACATTAAGTTTGTCGAAAGCAAATAGAGAAGGATTTACCACTTTAAGCCTGTTGTTAGTGAGATAGAGCTGACGCGAGACTTGAGTAGGACGATCGCAGTCAAAGATCACTAACTCATTCAAATCTTTGATTTCGTCAGGTATATCCGTCAACTGCATTCCTTCTAAGGCAACAGAGGGGGACATATCCTCGAAACATTGTAAGATTATTTCCTTGGCCCTGATAAATCTCAGACTGGACACTGAAATATCACCAGAAGGTTCATTACCGGAAGATGAAAGTTGATGGTAGCTGGATAGTTTATAGCGATTGAATTGATCGACACCGAAATCCGGTTCAGAACTGATATTCTGGTGAAACTTTGCTCTTCTGATAGGCGAAGTTATAAGGGTATGCAACACTCTGCTTTGAACAGGTGAGTCTGGAACTGTGTAGTCTTCCATTGACACATCCACCTCAGAATGTTGAGGTAGGATTGGCGGACTACTCGGTAGACCACAGGGCACGTGATCCGAAAGAGGTGTCGAGTCAACCAAATCTGGATCTGTGGGATCTGTGAACTGACTGGATGGATTGGAGGTTGTTTCCTTGGCTCTTGTAAAAGACAGAGAAATATGTGGCGCTTGCGCCAATTGGTTGGAGGGCCCTCCAAAGAACTCCTCATAATCACGTCTCTTCACGTCATCCTTTTCAGTAAAGCTCTCCCCCATCTTTCTTTTGATTGAAGGGATTGTGGCGAGTTTGGGTCCCCGGCGTCCATTGTTGGTTTGAGTGACTCTTGTGTGGTATATGCTCGCAGCGTTTTCATCGATGACATGCTTTTCACGGGGTTCAGTGCTCAAGTTGCTTCGTTCACTGTATGAATTGGTGTTGAATGCGAATGGAAGTAGTGGACTAGCCTTTTCGAATGGTCTCATATCGCTTGATTGCAGTCGGCTGGCATTATTGGCTTGAATTGGCAGCCTCAGTGGCTCCGTTGCTCCAGAGTTGTGCGTGTGAGAATTCATGATCCCAAATACACTTAACCACTTAAAAGGAAAAAAACACCGGTGTTCGGGGGATGTGGCTTGGTATGTAATCGTTAGCCCCAAATTAACCGCCAGGGTGATGATGCAAAACACTAAAGTCCGCGTGCGAGTTTCCCCTAACGCGTTTAGAGTTACATGCATGCAGGAAATATAGTATCATACGAGTGTGAGTAAATGATGGAAGTCGAGCCTGAGCAACTTCACGGTATATAATGGAATACGTGGATATTGAATAGTATAGCCTTCTATGCTTGCGCCGTCTTTAATTCTTCTTCACGGTAGTAATGCGGTGCAACCTCGTGTATCCATTTTTCGTCAATAGTAATGCAATTCCTCAAGTATTCTTTACTAGTCAACACTAGCTCGTGATATAAAATCCACTTTGATGGAGGTTTAATTTTGAACAATGCAGATGAAGGGTGTATGTAAACTGGCTGGTTTCTTTTAAGAAGCACGTAATTAGATCCCATCTTCGAAAGTCTGGCCAAGTTTGGAAAAAAACCACTCAACAATGACTTCTGCACCTTTTCCACTTCAATTCCAGATTGATTTGCCACAGGCTGTGTGTCAATGCCTATTTTGCTGCAAAGCTTTTCCAACTGCTTTTTAATATCTTTAGCTCTCTTGAGAGTTTTGTATTGGAGAAAGTTGTCCTCGCACCAAAGATTAGAGAACCCCGATTCGCTCCATTGAGTCCAAATATTCAAGAGAGTCAATTGATCCCCAGATTCGTGTAAAAAAGCTTCCCTTCGCTTGTCGGCTTGCTCTCTTTTATCCTTAGGCCGGAAAAACAAACTGGAAGACTCGGACAACATAGCAAGAATCGAAAGAACATCCGAAGTCACAGAATATTCCGAGCTTGTGAGTAATGCTTTGCAAAACATGGGATCCATTGGAAATTGCGCCATTTTCCTCCCCGTGTCAGTTAGTTGGCCCTGTGAATTGAGCGCTCCAAGGGCGTAAAGAAGCTCTAGTGACTTGATAAGGGTTTGTTTGCTCGGTGGGTCCATGAAATCAAAGCCGATAAGATCAGTAATTCCCATTGAAAGCAACAAGAGAACAACAGTACTTAAGTTGACTCTCAAAATCTCGGGAGTTGGATTTGCTTGGAGCTCGTTGGCATATGACCACTTTGTAAATAGTCTGTAGCATTTGCCTGGTCCCACTCTCCCAGCTCTGCCCGCTCTTTGGTCTGCTGAAGCTCGCGAACATGGGACAACAACTAAACTTTCCATACCTGTCGTTGCATTATAAACATTCTCCTTCACGTATCCAGAGTCAATAACGTATTTGATACCATCAATAGTGATGGAGGTCTCAGCAATATTTGTCGCCAACACGACTTTGCGAGAGTTTGGTGGAGTCTGTTCGAAGATACGAGCTTGCATTTTTGGTGGTAGATTGGCGTAAATCGGGGCCACGATTAAGTTCTTGATCTGATCTCCGAGTTTTTCACAAGCATCATTGAGTATCTCTTCCATGGTTTCAATCTCTTCTTGCCCGGTAAGAAATACCAAGATGTCTCCGGAGCCTTCTTGCTTGGTGTGTATCTGAAAAATTGTCGTGACAGCAGCTTGGATGTAGTTAGCTTCAGGCTGTTTTGTGTAGCAGACGTCAACAGGGAAGCGACGACCTGGAATATTGAAGACAGGTGCTTTGTTGAAATAGTCCGAGAATTTGGTAGCATTAATTGTGGCAGATGCCACAATCAATTTGAGGTCCTTGCGCTCTTTGATAATGTCCTTGAGCAACGTCAAGATAATTTCAGTTGATACAGTACGCTCGTGCGCTTCATCAATCATCAAAACGCTGTAGCTAGAGAGAGTAGGATCTGTCAAAAACTCCCGAAGCAACATACCATCCGTTAAGTACTTAATGGCGGTTTTATTCGAGGTTTCATCTTCGAATCTGATACTGTACCCAACCTCTTCTCCTACTTTGCATCCAACTTCGTCAGCCACTCTGCGTGCCACTGATGTTGCAGCCACACGACGAGGTTGCGTGCAACCTATTTTCTTAATTTGGCCACTCGGAGACTTGGAGTTTGTGTAGCCTTCTTCGTATAAATACTGTGGGATTTGAGTCGTTTTACCAGATCCAGTTTCTCCCACCACAATCACAACCTGATTGTTCTGCATGGTCTCCACGAATTTCTGTCGAAATTTAAAGGCTGGAAGAGACTTGCGCACGGCTTGGATATCATTGAACCTGCTTGCAAGGGTAACCGCCTCGCCATCAGTACCCGGAATTTCGGCTTCTTCCTCATAGTCCACAAACTGATCCTCATCAAATACAAATTCGTACTGAGGCTGTCCTGGCAAATTGATTTCGTCAGGATTGTAAGAGACAATTTCTTGAGCATTCTTTAGTTGTTTGTTTTCCCAGTCATTAAAAGGCTTGCTCTTTTTTTGTCTGTGATCATCATACTCTTCCTCGACTCCTCTCGTTTTTAGAAGCTCTCGTTTTCTCCCCCGATCGATTGCTCCATCTGCGGTACTGTATTCAGAAAGAGGAGCATAGCCACTTTCATCACTTGAAGATGTAATCGTTTCTAGAAGCAGTCTCTTTTCCCTGAGCTCCTCTGCCTCTCTGGGGGTAAGATCACTAGATGCCTCTAGTAGTTGTACGCTTCTTCGTAATTCTCTGATTTTGAACTCAAAGTTCTTCTTGGCACGTACTTCAAAAGATAAGTTACTTGACTTTTTAAAGACTTGCTTCGCTTCGGAGGTCACATTAGGTCTCTCAGATGTTTCTCGGGTACTCTCTTTTGAGGCCAGTGCGTGTTGTGCATTGGTCAATTGCGGGCTCAGCGCTTCAATCAGATTTTCATTTTGACCATTTAGTTCTTCATCTGTTCTCACTCGCCTGTGGCCTCTTCCATTTATTTCGGTCATGCAAAGCCCTAATTTCTATGCCTTGTTAAGCCTTGAGTGGATGCGCATCATGTCATCAATGTTGCACCCGTACATCACGTGTGAGAAGACCCGTGATGAGAGAAGAGTTAGAGGGAGTCCTTTATTTACATCTTACACCACACCGGCCACGGCTACGAATTCTTAACGATGGGTCTCGAGCAAACTTTGGGAAGCTTGAACATTCTGAGCGCCAGCTCCTTGGCCACCAGATCTTCGTCTAGAATTGCACCAGACGAAGGTCAGAATTCATCCTTCTTTCCATCCGTTTCTGGTTCTCGTGAAGGTAGCCAAAGTCCTGGCCCTACAGAGAGCACGGCAGGCTCGGAAAAGAAAACATCTGCCCAAAAATACATACCTCCTTGGACAGAGCCTTACATCATTGGAGTTGCAGGGTTCTCTGGATCAGGAAAGACATCAGTTTCACAGAAAATCATTCAGGAGTTGAACCAGCCATGGACAGTTCTCTTGCTGTTTGACCATTTCTACAACATCTTGACTCCCGAAGAGTCAAAACAGGCTATGTTGTGCAACCACGATTTCGACACTCCAAAGGCTATAGACATGGATTTAGCAGTTGAGAAACTCACCTCCCTAAAGAAGGGGAAGAAGACCGAAATCTCAGTCTACTCCTTCAGCACCCATGGACCGCTGGGAAAGACCTTTACCATATATGGTGCTAATGTCATTATCATCGAAGGTATCTATGCATTGCACGACCAAAGGCTACTAGACTTAATGGACATCAAGGTGTTCGTCGATACTGATCTCGATGTTTGCTTGGCTAGAAGACTCACACGTGACATTTTATACCGGGGCAGAGATTTGGTTGGTAGTCTTAAACAGTGGGATAAATTTGTCAAGCCCAACGCCACGGCATCAGTCTACCCCACCATTAGAAACGCTGATTTGGTGATTCCAAGGGGTCTAGACAATACCATCGCAATAGACTTGATGATCAAACATATCAAGAAACAACTTGCGATAAAGAGCAGCATGCATCTTGAGCATCTCAAAAAGTTAGGTCAAGGCTTTAACCTTGACGTTGCACGGCTCTCCAATCTTCATATCTTGCCTTCAAACAATCATACAGCTGGTATCCACCTGATACTTTTTAATGCCAAGACAGAGCGAAGCGATTTCATATTCTACTTCGATCGGATTGCAAATCTTCTCATAGAAACTGCATTAGAGACAGTGAAGGGATATACTCCGCAGACAGTGCATTGCAACAATGGTTATGCCTTTAAAGGTCTTACTCAGACCAAAGGTATCACTGCAGTGAGCATCATTAGATCTGGGGACTGTTTTATGAACCTGATCAAAAAGACCTTCCCAGCTCTTCCAATTGGAAAGCTCTTGATCCAGAGTGATTCAAAAACCGGCGAGCCGCAATTGCATATGGAATCTTTGCCCAAAAACACCGAAAACTCTGTATTCTTTTTACTTGATGCACAGGTTATCAGCGGTTGTGGAGCGATAATGGCTATTCAGGTTTTGTTAGACCATAATATCAAGCAGACGGATATTGTGTTGATCTGTTATTTACTGACCGAAAGTGCTGTCAAGAGAATATTGAATGTGTTTCCCGAAGTTACTGTGGTGGTTGGGAAATTGAGTAACATCGAGCTGCAGAATTCTGCTTACAATCCCGAGGGTTTTAAAGACACCGACTGGGTGTTCCGCAACAGATTCATCGAGTCGTTGTATTTCGGAACCGGTTGAGCAAAATACTAATCCATTTGCGAAAAATAATTCCAAGAAAGACACTTATCCATACATAGGCTAACGTTAAAATAGTTTATATCCGAGCCGATTGTAGTTTGTCTCATTAGCTGCAGATGCGTTTCTCCAGACAAACACGTAGAAAAAGATGTGCGACCCATTCACTCGGACATTAAACACCGAGGCAAAGAGATTTTAGGCCTCTAAATTTACTGGCTTCTCCTCTCAAATCGAAGAAGATTTCGCTCTTTATGCAATGACAGAGATTGAATGTAGTACTGTTGTTTTAAGTTGAACTACCGCCAGGGCATGAGTCACGCACTGCATAGAAATGTGGAGAAGTCAAATATATCATGCAAGGCATTCGACTCAAGTTTCTCGCCGAGATTCGACACTTGAAATCACCTGACTAGTTGTATAAAAGCAGAAACACTCGATCAAAG
This sequence comes from Metschnikowia kipukae, assembly GCA_002370135.1. NCBI lineage: Eukaryota > Fungi > Ascomycota > Pichiomycetes > Serinales > Metschnikowiaceae > Metschnikowia > Metschnikowia kipukae. The sequence continues at coordinate 430,519 of NKZJ01000108.1, forward strand.
GAATTTGGCTCAGTTGTGTTGAAACATTCCTTATCTTCCTTATCGCTGAACTTCGTCAACTCCCGCTGTGCAGGAAGCGATAATCTGTCCGCATCCAGTAGATTGGCCCAATTGAGAGATTAAGTTGTCCCCACTTTCCAGAAATCCTGAACCATTAAAATGAGACGGTCCTTACAGATCCAGCGGTTAACGCCGCATTTTATGACAAGATCAATTGGTCACGTGGCTCCCAAATTATCTGTTTCCGAATTAAATGACTCTACTTTGGACGCTAAATATGCTGTTCGGGGAAAAATCCCAATTCGTGCTGACGAATTGAGGTCGGAGCTTGCAGAAAACAAGATCGACAAATTCGATCAAATAATCAGCGCTAATATCGGTAATCCCCAACAGCTCGATCAAAAGCCATTGTCTTGGTACAGGCAGACTTTATCTCTATTGCAAAACCCCGAGCTTATCGATAAATTAAACAACCTCGATCCGAAAACAAAAGCTGCGTTATTTCCAGAAGATGTTATAACGAGAGCCAGCTCTTTGTTGGATAGCATTCATTCAGTTGGTGCATATTCTCATTCTCAAGGTGATATCAGTGTGCGTAAGTCGGTTGCAGAATTCATATCTAAACGTGATCGGTTCCCTGCCTCTCCCGATAGTATATTCTTAACTTCGGGAGCTTCTGCTGCTGTTTCTTATTTGATACAAGTTTTATCAAAAGGAGAGAATACAGGCTTTTTGATTCCAATCCCGCAATATCCACTTTACACCGCTTCAATTGCTTTGAACAATTCGGTCCCTATCCCATACTATCTCGATGAGGCAAATGATTGGTCAATAAACCCAGAGGAAATCCGTTCGTTAATCAAAGAGAATAGAGAGAAAGGTGTTAATCCAAGATGTTTGGTCTTGATCAATCCTGGTAACCCCACCGGCTCGATTCTTCGTGAGCAGGATCTCAGAGAAATTGTGAAGATAGCAGCAACCGAAGGTTTGGTGATAATCGCTGATGAAGTTTACCAGGAGAATGTGTTCAAAGGTGAATTCATTTCGACGAAAAGAGTGTTGGCACAAATGCTTGAAGAAAACAAAAAAGCATACGAAAATGTTCAACTCGCCTCCTTGCACTCTACTTCAAAAGGAGTGAGTGGTGAATGTGGGCAAAGGGGTGGATATATGGAGCTTGTGGGTTTCTCGAAAGAAGTACAAGCCGTAATTTTCAAGTTGGCATGTATTAATCTCTGTTCTGTTGTGACAGGACAAGCATTAGTGGAACTCATGATCAACCCACCTAAGCCAGGTTCCCCGTCTTACGACACATACAAGGCAGAGACACTGTCAATTCATGACTCGTTGCAAAAACGGTCCGGTCTTTTGTTCGAGGCGTTCTCTAAAATGACTGACATCTCCTGTAACAAACCAGAGGGGGCAATGTATCTTTTCCCAAAATTGGATTTCTCCAAAGACAAATACCCAAAGTTGTTTGAGGAAAGTGAAAAGTCTGAATCCGAGGTTGATGAATTATACTGCGAGAAGTTGTTGGAAGAGACTGGCATTTGCAGTGTGCCCGGCAGTGGTTTCGGCCAAGTGCCAGGAACGTATCACTTGAGAACAACGTTTCTCCCACCAGGATCTGAGTGGATTGACAAGTGGAGTGAATTCCACGAGAAATTCGTCTCCCAATACAAAGTCTAGGAAAATACGAACATTTAAAATATTCAAAAAACGTTTTTATTCATAAGAAGCTAATGTGGTAGATTATTCTTGTTTTGACTTTTGAACTGTGGAAAAGTTTCCAAAAGTGCAGCTAGTTGCAACCGTAAACCAGGCTGGGAACCACCCCAAAGCAATCACGAACCAAGTCCAGCTCTGCATTTGATTCCAGGATTTGAGCAAGCTATTGACTAGAGATAAGGCGCCTGGTACTTTGCCTCCATCAAGAATATAGCCTAGACCGAGGATGACCGTAAGAGGACAAGAGATGAATAGGTATGCGAAGATCTTGATATTGGCCTTGTGTTTCCCGATAGTTCCCTTCTCGACCTGGTTTAGCAAAGATTGTATAAAAGTCAATGGGAAAGCGAATATGCCGATGAATAAAGCTAATGAGAAGTGGACAATCAAAAGACTAACGATCAACATTGCGATGAAATAGAGGGCAAATGCAATTAGCATGTGTGAAGGAGCTTTTGGGAATGATAATGGCAAGCTTCCTCTAATGAATGTTCCGAGAGATGAGATTGTTTGAATTGCAATGAGCACCACCACAATCGACCAAGTTCGGATGTCTCCAGCAACTGATCTCAAGGCTATATTCTGCAACAAGATAGCACCCATTAAAGAGATAGATTCGATGCAGGTGAAGAAGATTAAAATGTCTCTAATATGGGCAACAAATTCTAGCGTTGAAACACCAGATGCAAGCGAATATAAGGAGCTAGTTGCAAATGCAGCTGCCACAAGCATCGCCGATGGTAAGTAAGTTCCGATAGACACAAAATGGAACGGAGAGAGTAAAAAGTAGAAGAAAAACGACTGGTGAAATTTCTCGAGCAAATTATTCACAGATCTGAAAGTAGAGTCCACCACTCTTCCAAATTGAGTGATATCTGGCCCTCCTTCACCAACAGCTTTCAATGTCATTGCTTGAATCTGCCAACCGGAGAATGAGTCACATCCGTAAGGCTTTTGATTGGCCTCCGAAAATGCCAACCGGAAAATACCATGTGCTAAAATGCGCAAACGCGACCAGTAGTCATTTCTTTCGAGGTCATTTCTAGAGGTATCCTGGATACCGATCTTGATTCCTTCATTTCTAGCAACTGTGGTTGCAGTATTAATAAGGTCAAGGTTAGGCAATTGGCCATTGAGACCCTCATAGAAGATTTCCAAGTGGTGAAAATTATCTATGTCCGAGGCATACTCCATGGTTATGGCGGCTTCGATAGATCCTGCAGTGACATCCAATGTTGTGTGGTATGCTTCCACCCAGGAGCGGAGAACCGAGTGAGAGTCTCGTGGGAAGACAAGAATAATATTCTTCGACCAGATTGACATGCGGGAGAAATACCTGGCCAAAGCAGGCGCCAAAGCAAATCCACCAACATTTCGCTTTCCATCTGACGTAAAGTAGGGGACAGCCAATACAAGCGATTCGGTGTTATCTCCACGAGGCGCATGCATCAAGGAGTACATTGTTGACACGTTATTTTTGACATCCTCGTAATGAGACACTGTCATTTCCATGTCCTGTAGCCAATTTTCGAGCTCAGGATTCTGATGGGAGACTTTGTCGAAATCCCACTGGCTTGCTTCGGAGCGAAAGCCTCTCACAAAGTTCCATTCACTCTCGCGGAAGTATGAGTTCACTTGTCCCGGCATCAACGCATTCTCAGAAATATAGGTATGTCTGTATTGACCGTCCATAGGAAGATTAAGAAGCCAAGCTATACTTGCTAGTGCCAACACAAGAGAAACCACAGGGAGCTTCTGCACCAACTTTGGCAAGAGCCCCGACTTGTTTATTTTGCGTAGAACGCTCTCAGCCAAAGCCATGTTTCAATGTGGGGAATTAGATGGTAGTTGATTGTGTAGCTTTCGCGTACTAAAGTGAACAGTAAATCGCGACCACTATTCATGCGCATTATGCTGCGCGATGCCTACAGTGCTACATCATACTAAACCAATTCTTCTTCGCTTTTAATGATAGGCATCAACTCCAGACTACGATCATAATCGAATTGCATGTCTCTCAAATACTACCGAAAGCTTGTGCGGAGGATCCTGCGCCTTCCGTTGGACATCGTGAGCTTGAGCAGTCTAAGAACAAAGGTCAAGAGTCACTTTTGTATGACGAAAGACGCCCCAACATATTCCGTTGTCGACAGGAAAAATTACGACAAATGCATCAGGATAATGGACTCCATTTTGGTCCATCGCCAGTACAAGGACTTTCACAAGTTATTGGATTTAGTGTACAAGCCCTTGTCACATCAGGAACCATGGAAACGTGACTTTCACCACACCAAGTACAGTGCTTTCAAGAAGGTATGGCCGCAAGTGCACCTTATTTATGAGTTTGGTGACCCAGCATCGATAAAGCTATACCAAAAGCAGCTCGACTTGCTGGAACCGAAACGTGAGTTTTCCATCTTGCGGGAGCTCAACATTGAGGAGCCATCGGAAGTACTAACGCCTTTAGGGTCACCCATTGTCAACCGTGCTGATCTTGAACTGCTTCGCGACGAATTTGCTATCTTTCACAGGTTTGTTCTGCAGCATGCAAATAAGTTGCTGGATCTAAAAATTCAGCCTATGGAGGTGTTGTACGAGCCTAATCGCTATGGGCTTCCTCAGAGTGTGGCGATTCGAGAATCCAAGCTCAGAAAAAAGATCAACTATGCCAAATTACTTCTATCACAGTTTGTTCCCCTTCAAGAACCTGACATCGACCATCTCATCCACTTTACCGAGTCTTCTGAAGGCATCAACCCAAACTTTTATCGCTGGAGTATCAGACAGAAACAGAAAGATAGCGATATTTCGCCATTGGTTAAGAAATACGTACATCACAAAACTCTCGTTCCCAATGAGAGAAATATCAAGTTCATGTACAGACAATACGTCACTCGACAGTTTTACATCAACTCAGAAGGAAAAATGGAGCTTAACTCCAAGAAGAATTTCTATAAATAATTAGACTTCAAAAACCACATACTGCTTCTTGGATTCATCCATCACCAATCCTATTTTATGCGCATCACTGCTGATGTTATTAAGAGTCATGTATTTCGGAACCTTGACAAATGTTTCATTCGAAAATTTCAATGACTTGATGATGTGTTGGGGATTAATGTGAATCGTAGCGCGGTTGAAATCAAATTTGAGCAAGTCAGCAGAGTACTCACCAGGAGCAGTCTGATGTAACACGAGGATCCTGTCAATGCTGATTACCCTGTGCGAAATGACTGGGCTTGCAAATATAATTTCGGTTCGCTGAAGTGACTTCTCGACAGTTACAATCGTCAAATTATTGCCTATCGCTGCCGCTATGATGATCCCGTTGTCGAGAAGCTGAATATCAGTCGCTTGATTTTCACACTGGACCTCTAATGGTGTCGGTTCCTGAAAGGAGACGCTTGTTGCCAAGTGATTCTCAATACCGTCGGTGACGGATTTAATGCTGCATTCCAACTCGTCAATATGTTGCATCACAGGTAATGATCTCGAACCTCTTTTCTTGAGAACTTCCGTGTCACAATTGTCTGAATCAAGGACCTGCCACAATATAGAATCTAACATGTACTTGTCAATGTACTCCATCACTTCTGATGCCTGGAAATTCAAATTAGGATGGTCTTTAAAAAATTCTTCAGGATCAGTATCCTCCTTTGATAGCTTGAGTATGATCTCAATCTTAGCCCAGTTTAAAAAAATATTAAATGCGTTGTGCTCATTGTTCAACTCCCAAATGAACGCAAAAAGATCTTTGATGACAGTTTCCGCATGTTTCAATGCTTTAGTAACAACTGAGATTTCGGTGCCGTGCGTGTTTCTTCTGAGGTATGATTCAGCTGTAGCGGAGCTCTCCAAAGACGTCAAAAGAAGAATCAATTTCTCTGCAGCTAATATTATCTGTGTAAAAATGGTTTTACGAACCAAATCATAGCACGAGTTTCCCACAACCGACAATCGCAAAAGAGCTTTCTCGCCAAATTGGTTGAGCCAGTAATCTTTCATCTTTGTCTTTACAAGACCAGTCAATAGCATGGAGGTCATATCGTCCAAAATGGCATCTTCAACATCTTCTGGAGTAGGAAAGTTTGTGGTTAGATCAACATCCCCATAGATTGAATCTTTGTAATTTGATAAGTACCTGTCAAAAAGGGTGATGAAAGTTTTGGCCTCTGCTTTCACTGTGGTCATCTGGTCATTGACATGATTCATGATTGAGATAAGATTTGATGCCCAGCTGATGGTGTTCAAAAGGTTTGATCTTTGAGTCAGATCAGCTATAGTTATTTGCAACTCTTGTAGATAAAGGTTCGATTGTGAATCTTGCACCAACAAAAATTGGGAAAACAAATCATCAGCCATGAGGTGATGTAAAACGCTATGCTCATTTCGTAGATGCACATTGGAAACAGTGAAAAGGTTATCAAACGTAAAAGACACACGGGAGTTGGCGTTGACCACGAAAAGATAATCCATAGATTTGTTATCACCGTTGGTGTTTGTCATAGATACGGGTTTTTCTGGGGCATTGGAAGGGTCGGAGATCTCAGAGACTTCTAAAGCAGAAATCTCATTATCTAGTTTTGGCATGTTCTTAAGAATTTCGACCTCGAACAAATCCTGAAAGGGTGCCACATTTTCACCTTCTTTCACTGATTTATCTATATCAATACTCTCCCAACTTACTAAAGTGATTTCCATATCAGCATTGGTGGAGAAATTGTTGACGAGTTTCCCCGTATTGGAATCATAAACTTTGATTACGTTGTCTGTCCCGGAAACAACGAAAAACTTTCCACTTCGACTCCACTTCAAGTGAAGAATTTTCGACCGATTATTAATTGAGTATATTCGCTCACCATCTAGCCTGAAAACCCAAATGGAGGTTTGGTTCATGGATAAAGCTAGTAGATGCATTTGAGGACACCAGCTTATGATGTTCCCATCTGGGAAACCGATGACTTTATTCTCAGCAAGAACTTTGAACGCATTGGTAGACATCACATAAGATCGAGCGTAGCAGTGATTAGCAGAAGCTTTTAATAAAGATGGGCTTTAACTAGTTGTCTGTTGAGATTGAGTAGATTAAATGTGCAATGCTGACTTGCTTAAACGCTTTCACACTAGAATGATCGCGAATCTATTATGGTCCAGGGCGCAACGCGTGGATGTATATTTACATACTCCAGAGCACTACCAATTACAATGGTGTTGAACCGATTACCTTTATTAAACCCAAATTGTATATAAATACCATCTTTCTAGCTGATGCATAAAAATTAAAGTCACCATTTATGGATTTTGGCATGTAGGTGCCAAAATTCTTAGACCATAGCTTTTGTATATCATTCTCACTTTGCAAGAGAAAATTAGTTCAATGATCTCTTCCTCAATCTCATTGACAATCTTCGCGTGAAAGAAGTTTTGCTATCTAGCACGTTTGCTTTGCAAGTGGGTGATTCGAGACCTCCGACGGAATTGCAATGCCTCATTGATGGACCACCGTTTGATGGAGGCGTTAGTGGGGAAGTAGCTGGGACATTCGGCGAAAGATTTCCGTCCGAGACAGCTACCGAAGACAGGCTGTTGTGGAATCTGAACATATGAGTAAATGGGCTGCCTGAAGTTGAGCCTCTTTTGGACGTACGACTCTCGGTTATGTATGGGGTATCAGTAACGGCGGCGAAATAGCCATCCGAGGGTATCAGTGATCTTGAGTCCGGAGTTGGTTTGGATGTTGGAGCCTCCAGAGTTGCAGATACTTGGGAAGCGATTGGTATACTCGGGCTGCTTGGCAAGGTATTTGCACCGGGGCCATATTCATCCAAGTTCGAACTTTTGGTAATTTTGTTTTGACTGTCAACATATGAGGCTCTTTGAACCATTTCCTCATAGGTAGGAATAGGCTGCTCATGTGGAGAAATTGGGCGATTGTCAACAGGCAATTTGTCAGAGCTTCTTGAGAATAATGAGAATCTCTTGGAGTTGGCGGGTAGGTTGTAGCTTTCCCAGAGAGAGCTGAGCCTGCTTGAGATAACAGACCTTCGGCGAGTTTCAATAGTAGACTGATTGTTCGAGAAGCATTCCGTCAATGGCGACGATATCGGAGACTCTGCCGATCCAGCAGACGCACAGTCTGGCTCACCCTCCTCTATGTCACCATACGTCTCATGATCGACGATGTACCTTGCGACTAGGACGTTAGAGTTATCTATCAAAAACAGTAGTAGCCCTTGGAAAGCCGAGAGTTCGGAGAGATTCTCAGTTTCAAATATATACTGCTGAAACAAAATTGAAAAGTTCCTGCTTGTCATCTTTGTGCTCTCCTCGTGGGCAGTCAAGGCAGAAAGCATCTTGAGGTAATACATGAACAAAGCATTCTTGAAAGAAGAATTTTTGGAAGCTAGGAGCTCGCTAGTTGCATTGATCAAGTCTGCAGGTTCAGAAGGCGTAACGGAAGTAACGTCTTCTTCTGAAACAGAGGGGAGCTCTGAGCCAATAGAGCCAGAGACTCTTCTTTCAGAAACCGGCAGCTTCAAAGAGGTGTGTGCCACGTATAATTTGTACATGGAGGACATTATAGAGGGCGAGAACAAGCCGCCAATGGCGTGAAAGTAGTCACGAGTGTATCTCTTTAAAACACCAGAGATGTCACGGGGCAAGGGCTTCGAGTCTGTGCCCTCGAGCCAGATGTCTAGGTTTGAATAGTCACCTTTGACTTCTTTGATCTTGCGGACCGAGCCACTTACTCTAAAGATTCCCTCGACGATTCCGTCATTCAAGAGGTGATCGAAGCATGCGGCTAGCGATATGGGAACTTGGGCAGGAAGCCCATTTACGTCAACCACGCGGGTCGGACGCTTTTGGAGAGCTATGAGCTCCTCGGGAGACGGCTCGGAGACACTATAAGCTCTAAAATTGGCAACTCTGCTCATTTCGGCAAAGTCGGATAAGTAGTGAGCCCAAGGAGATAAAGTTTCACAGAGTGAGATTAAAATAATGGGATGATGTTCCAAATATGGGAAGATGTTCCAAATAAGGAGAGATATAATGAGAAGATGAACCAAAAATGGGAGGATGTACCAAAATGGGAAGATGTTGTGCCCGGTTCAGATATCAAGTGAGACGAGTTCGTAAGAAAGCAGAAAATCTAATATAACCAGCTGATTAAACAACACTCAAGGGAAACGCAAAAAAGATAAAAGCGACAAGACAGTAAAATCGGTGGTTTAAAAGGAGACACGCTTAGTAGTAGCGGTGTGCACAAAAGGACCAGTCGAGCGGGCGGGAATGTGGAGATGCCTATTTAACGTGGCACGCGGGTGACGATATCTTTAGGCGCAGCGGTAGAGGCTCAAGTGCGGGCGCGATAGAATTCACGAGGACCAATTTGGGGTTCTATGCAAAGCAGGAAAAGTACGAGCAGCTGGTTAAAATCGGGAATCCAGAAGATTTATAAAAAATATAAAAAGAGTCGTTCCAAGTTTAAACCACAGTGGAAGTCGAGGGTCTGCAAATAGGAAATATTTTACTGTGTCCAAGAATAGCCCATGCCCGGTGTAGTAACACTGGCGAAGACGCGTGTACGCGCAGCTCCAGATTTGCACGCAGCTTGCAATTTAGGCAACTGCAGGAACAACCTGCGCTTACTCTAGAATACTTCTTTTGGACTTGAGAAAGACGAGCGGATATGGCTCGGGAAGTTGAGAATGTTGGCCATTTCACACAATGTCTCCTGCGTTTTTTAACACACTGAGTTGCTTATCCTGATGACATCACTTTAAACATGGTGTATTATAATACAAGTCTTTAATGACACTTTAATAATGACGAGTCTTTAATAATATCAAGTCTTTAGAGTCAGGTCTTTAATTATGACAGCTCATTAAGAGTGTCAGGTCTTTGATGATTACAGGTCTTTACAATAGCAGGTCTTTAACACTGCAGGCTATTTTAAACAGCGCGAGATGTGTAAACCAAAGGGGCATCTATTACGTATAGAGTGGCACCTGTTATGTACGTTAGATTCAAAGGTACGTTTGCAGCAAGATCATGTAGCACTTCGCCTCAGACGTAACTTCAAAATCTAAGGTGCCTTCAAAGGGTGCACTTCGCCTCTTGGCCCACCTGCTTGGCCCAGATGCACAGTCTACATAATTCTGTCATCTTACAAATAAGCGACTTTCAAACCATCAAGAACCTGTGTCGTTCTGCACATGGCCGAGAATACCTTGACTCCGAAAATGTTTAATCCGGGGATAGATAGCTTAATACGGCCACACGAGTGGCTTTCTCGGGCTTAGCACGCGTCGAAAGTCAGTGCAGCACCCACATGTCAAAAAAAGTGTCCGCCGTTGTAAGTACGGTCTAGACCGCACTCTAGAGAAGAAATTTACCACGCCCTGCATGTCACCGTCGCTGGGTCAAAGCTCACAACACTTGCACCTGCGACGGCTGTGTAAGATAATGGGGCCTGCTGGGATTCACATCTGCATATGTAGGAATGAAACGGCGGAATATCAAAGAGGAAACTTGTTTTTGACAAGTTGCACCATGACTGGGCCAGATTGTCTCCATGCGGGACCGCTGAGCAAGCCTCTTTGGGTGGTCTTCATGCAGTGCCAATGCAGAGGTGCTGTGTGTGACTTAATCGCACACACGCCTCCTCAGGCTGCCGCTTTCGGCAATATTCGCTGCGGCTGCCCCTGTTTCTGCCGCCACGCATGCGCGCTCGTGACTAATCACTTATCACGTGTGGTAGCTCGCGTGACTGAGTCTTGACACGTGATTTTGATCACGTACGTGACATCACGTGCCCGCGGTGGCGTGACTTTGCACGTGCGCGGTCTCAGCTAAAAAAATTTCTTGAACCAGTATAGTCTCCAGCATAGATGTTGTCTGCTGTCTTTAAAAGAGCCCAGGTGTTCCCGTCCAGACCCTTCTGCAGTCTTACGCCGCTCCTCCAGGAAGCTGTTCGTCGGCCTTCTCCCAAACACAATGCCGAGAAAGACCCTAGAATTTTGGCCAAAAGAGCGGCCCTCAAGAAAGCCAAGCACAGAACTGCCCCTCAACAACACCCATTATACATGGATATTCCTACTGCCATGAGATATTTGCGGGCTGCGGAAGTTGGAAAGCCTGCTTCGCGGACCACCGTCAGTTTACAAGTCATTGCACTCCCCGAAAAAGGGTCCAAGCCTTTGAGAGGTGAGGTTGTGTTTCCCAAGTCCATCAGAAGCAACTATCCCTTGATCTTTACACAAGACGCCGCTCAAATAGAGAGGTTGGAGAGTTCAGGCAAGACATTCAAACTCGGAGGCCAAGAATTGGTGGATGACATCCAGCAAGGCAAAGTGCAACTCAAGGACTTTACGCAATGTTTTGCATCGCCCGAAATGGTGCCTTTGCTTCGCCCAATTGCGCGTGAGCTTGGAGTAAAGAACTTGATGCCTTCCGTCAAGAAAAACAGCGTGGGAGACGACATTCTTGCCATGTTGGAAAAGACCTCCAATGCTTTATCTTTCAAGCAGAAGCGCGACCAGCTTTACATTCCCATTGGCCGTTGCGACTTCAGTGACGAAGAGATTATCAAGAACATAAGAGCGGCCTCTGAGGCTGTGCATGCACTCCAGCCGCCAGGAACCAAGAACCCCAATGTGATCGGCCAGTGCACGATAAGCAGCACCAATGGCCCTGCCGCCGTCATTGATTTCAGGCTTTAATCTGTATATAGGAACCGTGCAATAGTCATTTCAAATTGCAAGTTGTAGACGCTTTCGATTGTGATGTGCACGTGAAACAAGCTGAGTTGGTTACTGAGTGACGTTGGCTTGCGCGTCATTAAACCTTGCTAAATTAGCCTTTGACGAGCAACGCATGTTAAGTTCCCAGGACGGTCCTAAATAATAGGATTTTAGCTTAAAATGCGCTGTGCCAATTGAATGCACTAGCCTTTGCTGCTCGGGTTTTAGCACTATTGTGTATCCCAGAATGGTACATTGATCGCCTGGCTGTCTTATCTCTCTTTCTCGATCTCAACTTTCATCGCAAACGGTGCATTCTCTGCATATTTCGAACCATCGCGCCCATGTGAACCCATACTAATGCGGCAATCCAGCATATGCGTGCAGGTACTGTATGTATTGGCTCTCCGGATCTATCACCTGGGGTCGATAGTATGGACGCAAAACTAGCGGCAATACCACACATCACTGTTGTAAGTCTGCCCAAACTACCATACTTTCTAAAATCAAAAGCTTCATAGATGATTACCTAACTTCGATACCAAGATGTGCCCCTGGTCACGTTAACTAAACTTGAAGTTTAATAGGAGCGCCGCGCCAGATTGCGCAGCATATGACGTATGCCAACGGGGTGTCCGTACAGTGATTCAACACCACAGGAAATCAGCAATGAAGCCTCACTTGGATCTTCCGGCATCTTCCATACAGCAATTTTTTGGTCCAGCAAATCATTCATTGTGCAACTCGTTGAAATGGGCCTAATGTTCAGGCTTACAAGCTCACGAAGAAAGTCTGTGAGGAGTAGAACCGCCACATGATTGGAGGAATACCATTTAGGAATCTGTAGCTCCTATTACTCTACCGTCTAATTTTGTTATATCCTTCAAGTCGTTACGTGTGCCGCGTGTGTAATCTATCAGTGCATGGTGCAGGTCGGAAGAAAAGTATGCGACTTCAATCTTTTTTAGTGCACCTCCAACATATACTAAATACAAGCAACCAACATTCCATATACCCAAACACACTATTTTTCCCCATCCGTGGATCCTCCTTTGACATCCTACCTCTTGTTTTGAACTTCCGTCCTCTACTACTCTGAAGGATTAAATGGCAAACGGACGACTGTATGAAACTGCCTTTGAGAACCTTTCAGCCACCCAGCTCGTCACCTCTAGCTGCTCACATCAAAAATGAGATGGACAGTATTCTGCAGCTTCATATGATTACCCCATCGCCTCCCTTGGATATAAGTCAAAGCCAAGGTAGTGAGAGCGATGATGAACGCTTGGAAAACAATAACATACCGAGTACACTCATGAACCGTCTTCAAACGTTCCCACTCTTTAAAGACGCTCCCAAATCATTCCATTCCAAAGTTGTTTCTAAGCTCAAGCTAGTGCAGTACCATCCAGGTGCGTACATCATCAAGGAAGGAGATCCTGCATTGTCCATGTTTTGGATTCTTAAAGGTGGTGTCAGCGTGACATCTACCGACGGTGAATCTGTGTATGCAGAGTTGAATATGGGCTCTTTTTTTGGTGAAATTGGTATATTATACAATCGGCCCAGAACAGCCACCGTCGTGGCCAACCAGCGTGTCTTGGTTGGTGTGCTAACTGCAGACTCATTAAACAGCGTTCTCCGCTCCTACCCTGTGATCGAGCGCCGAATTCGTGACGAAGCCCAGGAGCGCTTGGCCATGCAAGAAAAGAAGAACAAAGCCGATATTCCTATCCTCAAGCCCTCTAAGTCTCCCGCTGTGGCCTCTCATGAGTCCTCATTGCGCCCACTCATTCCGTCCATGATACCTCACTCCACCAGTCCTCTGCCTCTTTCGCAAATAGTGGATGCTTCCCATGGCTCATCTGTGGCTGGTATGAATCTGGCTGATAATGTGGACCAAACGGTGTCTATTCAAGACTTCATTAAATCTGTGCCCATCTTTGCTAACCTACCGCAGAATGTCATTCACAAAGTGGCTCTTGGCGTGGAACCCAAGAGTCTCAAACCTTTTGAGTATATTCTACGAAAAGGCCACACTGGTCTGGACATCTACCTCATTACCCACGGCGAAGTAGAAGTGGTGGATTACTACAATAATAGAGAGGTTGTGCTAGCGCGTTTGAAAGACGGCTCTTACTTTGGCGAAATGTCCTTTCTTGAACTTTTGCAGGGCAACAAAAACATGACGAGAAGTGCGGCAATACGATCTGTTACGTCCGTTGAGCTTATCGTGATCAGGTCTGACCTGTTGGAGCAAGTTTGCCTACAATTTCCAATGATAGTCGAGGAAATGCGACAAACAGCTCAAACTCGGCAAGGCTGTAATAACGAGCACTCTCTTCAGACTACTAGACTGAATGCGTCCCTGCCGCCCTTTCCTGGATCTCCGAACAGCCCGAACCTTCCTCGGGGTTATAATGATCTCAATGTTCCCAACTCTGCACCATTAAACCCACTACCCGACTCGCATCAATCAAATTTTTTCAATAGTAATTGGAGCTTTGACTCTGATTCTGCGAAGAAACTAAAAAGTTCGCTTTCAAGGTCTGTTTCTCCGGTGTCTGGGATTAGCAATGAATCCATTCAGTCTCAAACCCAGTCCCTTTCCACAGCAAAATCCACTTTATCCGGAAGTGAAAATGCTCTCGGAAGCCGTAAAAGATTGTCTATGTCTGAGAAGCAGATGCAAGCCCCACGAGGGCTTTTGGATCTTACAGTTCCATCACCCATGAATCCTCCGGCTTCTGTTGGTCTTTTTCAGCCTAGCGCCTCCAAAAGCAGCAAATTTCAATATATTCCAGCTAACAAGAGAATCAAATTATCTAATCTTGCGGGCAGGCGTCGTTCGTCTGTCTTGGTGCCAAGTGGTTCTATTCCCTCGACTATCTTGCTTCGAAGCTTCGAGTATCTTTCTCTTGCAGAGCTCATGAAATTGAGATTAGTATGCCGCAGATGGAGACAACTTCTATATGCTGCGCCCAACCTTTTTAAAACGTTGGACTTGACACCCTGGAACATTCGCATAACGGACCGAGCCCTCATTCATATCACCGACTTTGTCGGCTCCCGGCCAGAGAAAATCGATATCTCAAATTGCTTTCATGTCACAGATGAGGGCTTCAGTTATTTGGTTAACGAAATCGGAATGGCGGGTAAAATTCAAGTGTTCAAGATGGGTTCCTTGTGGGAAGTAAGCGCAATGGCAATCATGGATCTCACTTCCCCGTCTGTTGGTCAGCATTTACAAGAGGTGAATCTTTCTAACTGCCGCAAAGTAACAGATAATGTTGTTGAGCGGTTAATTGGTTGGACCTCAAAACCTGACAGCTCTCTTCGGCATCTCCCAGGATCCGAAGGAATTTACAATCTTGAAGCTGGGTCCAAAAACCTCAAAGTTTTGAATTTAAGCTATTGCAAGCATCTCACAGATAGCATCATGTATCACATAGCTTTCAATGCTCATGAGACGCTTGAAAGTTTGAACTTGACTAGATGCACAACAATTACTGATCTTGGCTTCCTGTACTGGACATACAAGTCTTTTTCCAATTTGAAAAAACTTTCCTTGAAAGATTGTACATTTCTTTCAGACAAGACAATTATATCCCTAGCAAATGCTGCCCCCAACCTCGAGATCCTCAACCTAAACTTTTGCTGTGCGTTACTGGACGTTGCAATCGAGGTTCTTTGCCTTGGGTGCCCACAACTCCGAGAATTGGATCTTTCATTCTGTGGCTCTGCTGTGAGTGACGCTTCTTTGGTAGCTTTATCTCTTCATCTTTCTAAGCTCGAGAAACTCATCTTGAAGGGCTGCGTTCGAGTCACTCGAGCAGGTGTCGATGCTATTTTGAGCGCATACAGTCCTTTGAAATACTTGGACATAAGCCAATGTCGAAACGCTCATCTTTACCCGGGTGGCTTTCCAGCTCAGGCACTACAAATGAACCCGGACACAAAAACTGCATTCATTACTGCGGGCAATGCCAAGAAGATCATAGAAATCTCTTTCTAACTGACAGCCGCCAGTTGATGCATGCTAGCAGTTAACTGACTACGCACCCTTCCCACTCAAAGACAATTTATTTACGTTTTATGCAATATCATGACCTTTTCTTTTTCGGCTTGCTCTTGTCTTCGAAGTTGATGAACAGAATGGGCACACCCTGTTCTTTTAGATAGTCAACTATTGTAGTACCATGAGGACCCTGCACCATCACTTCAACCAAAGCGGGGTTGTGTTTGCATGGTCCTATTGCTGTCGAGCCCGAGCATTTAGTCCTCAAAGCGTCGGCGAGGGCCTGCGGCTTTATGTTGAATTGCTCAAAATCTACCACTGTAGTAGTTTTCTTGCGGCCAAGTACCGTCTGCGTGAGAACTTGTACCTTTCTGGGTTCTCCTTTCTTGACGACACTCTTACCAGAATAACTCTCGCCGGGGTTCAAGACTGTGTAATTAGGAGCAAATCCTTTTGAAAACAGGTTGAAAAGTTTATCACGGGTAGATGTTTCTTCTTGCAACAGTAATGTGGATGATAGCTCTGGGTCAAATTTTACCAACTTTGGGTTCTTCCTGTCAGCCAAATCTGCTTCTTTTATATAATCATTAAGAATAGCCTTTAATTCGGGGGAAGTGTATAGTCTTTGCATTTCGAGGTTAAGTTTTTTGAAAAGCAACTTGTGTTTGTTTGTGGGTTTGTAGAGTGACAAGACAGTGAGTTTGTTCAGCAAATCCTTCTTGCTGGCAGTTGTGCCTGAACCAGCAACGCTGTCCATGGTTTTGTGGGGAATGAAATCACGGATAATTGCTTCTGGGACTGTAAAAGCCACAACATTGACGTCGTCACCTTTCCCCTTTAAAGTGACGTACTTCATCTTCTCCAATGCCTTCAAAAACTTGGCGCTCTTTTTCCACGAAGACTTTTTGATGTTGCAGAATTTAGGATCCATCTTCGGGAACTGCTTTAGTATATACTCTGACATGAATTTTGAAGCAGTGATGGGAACCTCTATTTTGAAGTTTTTGACAGACTGTAAGAAGGATCGGATGAAGAAATTGTCGACATCTTCAACTGATAACTCCTGAACCGTTTCAGCTATCTCATCAACGTCTGTTGATTCCATTTGCTCGGGATCTGAGTGTAAGGCTTGATCAAGGGCATTTTGTTGCAACTCAGAAGCGCTCTCTTCAATGCCCTCACTTGTCAGCACACTCTCAGACGCTTGCTCGGACTCCGCAACACTGCGACTGGGAGCAGTGGTATCAACACATTCCGGGACAGTCACATCACCTTGGAACAAATTAAAGAGCTCGTCGTTTATACGATGTGTTATAATGACGGCTTCACCTTGTCTTCCTTGCACATCATCAAATTGAGAGAGGTTCAATGCGCATGTACCAATTGCCTTGATAACCGTTGGGGATCTGTAACTAGCCACGGCCACCAAAGCACCTCGTGTTGCAGACTTGTCGAGCGGTGGGATACACCCCGGCAACATCAAGTTTGCATTGCCAACAATCCGCTCCACGACATGGTCATTGGTCAAGATAATTGGCAATAAGTATGCAGCTCGCCATAATGTGTAGATGGTAGGATACAACTGAGAGTCCCTGACACGAAACCAAATGGGTTGCTCTTCAGGGGTGAAATATATTGTTCCTTTATGACCTTGGATGCTATGATAGGCGGCCTGTTTTGTTGTAGAAGGCGCCAACAATAGCTCTTGCTCTTTTGTGAGGGCTTCTTTATCAATGCCATACTGCTTGCATATCTCCCCAAGTAAGTGCCTTCTTTCTGAAGATTTGACATTTGAGGACGATTTGACTTGAGGTGCCTTTTTAAACATCTTCAGCCTGAGGTACTCAAACCGTAAGTGAACTTGCAGCGTACAAGTGTAGACCAGGTTTTCGCGAGCGCTCCGGATGCACCATGACGACAGTGTGCATGTAAGCAACACCGACCCATGACTAAAAACATAAAGTATGTCCAGCTACAGTATTCCAGAACAACGATTTGAGTTTGTGCTAAGCTGTTACCTTCGTCAGTTACTTGTGTATACTGCAATTGAGCACAACATATAAGTGAGATGGCGGATTTGATATTGGTATCCTCGGTGTGATGTTTTTTACCCATGTAGTTTCGAAAATAAGCTAGAAGTTGCGAAAAGAGAACAAAAGTACGTGTCGATCATGTACACAACTAAGGAAATAATTGTCTGGGCGGTATCATCCACGAGCCAGCAACGTAAAATGCCTTGACCGCAGGACTTAACCAGGTCCGAAGATTTCAAAGTTTACGACCTTTGAAAAAGTTCATCACTATTTTCAGTATTTATAGTAATGGCACCTCGAGAACCGCGTACCGAACAGGCGCGACTCGATACTTTAAAGATATCACACGTACTCTGTCTAACACTGTTCAATATGGCTCCGCCGGACGAGAACCCCCGTACGAAGCGGATAAGGGATTCTATTATCTTTGCAGTTTCAGCTTTTGTTCTTGTCATTGGATTGCCTCTCTTTCTCTACACAACGAGTGTTCACAAAGCTGACCTTCCAATTCCCTTGGTGCAGCAGAAGTTGGACGAATTCCAGGATTCTGTCAAATTCAACATCCCTATATATTTTGACAACATTCCCACGGAGATTCTCGAAAAGACTCAAAATGCAGTGGACCAGGCTCTTGCTTCAAGGTACCAGCTAGGTGAATTATGGCGACTCTCTTTAAAGCCGAGTGTGGAAGCCACGGATGTGTCGAAAAGTTTACAAGTCCTGATTGTGACTGACGCTTCTAGCTCCAGCAAAGACCCCTTCTCTCATGCCATCTCCGGTAGTTCAAGAGAAGTGACGATTTTCTCGAAGACTTCAGATTTAAAATATGTGGAGCATTACATCAGTCAATTACTTCTCGAGCATATTTTCAAGGAAGAAATACTAGCAATGACTGCGTTGAAAGCGGGCAATAGAAACTCGGCATCCGTTTTTCCGTATTCGGCTTCCTACAATGTGGTTTTCAATCTCTTTGTGGAGGACGGACGTCCTGTCTCATGGGAAATAGAGAAAGCCCTTGAAACTATGCAGCCGATCTTTTCAGCCTTTGAAAACTACTGCTCGTTCAAAATTAGCACACAAATACAGTACTACTCGAAGCTTCACAATGAACCGGAGTTCAATGAAACTTTGTCAGCTAATGTTATCACATATAATGCGTTATCTACATTCGTGAACTATGGGGAATGGAATTTGAACACACATGATATCTCACCGTCAATTAATTTCCTTATTTACTTCTCAAAAGGGAACTATCAAAACATTCCATTAGTCGTTCAGGACTCGAAGACCAACGCATTTCTTATTCCTCAATGGGGTGGTGTGAGCATTTACAACCCAAAGATGCCCATTCTCAAGGGCACTAACTTAAGATTGAATTCAGATGTTCTTCGACCTATTTTCGAAGGATTCGCCTCGCAACTATTCGAATTGCTTGGGGTTCCAAAGCTCCCTAAATCTATTCCCTTGAGGTTGGATTCTTTTCATAGAATCACTGCTCTCAAAAATCTCAAGTTATCTCTAAACAATCTTTCCGCCTTGATGAAATTAGCGGAGTCGTTTAACGGAATATCTATTCCCGAAACGACGAAGACTAACGTGGTTGAATCTCTCTCTTCTTACGACCAAGCTTTGGCTGCCGTTGTCGAACTGGACTTTGCAACCTCAGCTTCCCATGCTGCAAAGAGTGTAAAGAAATCCGACAAAGCTTTTTTCGAAAAAGAGATGGTTCAACAGGCATATTTCCCTAACGAACACAAACTCGCGGTATTCCTGCCATTGCTTGGACCAATATGCTCCATAGTAGTGTTTGGACTCATTAAACTATTAAAAGACCGCAGGGAAGCCAAGCGATTATTTGCAGCAGAAAAGAAGGATATATAAATAAATTTATTCAACTCTCGATCACACGGCAGAAACAAATTGTACTCACAGATAGTTAAAATTATCACCTTTGAGAACAGAATTTGTTTCCTCCAAGGAATGTATATATTCTCTCCACAAACCGTCTGAAGCTTTCAAACATTTCAAGTCACCAACAAGGATCATTCCGTAGCGAGCTCTGGTTAATGCAACATTCATTCTTCGTGCATCACTAAGGAACCCGATTTTTGATTCTTCATTCGATCTAACACATGACATAATCAAGAAATCCTTTTCTCTACCTTGGAAAGCATCCACAGATGCTATCATGATATCGGCGACACTGTGGATCGTAACGGGTTTGGAATCGTTGTAGAAGTCTTCTCTATCAACCTGAATCTGAATTTCGTTTCTCTCCGGATTCACCAAATCATCCTTAACCAAGCTTGAAGAGAGAGTATCACGCTGACCTCTGTAAGGTGTTATAACACCTATGGTGGCCCTCGGGATATTCTTTTCATAGATCAAATGGGTAAGCACCTTTTTAACATACTCAACTTCTCCTTCATTACTATAGGTGAGGCCACTGTCCTCTCTGAATCTTGAAAAAACTTTTCCCTCTCGTGCTTTGCCCTCAGTGTCCCAAAATAGGAGGGGGTTACTAGGAATTCCACTCTTCATTCTGTCTTCGGCAGTGATTCCGTCTTTAAGCAAACCATCGTAAAACTTCAATCTTGAGAACTTACTGATGGCGGGATGCATACGATATTGCGTGTCAAGCATATGTGGAGTGTTGTAAGTTCCGTTCAGGAGAATTCTTTCGAATAAAGACAATGATAAATTAGGCACCTGCGAGAAGCTGCTTAATTGCCGTTGATCTCCAACAAACACAAACTTTTCGACTCCATTCATCGACAAAGGAATCAAGGTAGTTGGTTCAGAGGACTGCGTAGCCTCGTCCATGATGACAACAGGCATCTTAGGAATGCTTTTGAGTTGATTTCCACCAGCGACAACAGTGGTCGTGAAAATAACTCTACTCAGCCTGATAACTTTATCCGAGTAATCGATTTGAGACGTCATGAGCTTTTTGAATTGATTTGGACTAATCGAAGAGTTTGGACGTCTCATTTCACGGAAAAGATCTTGAAGATTAGCAGGCAAACCGTCAAAAACTTTATGGTGCAAACAAATCGAGGAGAGTGGGTGGTCTCTTGAGTATTCTGCTTCCTTCTCGGCCAGAACGATTCTCAAAATAGAATTTCCATGCTTTTCCAATAGTTTCTCAGCGATATTATCAATAGCAATATTTGATGCAGCTACTACCAAAATTGGATATGTGTTGAGATTGTCCAACAACTGTAAAATAATTTCGTAAATGGTGGATGTTTTTCCAGTTCCCGGAGGGCCTTGAAGGACTGTGATGGAGTTATTTAACACCGACTGGATAGCCACTTTTTGAGACTCATTAAATGTGGCACGTGAGAACTTCAAGTAGTTTTTAAAGAGAATCTGGCGGATGGGCTTCTTACCCAAAATCAAGTCGACAAATTTCGGATTCAGGATTCGAGACATGGCTGTGAAGACTCTGCTAACCGGGACAGACACAGGCAAGACTCGAAGAAGTCCAACATCAGTAGATGTTGGCAAAGGCATGTTGTTCCAATCATATAGCTCAACAATTAATTCAAGCTCTTCTGGCGAGTCATTGGCCTTTGGACCTCTTTTGGGTTTGAACTTTCTACCTTTGCCCGATTGCTTACCCTTGGGCTTTGCAGTCTCTGCATACACAATGTTTGCGTACCAAGCGATGTCATCGCCTAGCATCAAGATTATCGCCTGGCCAACGGTAAAGGGTTTCCTCTTCAAACTTTGCATTTTTTTCGGCTGGAATCGGTTCAAAAATTCTGGAGTCAATAAAATGTTGAGTTTGAATTGTTTGTGTTTTCTGTTTTGTTCTGCATACCATTCCAACTCAAAGTCTTCCGATGTAAGAAGAGATTTTGAATTTGCACCAAGACTTATTTTTTCCTCGAGGAAAAGATTGTAGCACATCTCATTGAAATACTCATTCATGGAGTCGTATGACAATTTTGGTGCCGCAGCTGGTTCATACTTGGATATGCCTGGCGGATATTTGACGAGAGTTTGTTTCAATTGCGAAGATTTAGATTCAGCACTTGATTTGGATGAAGCAGGAGTGTCAGTTTGGAGATTCTTTTCATGCTTGGTAGCCTTCCCTGGTTTTGGGGTGTTTTGAGGCTTAGGAGCCTTTTCAGATTTAGCAGACTTGTTGGTCTTAGCTGACATAGCAGTCTTCACGGTCTTATCAGGAGAAAGAGTAATTCCTGATTTACCCCCTTTATCAGACTTGGATTTATTCGAGATGGCAGGCTCACTGGACGCTTGTCCATTTTTTTTGGTCTTTGATTGTGGCCTCTGTACGTTTTTATCAGAAACTGATGCTTTATTAGTCGTCTGGTTTGCATTAGCTTCACGATTGATTTTGTGCTTTGACTCATGTGCTTTAGAAGATTTTGATTTCGAGCTGGTCTCATGAAGGTTTCGAGCCAGTTTCACAGCGGACCCACTTTTAAGTTCGCTATCGTTCAACTTTTTGGTCTTTGTGACAGGTTTACGAGGGTTTTGGTGGAGTGGAGTGCCAGAGCGAGATAAATTAGGGCTTGGAGTTTCTGAACCCATGGCTTTAACAGTCTTCCCCGACTTTAAAGCAGCTTTTGCAGCCATTGTGGTTTCGTAATGGGCCTTTCTCTTTTCTGCATCGGGATCAAATTTTTTCGGCTTGGCATCTCTTCCACCCTTTCTGCCAATCTTTCTTTGCCGCCCTTTTGATTTGGAGTCTGGCTTCGAAATGTATTCTTTGATGCCTAACAAGGCATAGAGAAAGTCATCGGATTGTTCACTGACAAACTGAGAGGACGCAGCATCTGAATTGGCTAAGCAAGAACCACACATTACATTCGTCACACCAGGTCGTTTATCAGCGTATAAGTCGTGGTCTTTGCCACATGTGCTGCACAGAATATCCCTAAAGGTATAGTATTGGGGTAACTTTGCCAAGAGTGATCCATTTGAGAGTGTATACTCTGAGGTAGCTTGGGAATTCGATTTTGCTTTGCAAAGGGTACACAACAAGCTCAAGTCGGAGAGGCCATATCTGAGAATCAGTAGAACATGAATGTTCTGATCGCCACACTCTTCACACTCCACATTTTCGCCAAGAGGATTGTACGATATAGTTTTGTGTCTGGTTTGCGATAGATGCTTACCAATGTCATCGGATGCAGTGGAGCAAGTTTGACACGTAAAAGAGCTCATTGAGTTGGTAGCGTAATGTTATAGCTGCAGTGAAAGATGAGTATATGGTCACGTGCGCACACATTAAAGAGGACTTGTGTACACTTACAATGCAAAAAAATTTCGAATCGTGGAAAGCCTGAGTTGAGACTCATTTGAGGCTTGGTTTCTGGAAATAAATTAGGTCCCATTTAATGATTACTGTGCTCTGTTAAGGTAATCTTTGAGGTCTTTGCTCATGCTCATGCTCGTGCTACACGCTAGCGCAGCAGCAACTCACAAGGGCAGGGAAATGCGTTCAAAATAATGCGTTCGAAATGAACATCACGACCACGTTGGGCTTACTTACACATTTGGCTCGAAAGTGTTGTCTCTACTTTACAGTGGTTCTCACTTTCTGAGTAGCCATTGAGAATATTGTCCCAAGGGTAATTTTCAAAATGAAAAGCTGTAATTGAAATAAGTCAAACCTTATTGTTAACCGGTGCGAATCCTCAAATAGTCTTTTGTCTTTCGATTTAGTGGATCTTCTGGTGGCATACATCATTGTTCTCTGCAGACACGTCAAACGCGTTGCTCGAAAAGCCGCGCAGATTCACGAGATTACGAAACCCATCACTCCACACCTTCTACAAACACCTTTAAGTTCCATTTGACCAGCCTATTCTTTCATTCACAATCTAGCGGCAATCACTACTTTACAGAGCTGTATAGACACAATGCTGAGTCATCCGAGGGCGAATCCCAAGTACAGCATATCCTCGAGCGTATACTCTCCAGTGGAGGGGGAATACAAATTCAAAATATCAACGCAGCATCCTCCAATTACCGACTATGAGTCTGATCACGAAGACCCTCAATACTATGGCTCCGACTACAGTGATGAGGATACCGGAAATCACGAATACTCGCATCAGACTTTCAACACATACCAAACCGCATATATGCCGAGCTCTAAGCTGCAGAAAACAATAGGCAGAGACACTTCCAATCAAACGATGGACTCATACGAAACCGCCCTTGCTAGCGAACCCAGTTTCTCCTCAATCAACAAGTCACTATTGCGCACTCAGTCTCTGGAAACTGAGAATGATTATTTGGAAGACCAGACCCCTCGTTTGCATCAATCACGCGATTATGACGATGTCGATAAAACACCAATCATTGGAGCATGGCCAGAGGATAATAGTAATGCCACACCGGTGCTTGCGACAAATTCTCAGTTTCCATCTATAAATTCGGGCTTGAGTGAGCGAGCCACATCTGACACCCTCAACTCCGGATACAGGGAACCTGAACCTGAATCTAATCTTAGTGAAGCCGAGGGACCCTCTCATCCGGAAATTGCAAACAAATTCACCCGTCTCTCTCAGACCCTTGTACAGAATAGTCTGAATGTCTCACGTGAATCGCAACAATTCCAGATGAACTTCTCGCTGAACGTATATCAAGCGAACAGCCGTCAATCCAAAAATAACTCCCTGGTCAGTAGTTATTACGATAAGATCTACTCTAAACCCAGAGATGAAACATATACAGATAAGGCGTCTGATAATGGCCTGAATGGTGACGCGGACACATCGTCGAATACAAATAAATTGGACTCCATGAGCATCGCCGACGAAACAAATACACTGTTTGCTCGCTCAGCACACGATACCACCAATAACTCCAATAGTTCCTACGCTTCAGAAAATGCCATAAATGATATGGATATGTCCGTATTATTTATCAGGGCCATTCACTCATTCGACTCCACGCGATCTCAAATAGAGTCGAGTAATTCCGTTTGCCTTTCTTTCAAGAAGGGTGATTTGGCATTCACACACACAATAGATGAGTCTGGTTGGGGCGAGGTCACGCTTCTAGACACTTTAGATCGAGGCTGGATCCCAATGAACTTCTTCTCCGTCGCAGTCAACAGCTCTGCTGATACCGAATCAGATGACGGCTTGAAAGCCATCCAATACTCCCGCTACATGAAACAGCTCTTGGATTCTTGTGGTAAGTATCTCATGAACCCAATATCCCACACCACGCGAAATGGTGACAAAACATTCTCAATAAAGATTGTGAATAGCATCCGAGACGGTGTGCGGCTATTACTTCAGGAAACTGATTGTTTATCGCGCTCAAATGAGCTAGTCATAAAAAGGCCAGTTGTGAGAAAATGCCGCAAAACATTACTCTCTGACTGGTACGCTTTGATGGTGAAAGCAGCCGAATTCAGAGGAACATTGAACTTCGAGAAAATTGAGATACTCACACTTTTGGTATTGCAGGTGGTTCGTAGGGCCACATCATTTTTCGATGTCTGGTCCAAAGAGAATGACGAAATTGTGAAGAAGAGAGCCGAAAATACCTTGAGAGAGGACATGGCTAAATATCCTGTATTGTCTCGCCCTCCTTTCGCAAAACAGAGAATTCAAGAGATCAATGGAATCTTATTCTCATATTTGTCATTGATCTACGGACGGCTAGATTTAATTGAGCACAATCCAGCTGGCTGCGATATGTTGGAAACAGTTGTTCATCATGTTATTTTACTCTTGAGAGAATTACTTTACATTTCGAAGACCGGATCCGACTTTTTATCTGAAAAGCCACCGGAACTTGATAACTCATTGGACTCCCTCTTATCTCTCGTGAGCCAAATAGTCAGCGTGGTCAAAAGCTTGGTGGCTATTACCTTAAGCGAAAGCGAGTCACATCGCAGCATGATTCTTGAAGAGGCCGGCACTCTGGAGTATTCTTATACCCAAGAAGGTAAGCGTCTCATGCTAATAGCTGCCAAAATGATATCATCAGTTGGAGTCACCATTTCCTCAATTAAAAAGATCTTCGAAAATGCAGGGGACTTCAGACTTGGTACAGAGAGGTCTTACCCAGACTTCTCGAAATTGAAGATTGAACCAGAAGAGTTCATACGGAGCTGCTCAGTGGGACTTGTCAAATCCTCGTCTCTACAAGTACGAGACTTGACTCAGTTGAGACAGAATGCTCCTGCGAACTCTAACAGATACTCCACTTTTAGGTCTGGTAAGTTGGGAGAGCTTGGAATCACTGCAAATGGCATTGATGCCCTTCATCGTGCAATGAACGGGGATACAGAGGGAAGCACCTCTTTCAGTTCCGAGTTCAAAGAATTCATGCCATCAGAAAATACTGTCAACTCGGAAGATCTGGCATTCTCCATCAAAGACGAACTTCTTGTGGATGCTGATAAAAATCTTCTAGGAGCTTCTTTCAAAGGATTGATTTACACACTTACGAATGAGACATCGGCACCCGAGTATTTTTTTGTGTCTACATTCTTCATCTGTTTTCGCAATTTTGCCAGCGGCCAAGACTTAGCTGAGCTCTTGATTGGCCGTTTCGAATGCAAGGGGCAGAACCAAGTGAAGCAGGACGCTATGTACGAGGTGAATTTAAAAAACCGGCGCAAGCTTGTTTGCAAGATGTTTCAAATATGGTTGGAGTCTTACTGGGACCAAGAATCTGACTATCAGTACTTGAGTACATTTGTTAATTTTTTCAATGAAGGAGTTTTCAAATTCTTACCTCAGGAAGCAATGAAGTTGATCGAGCTCACTGCACGGTTAGTGAACAAGCCAAGTAACTTTACGGGACAATTCGTTACAAGGAGTATCTCTTTGGCCAAGATCAAACGCAAAAACTCCTTCTTGAACAGCGGGAGTTCCGATGCATCCTTAAATTCAAGATATTCTATGGTTGATGGATATGAGTTGTCCAAGATAAACACCAATAGCTCAGTTTCGAGCTCGTTGAAATCGATGACACTTCCATTGCCATTGGGAGTTAGCGGGACCACAACATCAACTAGCTCACTTCTCACCAAGACCCAACTTCATGCAATAGAGACTCTCGTCACAACTTACAGAAAGATTTTGGGTGACCACTGGTGTCCGTCATCTTATCTGTCTTCTTCGGATTTTATTATTGTTCATACCAATCAGCTCCTTTCCAACTGGTTTGAAATTAATGATCAAAATTGGGTTTTGTCAAACTACAGGCCAAACCTACTTGATTTCAACGGATTAGAGGTTGCCAAGCAATTTACCTTGATCGAATCTGAAATTTTTAGTGCCATACAACCCATCGAACTCATTAATGGAAATTATACTGCGAAAAAGTCTCACCTCAAGTTGGCGATGAATGTTCGAAGGTCGCTTTTGTTCACAAACAGTTTGTCTGAATACGTCATTGAAACAGTATTACAGCCGCAAGTGAACCACAAAGTTCGGGTGAATGTGGTGAAAACCTGGCTTAAAGTCGCAATTTCTTGTCTTTACTTGCGGAACTTTAATTCATTGGCTGCAATCATCACTTCGTTGCAATCCCATTTGATCACCAGATTAGGAAAAGTCTGGGACGATTTATCTGAAAAGTACACGGAATTGTATGACTATCTCTGCGGTATCATCCACCCAGAGAAGAACTACAGTGTGTACAGAAACAAGCTCAAAAGCTTTCTTCTTTCCAATGACTACAACATACCTGTGGTGCCATACTTTTCGCTATTCCTTCAAGATTTGACTTTTGTGAATGATGGAAATCCAAACTATCGAAAGGCGAACACATTCTTGAATCAAAAATTGATTAACATCGATAAATATCTCAAGATCACCAGAGTCATAGCGGATATTGAAAGTCTTCAGATATCCTACAATAGAGAAGACGATAAGGGCTTGAAAAAGAGCGGTTCTTTATATTCCTTGGCGCAGACCAAGAGATCCGGGTCATCACTGTATAACGAAATCGAAGATTATTCGATTGCCAGTGTGCCTGCATTGAAGGAGTTGATTCTTCTCGAGCTCTGGAAAATTACTCAAATCAACAAGAAGGAAGAAGATCGTGCATGGAAGCTCAGTTGTGCTGTGCAACCTAGAGACACTAATCCCAACTAATTCAATCATGAACAATTAGAGTTATTTTGCATCGATCAATGTGAAAATACATCACCAATGTAATAAAACAACATCACTATTGTTTATTATGAATGCCACGGAATCTTGACCCTTGCGTAGTACACTAGCCTTCACGGCTATAGCAGCCACATCAACTGGGCTAGTTGCACCCATGTCACGTGATGTGCTTCAACGGCGCGGTTCAGGCCTCGGAGCGCGGCGTATATCTATGACTCACTGTCGCTCGTTTTCCGCTCGCGCGCCTTATCAGCAGGACTATAAGCGGCAATGATTAGTATGCTATTGGACAAGCGCCTGCACGCCAGATTGAAAATTTGTATACTGTCTTCGTTATTTAATTTAAAATAAAAACCAAATATAATACTTTCTTTAAAGATGTTGGCCTCCAGAACATACGCCCGTGTTTCAAGGCGGACGTTCGCCAGAGGTTTGGCTACCCTGAATGAGTATGCCTCAGAGTTTAATGTGCCAGACGAATACAAGGCCCGCTGCCCGCCTTATGCCAAACTTGTCAGCAATCTTGACACCGTGAACCGTGTTACAGGTAACAAGCCGTTGACTTTAGCAGAGAAAATCCTTTACTCGCATTTGGTGAATCCAGAAGAAACAATAGCATCAGTGAACGGTGATGTGTCTCAGCTTAGAGGGTTGCAATACTTGAAATTACTGCCGGACAGAGTAGCCATGCAAGACGCCTCCGCCCAGACTGCTCTTTTGCAGTTCATGACCACGGGTATGTCCCGCACCATGGTTCCTGCGTCCATCCATTGTGACCACTTGATCGTGGGAAAGGATGGTGCCGAGAGTGACTTGACCAGTTCGATTGCAACCAACAAAGAAGTGTTTGACTTTTTGCAGAGTTGTGGTGAAAAGTATGGAATTCAGTTTTGGGGCCCTGGCTCCGGAATTATTCATCAAATTGTCTTGGAAAACTTCTCTGTGCCCGGTTTGATGATGCTTGGAACAGACTCTCACACGCCTAACGCTGGAGGATTAGGTGCAATTGCTATTGGTGTGGGAGGTGCCGATGCCGTCGATGGATTGACCGGTACTCCTTGGGAATTGAAGGCTCCTAAAGTGCTCGGTGTGAAACTCACCGGCAAATTGAGCGGCTGGTCTTCTCCAAAAGATGTCATCACCTACTTGGCTGGTCTTCTTACGGTGCGTGGTGGTACTGGCTACATTGTGGAATACTTTGGTGAAGGTGTGGAAACTTTATCCTGTACCGGTATGGCCACCATCTGTAACATGGGTGCCGAAATCGGTGCCACGACGTCCACTTTCCCATACCAAGCTGCTCATCGTCGTTACTTGCAACAGACAAATAGATCTCCAATTGCTGATGCTGCAGATGTTGCCTTGGGAAAATACAATTTCTTGAAGGCCGATTCTGGTGCTCAGTATGACAAGGTTATAGAGATTGATCTCAGTACCTTGGAGCCACACGTGAATGGCCCTTTCACGCCAGATTTGTCCACTCCCATCTCTACTTTTGGGGAAACTGCCAAATCTGAGGGCTGGCCAGGCTCCGTCAGTGCTGGCTTGATCGGCTCTTGCACGAATTCGTCTTATCAAGATATGTCGCGTGCTGTTTCCATTATCAAGCAAGCCGAAAAAGCAGGTATCAAACCAAAGATTCCATTTTTCGTTACTCCTGGCTCTGAGCAAATCCGTGCAACCATTGAGAGAGATGGCTTGATTGACGTGTTTGAGAGAAATGGTGCAATCGTGTTGGCAAACGCATGTGGCCCATGTATCGGACAGTGGGACAGAACTGATGTTTCCAAGACATCTACCGAATCGAACGCCATTTTCACCTCGTTTAACAGAAACTTTCGTGCCAGAAACGACGGTAACCGCAACACCATGAATTTCCTCACCTCCCCCGATATTGTCACTGCTATGATTTATTCTGCCGACATGAACTTCAACCCAATCACTGACAGCATTAAAACCGAGAATGGTGACTTCAAGTTTGAGTCTCCTGCAGGAGACGAATTGCCTGGCTCGGGTTTCATCCCTGGTCGTGACATTTTCTATCCCGAGCAAAACCCGCAACCAAAACCAGATGTTCAAATAAGCGTTTCTCCAGACTCTGACAGATTGCAGATCTTGGAGCCTTTTGCGCCATGGTCCGGAGAAGAACTTTCTACCACTGTTCTCTTGAAAGTTGAGGGTAAATGCACAACAGATCACATCTCTGCCGCTGGCTCCTGGTTAAAGTATAAGGGTCATTTGGAAAATATTTCCTACAATACCTTGATTGGAGCTGTTAACAAAGAAACTGGAGAAGTGAACAAAGCCTACGACCTTAATGGTGATGCATACTCGATTCCTGAATTAATGTTCAAATGGAAAGATGACAAAAGGCCGTGGATAGTGGTTGCAGAGCACAACTATGGTGAAGGTTCTGCAAGAGAGCATGCAGCCATGTCCCCAAGATTTACTGGTGGATCAATCATCTTGGTCAAATCGTTTGCTAGAATTCATGAGACCAACTTGAAGAAGCAGGGTATGTTGCCATTGACATTTGCTGACGAAGCTGATTACGACAAGATTTCAGCTGGTGATCAACTCACAACCGTGGATCTTGTTGATATGGTGGCTAAGGATGGTGACAATGGAGGTTTCATCAAAATGAAGGCCGTCAAGAGAGATGGCTCTGAGTTTGAATTCTTATGCAAGCACACCATGTCAAAGGATCAGATTGACTTCTTCAAAGCTGGATCTGCAATTAATTACATTGGTAACATCAAGAAGGCTCAGGAACAATCTGCATGATGCTATAATTAGCACGAACTACATATGTCCCAGGCATTACAAGGCATTTAAATTTGTGTTAAATGCACAAGATATATAAACTTTTTCTTAAAGTATACAAAAGCACCTACAAAGCCACTTAAGTAGTTTGAGTTCAAATGTCATATTCGAGAAGTAAATGGCGATACGCAAGATAATTGGACCTGTCTGGCTAAGCATCAATTAAATCATGCGACTTGTCTTGGTCCAAGTCCTTGTCGTCATCCTCATCTTGCTCGCTTGATCTGTCATAAAACTCGTTCAAAATCTTTGGACTAATTCTATTCAACATCTCCTTAGGGAAAATTCTCAACAAAGACCAAGCAAGATCCAAGGAGTCGAAAATTGTTCTGTCTTCGTAGGCACCCTGGGCAATGAAATTCTTCTCGAATTTTTCTAAGAATTCCAAAGCCAATTTATCTTCTGACGACAAAGCTTCCTCACCAACAACCGACTTCATTGCTGCGGCGTCTCTTCCGATAGCATACTTGGCGTATAATTG
This sequence comes from Metschnikowia kipukae, assembly GCA_002370135.1. Taxonomy (NCBI): domain Eukaryota; kingdom Fungi; phylum Ascomycota; class Pichiomycetes; order Serinales; family Metschnikowiaceae; genus Metschnikowia; species Metschnikowia kipukae. Next base: position 461,469 of record NKZJ01000108.1, read on the forward strand.
ATTGGACACATCACCGTGATCCTTTCTGGTCATACCTTCACCAATAGCGGATTTCATCAAACGAGACAACGAAGGCAAGACGTTAATTGGAGGATAGATACCTCTGTTATCCAATTGACGATCGATAAAGATCTGTCCCTCGGTAATATAACCAGTCAAATCGGGAATAGGGTGAGTAATATCATCGTTAGGCATGGTCAAGATAGGAACTTGAGTAATGGAACCGTTTCTGCCCTCAACTCTACCAGCTCTCTCATAGATGGTGGACAAGTCAGTGTACATGTAACCTGGGTAACCTCTTCTTCCTGGAACTTCTTCTCTAGCAGCGGAAACTTCTCTCAAGGCGTCAGCATAAGAAGACATATCGGTAAGAATAGTCAAAACATGTCTCTCAGTTTGGTAAGCCAAGTATTCTGCAGTTGTCAAGGCCAATCTTGGGGTAATGATTCTCTCAATTGTTGGGTCATTAGCCAAGTTCAAGAACAAAGATGTTCTGTCCAAGGAACCATTCTCCTCGAAATCTTGCTTGAAAAATCTCGAAGTTTCCAAGTTCACACCCATAGCAGCGAACACAATGGAGAAATTTTCTTCATGACCATCATGAACATCTTTGGTAGGTCTAACCAAGCCAGCCTGTCTACAGATTTGGGCGGCAATTTCATTATGTGGCAAACCAGATGCGGAGAAAATTGGGATCTTTTGTCCTCTAGCAATGGAGTTCATAGTGTCGATGGCAGAAATACCAGTGGAGATCATCTCTTCGGGATAGATACGTGCAAACGGATTGATTGGAGAACCATTGATATCCAAGTAGTCCTCAGCAAAAATCTTTGGACCTTTATCGATTGGACGACCAGATCCATCGAACACACGACCCAACATATCTTCGGAAACTGAGATTTTCAAGTTTTCACCAGTGAACTCGACCTTGGTCTTCTTGATATCAATACCGGAAGTTCCCTCGAAAACTTGAACAATTGCTTTGGAGCCCCTGACTTCCAAAACCTGACCGGCTCTAATAGTCCCGTCGGGTAAAGTCAAGTTAACAATTTCATTGAAGCGAGGGAATTTCACGTTATCCAAGATAACCAATGGACCATTGACACCAGCAACAGTATTGTAATTGATTCTAGGCTTAATTTTGAAGCCTTCAGTGACGGCCTTTTTGTTCAAGTCGTACAATTCCTTATCAGACAACATTTCAGTATAAGATAATTGCTAATTATGACTTTTGTGGTGGAATTGTGCCCGGGTGTACGATTGCGTAGATGAGGAGTGTTATCGGGAGTGTCGTCGATAATTTACGATTGGGTCGAATTGTGAGGTGCGAAAAATTACGCTGATGGTCTCAGATATACGCCTTCCTTGAATTATCGTGCTGCCACTTATTTGAATCAGATATAGTGGCGTGCACTTAGCTTATGACATTAGAATACATCAGGACGAGTACATTCGGCTGACCATATCCCAGTCCTCTAATTGTAGTTTGGACTTTTCCATCATAGACATGGCAATCTCGAAATCCTGCGAGTGCGCACCTCGATTAAATGCTCGGTGTCCTCCGCCCCCTGAAGACATAACACTGTGGACCCTGCTCACAATATCTCTCAACTCAAAATTCGCCAGGCCAGGTTGGGTTCCAGGGATGATCGAGGGTCTCTGTTTAGAGCGAATTGAGTCCTCTCCAATTTCAGCCTCACTCACGTTACCGTAGATTATTCCGTCCATTTTGGAGTTGGTTTCCGGTGGACTCGTTTGGGTACGTGGCGTAGCCTGGGCCAGACCAAGATACCTCTTGTAGAATTGCTGGATTGAGCCACCGAGAGGTACCGCAGCAAGCACTTTTCTCTTGTCGAGAATTGTCCCCGTCGACGCTTCATTATCAATGGATGTGGTTGATGCTTGAAGGTTTTCACTCTGAGCCCCATCGAAATCGTCTTCTCCTTGCGGAATTGGTCTGCCGTGCACACTTGCCGCCTCTAATAACAAATCAAACTTATAGATGTCTGACAAGATCTCTTTGAAATCGACAGAGAACTTTGGGCGATTCTTCGTAGATTTTTGTAATCGCTGGGTACCTCTGTTGCCGTAGAAGTCTGAAACAAAATGAATTAGACAATTGAAGTTGACAAGAATTTTCACCACCACCAGAACAAATTTGAGGTACTCATCAGGCTGCAATTTGGCAAATGGTTTTTTAAGTACCTTATGTGGGACAATGACAATGCGCTTGAGCTTTCCGGATGCTTCACTGCTATTCTTCCGCATCATCTTACTGTGGGTCAGGGCTTCTTCAGAATTCTTTTGAAATTCAGCAACAGCATGATCCACATCAGCACTCTTCACAGACGAGCGACGCTGTAAGTTCATGGTACGAGAAGACCTTGGTACATGTAAAGTATTGCCGCGAATGGTAATCTTGTCGGGGTTCTCCAACAGGAGGTCCTTTTCTTTATCTGGAAAGGTTTCTATTTCTGGAGCTTCCTCGGGGTCATTAAGGAGCAGCAAAGAAGTCATTTTCTCTTGGACAGAATCAAAGAATTGAGAATCCGGTAAAAGCTTTCGAAGCTGACTCAAGTATGGTAATTCGAGTTGACTGTCCTTGATAGAGAACAAGTCCACTAGTAAAACTTGAAGTTGAATGCAGTCCTCCAAGAATGTGTTTACTGAATTGAGCTGATCAGTTTCTCCCGCAAAATCCAGTAGTTGCAATACGCGGCTGTGGTGAAGTCTATGTTCTCCTGAGAGCCATGTTTCTTGGATGGCACGGAAATGCCAGAGTTGGATGGATGACGACTGACGGCTTGTATAGATGTTCGTTTTGAAATCCACAGTCGCTAGTTCTCTTTCCAATGCAGCGAGTTTTGAGCTTGCCACTGCTACCAAATGTTTTTTCCTCTTATTCAAATCTTCTCGTAGCTGAATATTTGCAAGCTTCTGTTGCTCAATTTCCTCCCTAAGAGCCTTTATCTTTCTGTCTAGTACTTCACTAGACTTCAGAACCCCGTGAGCTTTTGACCTCAAATTTTTAACACCTAACCTCAGGATGCTTAATTTAAGCTTTTCAATCGCCCATTCTGTGGGTTTGGGGATACCTGGTGGGTACACTTCGTGAATATTCGCCGGTGTGGTATTTTGGGAAGGGTGAACCATCAGAAACACAGCATCGATCTCTGACCTCATGAACACATTTTTTTGGTCGTTGTCCAAAACGGAGTTTCTTACAGCTTCGAGGCGACTGCTTGTACAATCTCCACAGATAATGGAGCTATGCTTCGTGGCACAACAGATTGGGCATATGAAAGTGTGGGCATCTGTGCCATTTGGGGACATAAAGCACAAGATGCAGGAATTAGGAGAAGTCTTGAAGAATCAATTGTATATGTGAATTGTGTGAAGTGTTGCTGGGGCTACAGCAGTGAATGCCGCATGCGTAAGCGTTCATACTACATCATAAGCTCCTGCACACGGCGATTAGATAAAGATGGCCGCGAGTATTGGCCCTACACTGCTCATTGGCGAAGGATGCTTGATTTATGAGAAGGGTGCTTGATTTATGAGAAGGGTGCTCGATTTATGATCGGCAATGATGTAAATGCATTTTTTTTTTTGATATGAGCCAATTAGCGTATGCTGTTAAAAGCCGGTCGGATAAGCAAAGAGAAGTAGGCACATTGTGCAGGACTGTTCCAGAAGTTAGCAGCGTAGTGCAACTAGCGCCCTCTTCTTTGTTTTTGCAAGGCCTTTCTCTCTGAAATCTCTCGCACAATCAATGACATCATCACATTCACATCCTCGTCCACGTCTAATGCAGCATAGCCACACCGCCATTTGCGGGCGAGCTCCTTGCCTTCAGCGATAAGCTTGGGCGAGGCTAATCGCAGGTTCTTGTGTGTGCAGATAATCCATATGGGCGGCGGACACAGAGGATTTGCTGGATCTAGAGAGGTGTCCAAAAGCTTGCCTATAGGAATGTCTTGCTTAAGCTGACCGGTCCGATCGAACATGTTCAGTAGGGCGTTTTTCAATGAAAATATGTCTTTCTCTTTGCCCTGTTCCCACCGCGTTTTGTAAGTATAGTACTCGCTCCAAGCTTCCTCCAACCCAGCTTTCATGGTTGGGAGAAACGAAAGTGAGGTGCTGGATGATTGGTTTTGACCAGACACTACATCTCCGTAGTTTGGCGGCTGTGCTGAAGGCACGGCGCTGTAGAAGAAGAAATAGCCATCGACTGCACCATTCAATTCTCCTGCTCCACTAGCCACCAAAAGCGGCTCTGTGTTGACCGGCTGTCTGGGCTCATCGGCCAAATTTCTGAGCACATCCTTGCTGAGCTTTGCGTATAGCGACGCTTCCAAAAAAGGCACAAATTGGCTGGCGTTAAAGGCTGGCGTGTCTATGAGCTCGCACAAGATTGGTGTGGTCTTCGCCTCAGAAGTACGGCCGTCTCGATACGACGCGTAGTATTTGTTTGCAATCATGGATATACCTGTATCTGACAAGGTGGTTGCCGACCCTTTTCTCCCTGACGCCTTCACAAGCGACTCCGAAAGCACGGGACTCAACAAAACGTCGTCACGTGCCAAACACGCTTGCAAAGACTCCTTGGGATCCATTTCACTGAGGATTATTCGCAGATAGAAATCAGTGGCAGTATAGGTGAAAAGGATGGGGATTGTTTTGCGCAGCGGGTAGTAAGTATCTCTATAAGTGCCTTCCGCAAGTTTTGAAATGAATGCCGTTTTCCCTGTACGAGCTCCCCCGAGACATGCCAATCTGACGGGTTCTGAATCGTTTATGGGATTGCCGTCTAGTTTTATTCTTGAGGAAACCATCGGAAGTGTTGATTTACCGATTATGCTGAGGTGGCCCTGGTGGAACTTTAAGCCCAGATTTGAAGAAGTGCACGGTTGAACTTAAGACTTTGACAGCAGTAAATTGATTGCCGTATATGAGACCTGGCTCGTGGGAATAGTGGCGAAAAGATTGCCTTGTGGTAAATGGCAGTAGCTCCTATGGTATTCCCGAAGTACAGATTATGGCATCGAGAGCGCAGCCGCGCGATCTTTCTACACACACTACGCACACGATAAGTTAAGTCAACACTGTTATGTTAGTCACTGAAGCTTTTGTAAAATCGCTGGTAAGGCGGATAGAAATATGAGTAAACTGGCTTTTGTGTATCTCAAGGAAAAGAAGTGGCTTTTCATGCTTCACATACAAATTATTATCGTCTTGTCCATAGTATAAAAGCCACGTTACCTTGAATTGCAACCATGACCTAGAAAAGCACCTTGTTCGCCTGGCCATTGATTCTGTTCGCTTATCTGGGCACCAACATCACGTTTTTGAAACAGTCCCAGGTCGCGTGTTCCAGGCTATCATAGCCGATGAGTATTCGAGAGATGCAGCACTTATCCCCCTCATGGATTTGTCCAAGAGAAGTTGTAGAACAATGTAGTAATTCTGCTAGTTGTTTCCAGTCTCAATACAGATTGGGGCCAAACCAAAGTCAAACAGATACTTTTACTAGAAATTCTGCCGAGTGACCAAACCCGCAACAGTCTTTCGCCATGCCCATGCTGCGAGCCAATTGCATCCCCAGTTCACCCCATACCATTGTAGATACACAGCCACTACCTACTTCCATTTCGATTTCAAACAATGATGGATGAATTATCGCCAAAAGAGACCATCTTCACGCCAATTCAATCATCAGAAGGCGCTGCTTACTTTAGGCCTGTAGAACAGAAAGACACGCTTGCCACGCTGCTGCATACTAGGTATGGAGTTTCTCCGACTCGTAGATGTCTGGCGAAATTTTCTGGCTAAAGAACACAATTCTCGAATGCATTTCGGAATGAGAGCCTCTACGGAGCAAAGCCGACGGCCAGAAAAGAAGTGTATGGTGCGATCAATTCAACTGGCGATAAAGAGCACAAAACAGACAAACAAATCATGCAATAAATGTTTCGTTTATGCAGACAATAGATGTTTCGTTTATGACAGGCAATATTCGTAGCATTTGGAAAGCCAGCGTGCCACAATATGGTCCCCGATCATGAATTGCAAATAACCCCACAAAATTTGTGTGCAGGCCGGACCTGTAAACTGCCAGACATAAGAGCCCTATCCCTTACACTATCACCCAAAAATGTACATGTATAACGGATATTCACACATATTGTACGTAGGCAATCAAAGCTTTTGATTTAAGTTTTCAATTGGCGTAAAACTTGCCCCGAACCCAACCTTGAGATTTTGAGCCCAGCGATGTCTGAACCCGGGACGGTTGCTGCTTTCTTACCACAATTTTTGCAGGTTGAACATGCGAGGTACTCCTTCAATCGCCAATTTAGAGACAAAATGAACTCACCAATTGGAATCATTTTAGAATTGCCGTTCTGAAGCAAGCAGTTTTAGGGTTCTTCTGTTCTCTGGCCAATTGAAGCGCACACTTATCGCACGCGAAAAGTCCCAAATTCTAACCTAACCCACTATCAACCTGCGACTTCCCTTTTACCGCACTTGAACATCACAACTCCGAAGTCTTTTCTGTTCCCGCATTATTCTAGCATTTGCTCCTGTTTGATAACGCGATTCATCTTCCTATTTTAGCATCTTGGTTCTTTATCGGAGGTAAGGGATCCATTACTATCTTCCCAGCACCCCCTCGTACTTTGGTACATATTACCCCTTCATTTCATCCCACTACACTTTTGCACATCGAACATGGGTCAATTGTTGTCACACCCAGTGGAAGAGAAAACCATTGACCACCGGCACTTTGACACTCTTTCATACTGTGTCGGCTCAATGCAAGGCTATCGAATGTCCATGGAGGATGCACATGATGTAAAAGTTTCGGAAAACGAGTCGTTGGCTGTTTTTGGCGTCTTTGATGGCCACGGTGGCAAAGAGATCGCAGAAATTCTACAAGAGGAGCTTGTTTCCAAATTATTCAAATCCCTCAACAAGTTCGATAGCAAAACGGCGCAGCTTGCAGACTATACCCGCAAAATCAAAGATATTTTCTTTGACGTGGACTCTAAAATGCCCGAACAAGAGGCTAGCAACTGCGGCTCTACAGCCACGGTGGTGATAATTGTTGCCAATCGCTTTATCATCGCGGCGAATACCGGTGACTCCAGATCTATTTTATCCTTGCCCGGTGGGTACGCAAAGACCCTATCATTTGACCACAAGCCCTCGAACATGGGCGAGAGGGTCCGTATAGAAAACAGCGGCGGCTATGTGCTCAACTCCAGAGTGAATGAAATCTTGGCTTTGTCTCGCGCTTTTGGCGATTTCAAATTCAAACTTCCCTGGCTTCAACTTGGAGCCCCTGGCAAGAACAACACATATCTTGAAAAGAACAGGCGCTTTGCCAGAGGCAATAATTTGGTGGCAATACCGCCTGAGTTATTCCAAGTGACTGCCGAGCCTGACATCTTAATCTACGATTTGAATGCTTTGGCGCTTCCTGAATTTCTTATTTTGGCATGTGACGGAATCTGGGATTGTTATACCAACGACGCATTACTACTGTTGATACGCAATAAGCTTCACGAGGGCTGGAATTTGCAGCACATAGTCGAGTTTGTTCTCAACGACTGTATAAGCATGGCGTCGCGGGCAACCGGAATTGGCTTCGATAACATGACACTAGTCATTGTGGCTCTATACCCTGGAAGCTCCTTGGAAGAGTGGGAAAGTAAAATGGAGAACTCGCGAGTCTGAGAACTGGCTTCCAAATATTTAATCTTTACGTATAATCACGTTCAATGATACATCCGATGAGAAATTGCCCTGGCAAGGAGTGAAGTTTTAGAATTCCTGGCTTCATTCTTTAATATTTACACAAACGTCTCTTGAGATAGCAAGTAAAGGTCCTACAATAAAAGCTCACTAATATCGATTAGTTTTATAAATCATGTGTTTTAAGCTTCAACTGAGTGGACCGTTTGCATTAATATTCTCAAAGCGCATAAAATTGTCATATATCAGTGTCATTCACCAATGGGCGTAGTATGTTGCTTGTTAACGAAATGGCACAGACAAAATGAATCGGGATTATGGACTCTACAAAATGAAGCTTTGAAAAGTTTGTGACAAAATTAAGTTATATAATTTATAGTGTCCACCTCTTCTAAATGTTCCGCAATCACCTGTTTTCGTTGCTCAGTGCGGATCAAACGAAAACACCATTTTTCTTTAGTCCCAGGATAGTACATGCACAAACTGACCATTAGAGCGTACATACTCTTGCATAATCACAAAACTTTTCAGCATTATCTCAAACAACAGAGATTCACACCCGGGTATTTCTCGTGCCTCTAGATTTATAAACCTTGCTAATAATTATCCTCGGCTCAAAGGTAGGGCATTCTCATCACATCATTTCATCAGCATAACACAATTATGTCCATTCTTGGCGAAGGGCAGTATCAAGATGACATCCTTGCCCTTGCTCAAGACCCTGACTTGAATAAAGAGAAGTCAAAGTCCTCCCAGATCATCGAGATCATCAAAAACTTCCCCATTACGGAAAAGAAAGTGAGCCGTCTATGTAACTTGTGCATGAATATCCTTCAGACATTGGAGAAAATTGGACTCAATCTTAAGAATTGGGCATTTTTATCATTGGACATAAATTCAGCCAACCACTTTGATTCCAACAATCCCAACAACATAAAGTCATTCAACAATAACGTTAGCATGCGTGTTATTGCCTCATGCCAGGAACTTACCTTGAAATTGAACAAAATCAGCGCCGATATTGACTTTATAACAAACGCTCTGAGAACTCTCTCCCCACGTGAATACATCAGTGACAGTGGCACACTCTTGACATCTTTGCTCTTAAGAAATATCAAGCTTAAGGATAGCTTGCGAGAAAAAATTACCATTGCATACCTGAAAGCCAAGCTTATAACAATTGGAACCAATCTCGAGGTGATGTTAGAGGGCGGAACTCCAGAGCAAATCGAGACTGTGACTTCTTACCAAAGCTTTGTGGTTAGTCTTCTAAACCAACTAAACACAGCGGTCGAAAAACAGGATGAAGAAGATAAAAACGAGTGTTTAGCTGTCATTTCTGATATGGAGCAGATGTTTGAGGTTTACAAGCTTGAGTATGCTCAAACACTAAATGAAGCACCGAAATTGGACTACTATGAGGATCCAGGAACCTATGAGCACCCCCAAACGACCCACGAAGGTTATCCCGAGTCGGTGCCCGACGCTTCTTCCGTGGAGTTATCTACCTCGTCACCTCTGTACTCTAACCCTATGGTCCATTCTATCACCTCCACTTCGCCTGAGGAGCAAAGTTCAGGCTTGACCAGAAGAAACTCCGATGCATCCTTATACACATCCAACAGCATTCTACAGGGCTCAACGCTAACGGAAGAGCTTCCATACCTAATGTCAGCCTTTAATCTGGCCAAAACTTTGGAAAAGGATGTGTCTCATTACAAAGAAGAGATTGAGCCTCAGTTGGTTCCGAGAAAAAGCCAAGCGGATGCAAATAGCCAAAAGCATTCCAAACTTGAATCTCCGCCTCTTAAAACAGTGCATTCCCCCAAAAACAATTTACCGGAGTCTTCCATCTACTCAAGTGGTAAATTCATTAATAGCATTCCGCAATCAAGTGCCAGCTCTTACTTATATGCGAACAATTCACTTCTCTCCAAGCTTGGTATCAAGCCCCAGGTGATTTCCACTCCGGTTACAAATCAACTTAGTCAAAGCTTCACCCCCAATAAGACTCTTGGTGGAACTCTATCCAAAACAGGTACTACTTTTAAGCCTGAGCAAAAAGCAATCGAAAGTGAGAAGGAGGACAAAGAGAATGGTATTTATGTCTCACCCTTGACAGCTGCTAACCTCGAAACCCATAACTTATCTGCATTAATCCCCATAAAAGTGGACCAGGACCTTGACTTGGTCGAATGATTGAATTAAATATTCTAAATTTATAGCCTGCAAGGCGGCACTAGTTTCCCTTCAATTTGGAGAGCTCTTTGACAAAGTTCTCACCCCAGAATCCGGAAGTGTACTTGGAGATGTAGCTAAATAACTTTTCGAAATTTATGGCTTTTTTTTCTTCGGGCAAAGTCAAACTCTCCTTTATGGCCTCACACAACTCGTCAATGTTCCAAGGGTTGACTATTATTGCTCCGTTGAGAGATTGGGCTGCACCAGCAAATTCGGATAAAATTAAGGAGCCTTTGTTCTCTTCCTGGCACGCAATGTATTCGTAACTGACCAAGTTCATACCATCTCTCGTCGAACTCACTAAGCACACATCTGAAATGTAATACAAACTGATAAGCTCTTCGAAAGGCACCGACTTATGCAAGTAGTGAATTGGAACAAATTCAACAGTACCGAATTTTCCATTTATTCTTCCCACTAATTCATTCACGGTTGCTCTTAAACTTTGGTATTCTTCGACATCTCCTCTGGATGGAACCGCCACTTGAACCAAAACGACCTTTCCAATCCACTCCGGGTTCTCGGTTAGGAAAACCTCAAAAGCATGTAGTTTCTGAGGAACACCCTTGATGTAATCTAATCTGTCGACACCGACAATGACCTGTGTGTCACCGAACTTCTTTTTTAATTGTTGGATACGAGTCACAACACTGTCTTGCTTAACTCCCTCCGTGAATTTGTCCACATCGATACCAATAGGGAATGCACCCACGCTTATGGAACGGCCCTCATATTCAATACCATTGGGTACGGTCTTAACGTCGGAGACAATTCGAGATACTGAGGACAAGAAATGTCTGGCGTAGTCGTATGTGTGGAACCCGATCAAGTTGCAACTCAATACCCCAAGCAAGATTTCCTTCCTGACAGGCAAAATTCTGTAAATTTCGGAGGAAGGGAATGGTGTATGGAGAAAGAAGCCGATTCTGACATTCTTCTTAGTGCTGGTCAATTCTCTTAACATCTGTGGTAATAACATTAAGTGGTAATCATGGACCCAAATCAAATCGTTATCATTCACCTGTGCAGCAATTGCGGATGCAAACTGTTTGTTGGCTTCAATGTAAGCTGCCCACGCAGTTTCGTCGAAGTTCATTTCGCCCGGATGATAGTGGAACAACGGCCACAATATGCTATTCGAGAAGCCATTGTAATGCAAATCAGCAATAGTGTCACTCAAATAGATAGCTGTACAGTTGAATTTGGACATAAGATCCTTGTTAACCTTCTCCTGCTCATTTTGGGGAATTTCCAATCCAGGCCAGCCTAGCCATTGGAACTCGGTGGATTTCTTCAAGCCCTGTAACGCAGTGACCAAACCGCCTGAGGACATAGAGTAATCATACAGCCCTCCAGGCTTCCGGTTGATTGTAACCGGCAATCGATTAGAAACGACAAGCACTTTACTCTCGGGCATTCTGTGTGGCTATAGGGGTGAGATTTGTAGCGTGATTCCTATGAAGGTAGTGTCTGGTACTGCAGGTAGTATAGTCTGTCTCAGCACGTACGAGAGAAAGCGCGCCACGACTAAAGGGCACCAATAGCAACCACAAATAATGAGTTGCTTAAAGAAGTAGCGAGACTCAAAAGAGAAAAATTAAATTAAAGGAGATAATAACGTATCGCCTTCCGTAATTGTACTGCATATCTTCGTATAAGGCTGATGTACGTGGAAATCAGTGAATTGTAACGCGCACGACCCGGATCAATTCGTCAGACTGCCGGGGCCAAAGCCAACACACGCTCTGTTTCTCATCGTTTACCCACGCTTCTACAAATACCAACATAACACCCTATTATGTATAACCCATACGCGTCTGCCGCTGATACAGCCTTCAACGGTGAAGCACAGAACTTACAACATCCTCAGCCTCAACACCTCCAAAATCGACATTCTCCAAACCAGTTCGCTGCCAATGCAGGCCAGCAATACCAAGGCACTCCTAATCAGTACCAGGGATATTCCCAGCAGCAATATGGCCAGTCACAGCAATTCCAGGGATATCAGAATGGACCGCAACATCAATACCAGCAGCAGTACAATCAACCGTTCGTGGGGCAGCAGCAATATGGAAATATGAATGCTCAGCCGCATCTGGCTTCACAAAACCAGCAGGGTGGTTCGTATGGCGAGTTCTTCTCGGATCCAGCGGCATCGATGGCTGCACAATTCGCTAAGAGCAGTTTCGGCCAGTCAAACAATTACATTCAACAGAACTTTGGCTCATACATTCCAGTTGCTGGTGAGTTGAAATACTACTTCAAGGTAAGCAACTCTTATGTCTGGAGGAAAATTGCCCTAATACTCTTCCCTTACCGCCACAGAGACTGGTCTAGGATCATTGCAGTTGAAAACGGCAACGGCAATTCAGCAGGCATCAATTATGCCTCTGCCTCCGAAGACATCAATGCTCCTGACATGTATATTCCCTTGATGTCGTACGTGACCTATATCTTACTTTGGGCTCTGTTTCTGGGTTTGAAAGGTGATTTTCATCCGCAAGTCTTCGGATACTTGGCCTCGCAAACGTTGGCATGCTCTTTCTTGGACATGGTGATCTTCAAGGTTGGTCTCTACCTTCTTAATTGCTCGTCGCAAAGTTCTTTTTGGGATTTGTTCAGCTTTAGTGGATACAAGTACGTGACTATAATATGTTTACTTTGCTGGAAGCAGATTTTCGGAGGTTCGTGGGTGCTCTTTTACGGATTCTTCCTTGCTGTTGTTGGTAGTTTGTCTTTGTTCTTGATGAGATCTCTTAAGTTTCTCGTGTTGCCAATCGGTAGCGGAGAGGGTGCCAACGTTTCCATCTCGAATGGTCAGAGAAGACTTCGGGTGCAATTTTTGTTCATTTACTCTGTGGCAGTGCAATTCTTGATTGTGCTATTCATGTCCAGGTAAATTGTTTGAGCTTGTAGAGGCTCTTTCATTCTACATATGACACGTCTTCCTATCGTGCGCCTGTACAGTTGGTTGCGAAATAGGCAATATAGAAAATGCTGACAAAATTGCACTGTCGCGCGCGTAAGGTGCAACGCGTAACGCAGTAATCCATCTCTAATTCTGCGCATTAAAGTGTATACCATAGGCTGGACTTCGAATACAACTGTACGAGAGCTAAACCCCTTTTGATCTTTGGCAGATGTCCGTTAAAACAACTACCCAGTTCAAAGGGTCCACGTCAGCCCGATTTGTCAAGAATAAGCGGGGAAAAGTCACTACTGAATTCAAGCTAGCCAAAAATGAAGAACAGCCGGGCCAGGACAATCCCATGCTTAGCAACTCGGCCACGAAAAAAGATATGGTCGAGAAGATAGATAAGTTGGACGCCATCATGGGGTTCAACAGATTTGATCATGGCGAATACGATGGAGCCAAGCCTAGGAAGGGTTGGTTAGTAAATATGCATGCTACCACAATTCCCTCTGAAGACTACCTGGCGGGTTACTCCGGAGTTGATTTCTATTTCATTGATGAAGAAGGCGGCACATTCAAGTCCACCTTGCAATACGATCCATACTTCTTCCTTCTCGTCTTACCGGGGCGAGAAGCGGAGGTTGAGGAAACTCTAAAGAAGACATTGGAGGAGTTCAATCTCAAGAACATTTCCCGAGAGACCAAAGATGATTTGGCTCTACCTAATCATTTAGTCGGATTAAAGAGAACTCTTGTGAAGTTGCTGTTCCATAATGTCTCAGATCTTTTGGGAGCCAGGCGAGTGCTTCAGCCAATTATAAAAGAAAACCAATCCAAAAGAGACACGAGAGATGTTTTTCAGATTATGAATTTTGATAACTCCAATATGATGGAATCACTGCTGAACAAGTATCAAGCTTCAGGCGACTCGAATAACAAGGCGAATGAACCTCTCAACGACCCCAAAACATTCATTGACGACGTGAGAGAGTACGACGTGCCTTTTCATGTGCGAGTTTCGATTGATAAAAGTGTTCGTGTGGGTAAGTGGTATGATGTGTATGCCAAGCATGGTGTTGTAACTTTCGAAGAAAACACCGACAAAATTGCATTTGCTGATCCCGTGGTATTGGCCTTTGATATAGAGACCACGAAAGCTCCTCTTAAGTTTCCTGACTCGAAGGTGGACCAAATTATGATGATATCATACATGATAGATGGTGAAGGTTTCCTTATCACTAACAGGGAGATTATTTCCGAGGACATTGAAGATTTCGAGTATACCCCAAAGCCTGAATATCCGGGACTCTTCACGATCTTTAATGAAGCGGACGAAAAGCATGTGCTCGTGAGGTTTTTCGAGCATATTCGTGACGTTCGGCCTACGGTCATAGCGACATTCAATGGTGACTTCTTCGATTGGCCCTTTGTGGAGAATAGAACAAATTTTCATGAGATGGATATGTTCGAAGAAATCGGATTCGCAAAAGATAATGAAGGAGAGTACAAGTCCAAGTATTGTGTTCACATGGACTGCTTCAGATGGGTCAAACGTGACTCTTATTTGCCTCAAGGATCGCAAGGTTTAAAAGCCGTGACAACAGCAAAACTTGGTTACAACCCTATCGAATTGGACCCAGAGCTAATGACACCTTATGCTTATGAGAAGCCACACGTTTTATCGGAGTATTCTGTTTCTGATGCCGTTGCAACATACTATCTATACTTCAAATATGTGCATCCGTTTATTTTCTCCTTATGCACCATCATTCCTTTGAATCCTGATGAAGTCTTGCGGAAAGGTACTGGTACCTTATGTGAGATGTTGCTTATGGTTCAAGCATACGAGAAAGAGATCTTACTTCCTAATAAGTATACGGATCCCATTGAGAGATTTTACGAAGGCCATTTACTTGAGTCTGAGACTTATGTGGGAGGGCATGTCGAGTCTCTCGAATCTGGAGTTTTTCGGAGTGATATTCCTAGTGACTTCAAAATTCAGCCGGCCGCCATCGATGAGTTATTAGGGAATCTCAAGAAATCCATTGAATTTTGTGTTGAAGTCGAAAATGGTAAGAAGATGGATGAGATAGAGAATTTCGAGAGTGTTTACAACGAGATTCGAGAAAAACTCAATGATCTCAGGGATAACCCAGTCAGAACAGAAAATCCTTTGATCTACCACGTGGATGTTGCTTCCATGTATCCTAACATCATGACCTCCAACAGATTACAACCCGACTCGATGAAATCTGAAGAAGACTGTGCAGTGTGTGACTTTAACAGACCAGGTAAAAACTGCGACAGGAGACTAGAATGGTCTTGGAGGGGTGAATTTACTCCTGCAAAAGCAAATGACTACGGTTTAGTTAAAAGAACTCTTCAAAATGAATTATTTGCACCTGCTAAACCTTGGCTTGAGAAGCGGACATTCGATGAGCTCCCTTACAGTGAACAAGCCCTGTTGATCAAACAAAGATTGGGCGAATATTCTCAGAAAAATTACAGCAGGAAAAAAATTACGCAAACCAAAATTAGAGAGGCTATTGTCTGTCAAAGAGAAAATCCGTTTTACGTCAATACTGTCAGAAATTTCAGAGATCGTCGTTATGAGTTCAAAGGTCTCGCAAAGGAATGGAAAGGAAAGGCTTCAAAGTGCAAGGACACCATCTCTAAAGATGAAGCCAACAAGATGGTTGTCTTGTATGACTCTTTGCAACTAGCTCACAAGGTCATTCTTAACTCATTTTACGGTTACGTCATGAGAAAAGGATCTCGTTGGTATTCAATGGAAATGGCTGGTATCACATGCCTTACTGGCTCCAAAATCATTCAAATGGCACGCTCTTTAGTGGAACGGATTGGCCGTCCATTGGAATTGGACACCGATGGTATTTGGTGCATTCTTCCGAAATCATTCCCTGAAAATTTTTCATTAAAATGCAAAAATGGAAAAAGTATTCTTTTAGAGTATCCATGCTCCATGTTGAATTACTTGGTTCATCAAGAATTCACCAATCACCAATACCTGGACTTAATTGATCAAGATACGTTCAAGTACAAAACCAAATCAGAAAACTCTATCTTTTTTGAGGTTGATGGGCCCTACAAAGCCATGGTGTTACCTACATCCAAAGAAGAAGGTAAAGGTCTTAAAAAGAGATATGCTGTTTTCAATCACGATGGTTCCCTAGCGGAATTGAAGGGATTCGAGTTGAAGAGAAGAGGTGAACTTAATCTCATCAAGAATTTCCAATCTGACATTTTCAAGTTGTTCCTTGAAGGCGATACTTTGGAGAGCTGCTACAACGCCGTGGCAACTGTTGCGAACAATTGGCTCGACGTCTTAGACACCAAAGGTGGTATGCTCGAGGACGAAGATCTTATTGAACTTATTTGCGAGAATAAGATGATGAGCAAGGCCTTGACAGAATATGAGGGACAGAAATCAACTTCTATCACAACCGCTAAGAGACTAGGAGAGTTTCTAGGTGAAGAAATGGTGAAGGATGCCGGTTTGGCCTGTAAGTACATCATTAGTGCCAAACCATTAGGAAGTCCCGTGACCGAACGAGCAGTTCCTGTCGCCGTTTTCTCATCAGATAGAAAGGAACACTTCTTGAAAAAGTGGCTTAAAGATCAATCCTTAACTGAATTTGATCCCAGATCTGTATTGGACTGGAGTTACTACTATGAGCGTTTAGCTTCCGTTGTGCAAAAAATTATCACTATTCCGGCAGCATACCAGAACGTCAAGAATCCAGTTCCTAGAGTGCCTCATCCAGACTGGTTGAGAAAGAGAATCAACATCCAGGAAGACAAATTCAAGCAATCTTCCATTTCAAGCTTCTTTAATGCAGCAAACAAAGCAGAGCATAAAATCAAGCTCGTTAAAGATATCGAAGATTTTGGCGAAGTGGACGAAAATGGTATTGAAAAGCCTAAGTTAGGCAAAGTAACAGTCAAAAAGAGAAAGCTCCGTGAGGCTCAGAAATTGAGGCTAGAGGAGGAGGAAAAAAACTCCATGATACTCAATGGGGACTGTCCCTCTATGACCGAGGATTACGTGGGATACTTGGAATATCAAAAAGCGAAATGGCAGCTTCAATCCAAAAATAGAGACCGCCGCAAGAAACTTTTTGGTGACAGTGCAGAATCTTCTCATAGACAGTCTGTTGGTAATATGATCAGAAAGCAAGCTGAGAGTATCGCAGGTTCTGAATGGGAAATTCTCGAATATAAGGTGGATCCCACCAATATTGGTGCCATCAAAGTTTATGTTCTGTCTCGTCAAAAAGTCCATTCTTTCTTGTTTCACATTCCGAAGCAGATCTTTGCCACATACAAGACAGATCTCTCACATAAGAAAACTATAGCGAACTGTGAAATTGAAAGGTCAAAGGCAATTCTTCCTAATGGACACGATTCTTCTTATCTTTACAAAATGACCATGCCTGAAGCAACCTACAACGAGGAGATTAGTCGCGTTGACAGCTTGCTACACGACTCAAGAATCCTTGGATTATACGAGACCGAAATCAGCGCCATTGATCGAGCCATTATAAATTTGGGTAACACTGTTCGATTTGACGACACTAGAGTTGGTGCTTTAGGTAAATGCTTGAAAACGGGATTCACAAGTAAGGATCTTGTTACGGTGGACTCCCAACATTACTTGAAGCGATTTAGCATGGACATCTTTTATTTGCTCCACATTATGACCAATGGCTATGAAATTTTTGCTTTATTCAATACCTGGGGAAGCACCGTTTCATTATTCATTTTGAAACCATCAAGTGGTGCTCAAGAACTTCCCGCTAACCTCGACAAGATTTACAAAGATATTTATGAGGCTAAGAAGAATAAGCTATCAAATTTGTATAGTATCTTGGACTATCAAATGGAGATGACTTTCGAGTCGAACTATTTCAACACTGGCACTTCACTTTATAAGAAACTCAACTCCAAAATCAGAAAGATCCATGAGGGAAGGAGCAGTAAAGCTTTATTCACCATCCAGTCACCACATTGTGACAAGGTTCTCAACCTTATTGAGGCATCTTCGGACTTTCCCACTATCAAAATGAGCATAGGTGAGGTACAAATGCCAGCTATTGGCTGGCAAAATCTTATTGCAAAAAGAATTGTGAAACACTATTTGCAATTGGCCTCGTGGATAAAAAACTTGATTGACTTATCGAACTACTCAAATATTCCGTTGTGTAATTTGCAAACAGAGAACATTGGTTATCTAATCGATGTCCAATATGCACGGAAGTTGAGCGAAAATAACATTGTTCTTTGGTGGTCATCGAACCCATACCCTGACCATGGTGGTTATGAAGCCGACCAATTTGATGACGTTGAGAATTTGGATTTCATCACGATCAATAATCCCGAAATTTATGAAACTGCATGTTTAGAGGTCGAGATTGGAACTCTTACCATCAACACCATTCTCACATCATCTCTTATTAATGAGGCGGAGGGAACTGATTTAGCCGACGACCCATTGGAAGGAGACGAAAACAATGGGGCATCAACTCTCGCTATTGACACATTTTCACCCGCTGCTCTTTCTCAATTACGATCCATGGTGAAGTCTTGGTGGGATGATGCTTGCAAGGACAACTCCCATGCAGATTCCATGATGAGTCATTTGGTCGCTTGGATTCAAAGGAAAGACTCGTACTTGTTTGATTTCACACTTCAAAGACATGTTCATAATCTTACTTGCAAAGCTCTTTTACAACTAGTTGGTGAGTTCAAGCGCCTGAATGCAAACGTGGTGTTTGCAAACAGACAAAAAATCATTATTCAAACCAGCAAAATATCTGTGGAGAACTCTTACGCTTACGGAAACTATGTCGTTAGCGCGACCAGGTCGAAGCCCTTATTCAATTTCCTTGACCTAAACGTCGTGAAATACTGGGATTTGTTGATCTGGATGGATGAATTCAACTACGCTGGTAGGTGCTGTCGTGAAATCACTAATGATGACGTGCAAAACTTGTCTCCTGTCAGCAAATGGCATATCAAGAATTTCTTACCTGTCATGTTCCAACAAGAATTCGAGGACTGGGTTTTGATCTTTTTGAATGCGCTTTCTGACCATAAAAGCGAGTCACTTTTGGGTGGTACTCAAACAGGGACGCAGAGGATCACGCAACTTGCTCACATTCTTAAGGGCCAGAAGAATCAAGACGCTAGTGTCGCCGATGAATCGGAAGTTGTCAGTGAGGTGATGAATAATTTCAGAAAACCGCTTTATCAGCGGATCAAGAAACTCAACAGAAGGCAGAATGAATCGATTCTTAATCCTGACTTGAAACAAGAATACGCGTTCCCTGTTTTGGCTGGATCTCATCTTGATATGAGAAATCCAGTGCTTGAGTTAGTGAAATTTCTCACAGGTGTTTTTGCGTTATCTAAGCTGAGAACTATAGAGGTCCGAATGCTTCGAAAGGATTTATTGGCGGAGTTGGACGTGAAGGAGTTTAGCCCTGAATCCGTGTTTCAAAATCCTAGCGCCGCATTGTCCGTTGGTTCCGTGATATGTGATTACTGCAGTCATATACGGGATATTGACTTCTGCCGAGACATAGAAAAGGACATAAGGGCTTGTGCAGTTTGCCATAAGTCCTACAATGTCGCAATAATGGAGGAGGCCGTGATTGCACAATACTATCAAGTCATTTCGAAGTATATCTCGCAAGATTATCAGTGTTCTCGCTGTCACCTGATCAAGGCAGATAATATGAGCGAGTTTTGCAAGTGTTCTGGAAAATGGGCAGAGACTGTTCGCTTCGAAGACATCCAGAAGAAAATGGACATCTTTAAAAACGTTGCGTCCGCTATGGGAATGAGTATGCTTCTGAATATTCTTGAAGAATACATTTAACACAACAACCCAATTTTTACATAGATGAATTAATTAGCATGCATGTATCATGTAGCATACGTATAAGCTAGTAATTAGTTTTCAGTACATTTTGCAGACAAAGTTCCAGCCGCGCAGACATTCTGATCTACACTAACGCGTATACCAAGCAGAAGTTACACCCATACCAATGAATTCTGGCACTGACCAATACTGCGTCAGGTACAGAGAACTGGAGCTAGATCTTCTAGGATCTTACATTACAGGAGAGAGTAAGTCCCTGGCGCCAAATCTCATTGTACTGGGCTACAGATCCATCGGTAAGACACATACCGTGTTGAGGCATATACACCGACTTGGAATCAGAAACACAATTATTAACTGTGACGAGTTCATCACGCAAAAAATCTTGCTACAAAATTGCCTACATGGCATCCGAAGTGATAGTGGTGTGGATTTACAATCATACACTCAAAAATTCATGTACAAAGGGCTAGAAGCAGCCCGAATTTCCCTGTTGTGTGAGACATTCGCCCACTTTTTGATGGCCCTCGAGCAATTCGTCGAGGACACGGGCTACTGCGAGCTGCATGTACTAGTCCTAGACCGGTTTGATCAGTGCATCGATTCGACTGATGATCTTTTTCGATCGTTTCTCAGGTTCAGAGAATATTCCACCATCAAAAATATATCTGTGATATATATTGTCTCTCACGACGATCCAATGGAGACTGCTACTATACCGGCTCCTCGCATATACTTTCCGCCATATACTGCTGCTCAGGCTACGCAGATTCTAGTGGAGAGCCCACGTCTGGAGGTCCTAGATGGCACGGTCAGTATTCCCATGTGGGCTAATTTTGTGAAGCTTATGGTCGATATCTTCTTCGGGTACACTGGATCAGACTTATCGCTTCTAAAAGATAAATGCCTGAAAACTTGGCCTCTTTTTGTGAATGAGATACGCATAAATAACTATCAGCTGACTGATTTCTTGAAGATTTACAGGTGTCTAAAGGACGAGATCTTGAGAGACGATGTTCTTACTAATAGTACGGTTATTGAATTTGGCACAGGCACTCTCGAGCCCGAAAAAGCTGGTTCGTTCTTCAGTGATTTAACGTACCATTCGAAATTCATATTAATAGCCGCGTATTTGGCATCACATGGCGATCAAAAAATGGATCCACATCTATATTCGAAGGTCAAAGCATACAGAAAGAAAGCAAAGCTTTCTGGTGACTCTATTTCCAAAGGCGATATTGACTCTAGACTTTTGTCTGCAAATTATTTTGATTTAGAGAGATTGAAAGCTATTCTTTCGGTCATCTACAGAAACGAGTCTGTCACATTGAATAAGGACAACAAAGAGTACTTTGATCTCTACCACGACTCATCTGAAAGAGAACTTGCCAAGAAAGAAACGGAGTTTAATACTTTCACACTTAACAAAAATGTTGACATCAACTCACAAATATCCACTTTAGTGTCTTTAGATCTATTAAATCTGACTTATGCTAGAGATGCCTTGAGCAATAAGACGCGTTGGAAGTGTAACGTTGGCTGGGACGTCATCGAGGGTATGTGCTATGAGATACAGTTCCCAATTCAGAATTATGCAATAGATAAATGAGCTTATTCGTCAAATTGAACATTGTCAACATGAACGAAATCATCTTTTCCTAGTCTGCGGACTTCCACATTGCTTTCGAAATAATTTTCCACCCAATGTTTCATCTCATAGGTAGAATAGGGGCCATTGACGTCTGTCTCGCCGAGCCATCGGAACTCCCAAATCGCTTCACCATAGTATGGGTCACTTTCTGTAGATTCCAAAGACTCTATTTTTCTCTTCCTGCTGTTGAAATCAAAATCCTCGCCAGTTTCTTGTTTATAGAATCGCATTATCTCTTCTCTGCTCATATCGTACACATCTCGGACGCCTTTCTCGTTTATGAGTTGTTCACAACACTCGGTTAACTCGAGCACGGCTTTCTTTCGTGCCGCTTCTACCATATTTGATGAAACAACTTTTTGCTTTCGCTTTTTTGGAGGCCGTAGCCGAGCAAGTGCTTCTAGTGTGGTTTCTGCGGGTTCCAATTCCATGATTACCGATCGTAAAAGGTCCGTCAACTCCCTGACCTGGCCTTTAACGTTGGAGTTTCGAATCTGCATCTCCTGAGCTTTCTTGGCTTTCAGTATATCCTCAGCCTTCAACCCGCTCACCCACCCATCTTGAACAGTTTCCTCATCACTGTTATCTTCTCGTGTGTAATTCATGTCTTTATCGAACTTGCCATGCTCAGCCTCTTCTTTTAAGTTAAAAGCCTCTACTTGAACTTCAGGCATAGAGCCTTTGTGCTGCCGCGTGGCTATATTTTCGATATTGGAGTAGTAGTCCTGAAGCTGTTCCATTTCGGAAGCGCCGTACACCTTAAACTCGGGAACTGTGGAATCTTCTAGACCCTGGTCCCGAACAAATTGCTCCATATCCAAGACATCTGAATTCTTCTTTGGAGGTTTCTCTTCCTCTTCCTCCACTGCAAACATATCATCGCTGTCATCTTTTCCGTCCTGTTCAGGCTCTATGTTGTTTTCAGGAACAGTGTCAGAATCATTGTCAGAGTCCGATTGATATCCGAGTTGAAGAGAGGTCTTTTTCCGGTTAGCTTCAACCTTTTCCGAAATATCTTGCTGGTATATGTCCAGCGTCTCCATTCACTGCTAGAATTTTAGTTTTTATGCTGATGTGTGTGATAAGAAATGATATGTGGGGCGGCATCGGTTCGCGGCATCTTGCGTCACAACGTAAGCTCATCTCACGATAACACTCGCTGCACATATACACATGAGTGATATCACGCTAGATGCCGTTTTAGGCCTAGAAGAGGAATACTATGCTACAGGTTTCAAGGAGGGTCACGATCATTCCTCCAAAGAGCAATACCTAGAGGGCAAAGTCTATGGGTTGCAGACAGGCTTTCAGAGGTTTTTGGTAGTAGGGTATATGCAAGGACTCATAGCCAGCTGGCGGGAAAGTGACAACAAATCTGTACATACACATTTGGATCAACTAGATAAGATATTGAGTGCGATATCACCGAGTAACGATGATGCTGCGGTTGCTAAATACGAGAAGGCTATCATAAGCGCACGCAATAAGGTCCGTCTTATTGCAACACTCACGAAAACCAGCGAGAGAATAAGAGATCTAGATCTGTTGGTCAAAGAGGTTGGTGGAACCCTTCAAGTGTCGGAAAATCTTGACGAGATGTGGTGATAAGTACTACAGAATGGCTCGAAGTTGAAAAGCAGTGAGCAGCGAAATAAAATTTGACAAATGTATCACAATAAGCTGTTAGACACGTTGGTGTATTATGTGTCTTCTCAAAAAGTAAAGTCGAAAGGTAGAGGTTTGTCTGGAGCCTCAAGGTGATAGCTGAGAATCCCGCCAAGGGGACAGTCATTCACGCCAATGATAAGGTTTTCATCGCGGCCATTTCCAGTCGGCCCGACATTCAAACCGACACATTTTCCAATGAAGTCAATCAGTTGCACTCTGGGTGTCAAGCTATCTTCCAGTTTCTTCAAATCAGCCACCGGTATGACCCCCACATGATCTAAGCTCTCAGCCCACACTATATGTTGTCCATAATGGCTGAATTTGCAATTCCTCACCGGGCCTCCCAAATGACCACCATCAATGTCAAAAGCGTGTGACCCAAGAGCACTATTCCAAACATAGAGACTTTGGTCTGTTTGCCTACGATCCCATAATCTCACCGTTCCATCTTGGTTTCCCGAAACCAAAAGATTTTCGTCCACGGGAGACCAGTCGCAGCTGAAGCCGTAGTCTTTATGGCCCTTATAAGTGGCTGATGGGGCAAAGTGGTCTTCTTTGAGACATCTTCGATCAAGGATAAAATTATCAGTTGAATCTGCGGCGATGAAATATTCGTTGGGGTTGGAGGGGTTCACACTGAGACAGTTGATGGCAAAGGGTAGGCGAACGGACCTCGTTTGGGCGCTTTTCTCAATGTCAATTTGCCTGAGTTTGAAATTGTTCGAGGCAACTAAGATATGTAAATTGTCATCTTCAATAGTAATATGATTCGTGATTCCGTTCGCAGACTTTGACAATGACATATCAGCGAGGAAGTGATGATGATCAGGGTGTTCAATCGAATTAAGAACCATCCCTCCCTCAAAAGTTCCTGTCGCCAACAATTTATCTGAGCAGGCTAAGGTAGACACCCTGCTGTTTGCATTTCGTCGGAGTGTGCTAGAATCTAAAATGCAATCTAGTTTTTTAAAGTTGCTCAAGGCAGTCTTTTCATCCGGCATCATGCGGATGATCTTGAAAAGCGTATGGTAGTCTACCAAGTCCAGTTCATTCATGTCAGGAACGACAGATTGAAGCGTATCGTCGTGGCTATAAGCTGAGGGGTAGAAGATTCCATTTGATTGTTTTTGGCCACATACAACCAAAGTACGAAGCTGGAAGTGAATAATATGGTTCTTGAGTTTGCCGTAGAAGTTCTTTCTAGCAAAAAAATCTGTTTTGACCTCATAGGACAAAATATTTAAATCCTGGTAGTTAGTATTGAAATAAGTCAAAACTTTCTGTAGCCACATACTCTGAGCGCTTTTTCCCGGGAGTTGGGAACATTAGTAAACCAAGAACTGGCGCCGATTCGTATTCTTTCCTGATAGAACTTGCGCCGGATACTAGGGGCCCAGGGCACACCCTGTGTATTAGCCCGTACGTCCGACATGGGATTTGAAAACTGCAAGTTTGACTCTCGCTGCTTGATGCAATTTAGAATGTGCAAGATGTCTGCATTAGACAAGCTAGACTTGTCATCATAAAGTAGATTATGGAGGAAAGACAAGGTTTCGGACTGCTTGAGTTCGTAAGCATGGGGTAGTTCAGAGCGTTCATCGTGAGGTTGTAGGATTCCCAGAAAGTCAGAATGATCTAGCTGTGTGGATGCACCAACCATCTGCTCTCTAGAGAATTGCACCGCCATTCTGATGAGAAGGGCTTGACTTTGGATGTATTATGAGAGCTGGTGTGAATTGAGAAGAGATTAAAGTAGCCTTGATAGTGAGTGATTCACGCTTATATGCAATGCAAGAATGTCTCTGATTTATTGTTTCTGAGTGAATATGTGCTTTCCTGATGGTATGCTGATCTCTGTGGGTAATGAGAGGATGTATTCTTGAGCTTTTATTTCGCAGCTGTGAAGCGCATTAACCGGTGCATAGCAGGACGTGCATCCAAATAGGGTAATCGAACACTGATAAAGTCGCTCAGATGTCAGCTCTGAAACTTGAATAAATGTACTGATGACAGTGCTTCCTGGCTTCAAGTATTCGTAGATGGTTGTTTGTTTCCTACATCGGAGAGTAATCTCTGTGATATTACTATCTAAAATAAATAGCTAGGAATAACTATCTAAAATAAAACATTCAATATCTAGGTGTTCATGGATTTAAGAAGCGGAACAAGTTCAAATATCGTCTTTCTTAAAGAAATTTCTTCTCCTTCAATTTGGCCAAGTTTACACTCCAAGTCGTGTCTATGTTCAGAGGGTCACGTGCCACGCTTGATGCCTGTGCCTTCACACCACCCGTGACAAAGTAAGACCCGCTATCGGATTCAGACAAAGACGGGTCAAGAGCAGCACGAAGAGTGGCCAAAGAGCCCTCCTCGCAAGAAACTCCAGCCACGGAACCTGCAAAGTTCTTGAAGACTCTAGCTATAGGGCCAATGTAAGGCACGTTGATCCAGTAATTGTACAATTCTGTGTCAGTGATAATACCCGGGTGCACAGAAAAAGCCAAAAATTGCGGATACTGGACAGAGAACTTGGAAGTCATCTCAATGGCACCTCTTTTGGCGTTGGCATATCTCATCCAAGAATAGAAAAGGTTGGGCTTCCTATCGATAGTGTCATTGGGGTCATAGTATTGTCTGCTGAGCGTGTGGCCGACAGAGGTCAAATTGACCACTCTAGGCGTTCCATCGGCACGGGCATTTTCCAAACTTGGGAGCAACTTCATGCTAAACAAAAAAGGTGCCACCATATTGACCTGGTATTGTATTTCATAGCCGTCTCCGGTGATTTCATGTGGAACAGCCATCACACCTGCGTTATTAATCAAGACATTTAACTTTTTCTCTTTGGCCTGGAAAGCTTCTGCACAACTAACCACAGTTTTCAAGTCGCAACAGTCAAAGTGAAGAGAAGAGATTTCACCCAAATGGCGCAGTCTTTTTTGCTCCTCATCGTACAGCTTAACACGCGACTCGGCCTCATCTTTGATATCACGGATAGCCTTGGCGACTTTCTCCTGATTTCTGCCTGCAAGGTAAACACGGTAACCATGGAGATAAAGATGGAGTACAGTGTACCAGCCAATTCCAGAATTACCACCAGTAACAATTGCAGTGCGCTGTGTCACACTGGGGTCGTAGAATATGGCCAGGGAAGGGTCGTAGAAGTTCGACATGATGTTCGTCGGATAAGCCAAGTTGACTCGCATTTACTGGGGTATTGTATTCCTGCACATTGTTATCCATTGGTACTTTTACTAGACATGACTATAAGAGTGCAAAGGTAAATCAGTCCTTGTAGTTAAAGTACGGTTGCTGGCGCTACTTTAAACTAATTTCCTTTTTCAAATTCTGTGGTACTGGATTCCAATTGAACGAAAAGAGGCCGCGTGCTGAGGCTCTGCAGGTCATGACTTCTCCGAATGAGTGTTGGTTTTTGATTCTAAAGCCATAGTCAAATCCTCCAAAATGTCTTTGGTTTCCCCTGGGCTGGCTATCCACACGGTACACGCGCTAAGCCTGGCCTTGTAGTCATTTGCCCCCACTGAGGCGAACTGGTCACCAATATGAAGACTCGAGCTTCTGGGGATTTTTGTTCGCTGGTTGCCGTGCTCTTGCTCGTATAAATAATGCTGTAAAGCTTCAACACCCAAGGACTTGTCACCAATGTCTACCCAAACATCTGCGCCACCATTAAAGGCACATACACGGATGTCAGACTCCGCAGCCGACACAGTATGCACAGAAGCATTGTTTTCCTCTAACGAGAGGCTCTTGCGGGTATTCCAGTTGGCCAAAAACTCTGTGAGCTTCAGCAGCACCGATAAAACAATCTCCTCGAGAGTTTCTCTTTGAATTTTGTATCCATTCACTGGGATTATTCCTAAAGAGCGCTCTTTCCGAATAATCTTGGTCAAATTGTCATCATCCAAACGCATGCGCTTCTGCAAATGCTTGATATGATCATGTGCGATATCCATGACTTGGGAGATCCGACTTTGATCCCAATTTTTCATAAGAGGCAAATACCACTCCTCGCCATTGATGAACTTCAAATGTCCGTGAGAACTATCAAATCGGAAAAGATAGTTGGACTCTCCTCCCATCACTAGAAAATTGTTTTTCTGTGTGTTTGAGAGCTTTTCAGTTGTCTGGAGTACTTCAATAAGTCCTTTTAAACGGCCTTCGTACGACTCGGCACCTTGCTGTCCTGGATAGCCCGCAGCAGTCACAACGGCCACGTACACATTATGAGAGAGCAAGTTGATTAAATAGTCCACCAATGGGGAGTCGGCCTCAAGACATTTCCCATCCTCATACAATGTCACATCTCCATCGAAAGTAATGAGGCGAAGATGAGTATCCAGTCCAGCATGGCTTGTAAGAGCTAGCACTTGTGCAGTGTTCAAGATTATTCTGATGTCATTGAATGAGGGACTTACCAAAGTTCTTCTGGAAATCAGCCGCTTATGATCCTCAATTAAAAAAGCCTCCTTAAGAGGAAGCCGGGTGAAAAACCGGCCCACACTGGGCACTAATTGTCGTAATCTGGTGCTTGCGACGCTGACAGACGACGGATGGCGGGAATCCAAGTCAATAGTGTTATCAATTAATTGCTCCACGTCATGAAACACTTCAAGATATCGGGTCTGAAGTGTTTTCTCGATTCGATTCTCGAATGTTTCTATAAGTGCTTCATTGGGAGAATCATCCACGGTTAAGTATGATTCGTATGCGTCTATGTTGCCGTGAAGAACGAACGGAACGGCTAGAAGTCCTTTTATCCATTCAATTAGCTCATCACGCTTGTGACTTTTGAGCGCATACTCAACTCTATATCTTGAAGTCATTTGTCAAATTACTGTGTTAATTCACCGTGTTCAAGTGTTGCTCTAGTAATTAATCACCGCGGGGCAACGTGCGTCCCATGTGCACTCCTATCAGCATACAGAGTCGTTTTCCGATATTCCGTTCTTTAATTATACATATTTTAGTAGTACATGCGTTGGATCAATTAAGCCAACAACCCTTGGTCTTGTCTTCTCTTGTCACGCTCCTCAGAGATGGACAACTTAATACCCTTACCCTTTGGCAAGGAAACGTATGGCTTACCTTGCTCGGTACCAATGACAAAGACGTTAGATTGTCTGGTGACGAAAGTGTTCTCCAAAGCATCCTTGAT